>JAYESA010000008.1:154446496-154929371 GCA_036927795.1 Iris macrosiphon
AAAAAACATACATGTAACAATTGGGTGTTACTGTATGTAGGGAGTGTTAAGTATGACTATATATCTCCATATCAGGATGTGAATGTTATCTTAAGATGATAGATGCGTGCACCTTCTATCTCCCGAAGCATTCATGGACTTTTTTTTTGCATGCTGATTCTAACTTAATATGCTTTGGCATTCCTTTGTCCTCAAACATTGCACTGTTAATTGCTTCCTGATTGATGGTAATGCAGATTAGTTACAACATCATGATTAATGTATATGCTACTGCTGGACTCTACCACGAAGCTGAGCATCTCTTCCGGGACATGCAAAAAGAAGGCCATTCTCCCGATTCCCGCAGTTATCTCGCACTTGTTAAAGCTTATACAGAAGCTCATAACTACTCTGAAGCAGAAGGTGTTATTTGTAGGATGAAAACTGTAGGAATCTCTCCTTCCACTGCTCATTTCCACCATCTCATCCTTGCCTTTATAAGAGAAGGCTCGATTGCCGATGCAGAAAGAATCTACAACCAGATGAAGCAGACAGGGTTGTGTCCTGATCTAGCTTGTTGTAGAACTATGATGAGGGGGTATGTAGACTACGGACTCCTTGACGAAGGCATTCACTTTTTTGAAATGGTTAATGGACTCATAAAACCTGATGGATTTATCCTAAGTGCTGCTGTTCATCTTTATGAATTTTTGGGCAAGGAAACTGAAGCTGGGGATATTATGGATACTATGAATGTTGAGGGGCTCCTGTTTCTGAGAAATCTTAGAGTTGGTTCAAAATCTAGAACAGCTCAAAATCATGATTGATTGAATTCGGCAGACCTGAGATGCAAAGATAGACATGATTTGATATATTCCCAGATCTATTACCAATGGGCCTAATTTCTCAAGGTATTTATTTATCACTCATTGATTTGGACACAAAAGAAGAAAAAGAAAATGGAAAATCAAGTGATGTTTATTATTGCTGGTAGTATTTGTTGAACAAAGATTGGATATGGTATGGAATATTTCTTCTTGCTCAAAGTTGTTGGAAGGAAATCCCTTTTGGTTAGTAAATAGGTGAGTCCATGGTCAGATTGCACCTACTTTTCCTGGTATTGCGAAGATGCGTTAGAAACTCCTTGGTTTCATGCTCTGCTTCAACTTGAATTGACTCACATGACAACAGATGGTGAGGATACTTCTACTCAATGTCCATAAGATGATGGAGAGGACACATTACTGGTTTGAAATAGTGAAACAGTTCAAAACCTGAATAGAGAAGTTCTTATCATTGGAAGTAAGTCTTCTGACCTCAAAATCTTTCATGGCACTGTTGTAAAGAAAGATACGAAGTTGTTGGATGGTCTGATAGAAGTGTTTTCTTTACAGTCATCACTACATTAGAGAAGATTGAAGAGAGGAACATATGGCGTATGGAATCCACACTCTTGGATAGTTATTGTACCTAGTGGAATCTTGTGTTATGAATATGACTTTTCATTGAAGAGATGCCTACAGTCTAATTGATCTAAAGAATTGACATTTTTTGGCAAGTTTTTTCTTCACCCGATAGCGCTGGTTCTACCATCAGGTACCCCATACTGATAATTTGTTGTTTTATTGAAGTATGTGAGTTCAGTCCTAGCCAGTGTCTTCAGTCGTGTTCCCTAGTATAAGCTATTTCTCTCTTAAGACTTTTGATTTAAAAGAAGCCTTTGAAGGTACGATGTATGCTTTTGTTTCAATTAATAATAATATTGAAAGGACCTTTGCTTTAATTCTTTCCTCTCCTTCTGGTTTTGGAATTGTTTATCTGTGATTCGTTAGGAGCCTTTGCAGCTCATCTTTAATTGGCTTTGCATCTTCAAGAACCTTAAATCATTTACAGTTGGTTAACACTAATATCATCATGACATCATTCCTTGTGAACTTTGCTTGCAGGAGGGTTATTTAGTCTATTGTTGCAGCATTATATTTGTACTATTGCCATTTTCATCTTAGGAAAGTGAACATGAAGGTGTGCCAAATCCTCAGTCAATGTCTTAAGACTCACTCTTAACTGTATAAGTTTCCAGCATTTCAGGTTCATAGTTGAATGATGAATCTCATTATCTGTGTATCACTTTTTTACTTTTAAAATCTTGAAAACTACCCTTCTAATCACATTATTTGCATGTGCTGGACTGAAATCATGTCATTTTGTCAATGACATACAAATGTACTCTTCATATATTGTATAAAAACTTGAAAAAAAAAACATATAGATATAAATAATCATGCATCTCATTGGCATCAAAAGTGCTTGTCAATTTTTTCACTGAGACACCACACGATGATGGAGATATTGTCATGGTTCTTCTTTCTCTCTCCATCCCTTTACTATGTTTTGTTAAGTAAGATTCGCAGTATCGCTAGAAATCGTTTTCACATCGTTCTTATGAGTATCTGTATAGGTGGTTTCAACAGTTTTGGGGTTTTTAATTGGAGTTTCGGAAAGTCAAACTTAATAATTATTATTAAAAAACTAGAAATATTTCCTATATTTAAGCATAATTCTATGTATTATTTGTTATTTATTGTTAGCCTTGAATGCAAGGTTGTAAAAGTCGCTAGGCGCTAGTCGGACGGTCGCCTAGCAGAGCCACCTAGTTCTAGGCAGTTCCCCAAAACAAATGTTGAAAATTGCGACATTTGTTCATAAAACCCAAAAACATGCATAGTCGGGCGTAGGGATGCACTAGGCGGGCATCGGCGGCCTAGGCCGATTTTTAGAACAGTGCTTGAATGGAAGACTATTAACATTGATGGATGCTACCTGTGAATCTATAGGTATACAACTGCAACAAATGGAATGGTTAATGTAGATCTTAGACCCACCAAATCATTGTGTTGACAAATCCTCACCCCCCCCCCCCCCCCCCAACTCACACACAAAATAGTTTTCTCTTTTTGTTGTAGTTTTTCTTTGTTGAATTGACCGGGAAAGAGAGTCCCTATTCTTGGTGTGCAGGGATCTGCTAGTACCGGTATCGGTCAATATTGCAAATCTTGTTCTTAAGGTATCAACAACAACGATGGCATTGTCCAAGAATCACCTCCTCCAAATTGTTGGAAGCCTAGGCCAATCTCGCAAAACCCCATGGCCAAGCTTTGAGGGACATGGCAGGGCCATGGGTCTTGATGAGTCTGGCGAAGAAATTGTGGCTTTATCGCAACTATGACCCTGAATTTTGATTTTGTGCATTTTTGGATGCTTTGCAAGTTTTCCAGGTTTACGGCAGATGTTACATACTATTTTGTTACTTTGTGAGTGTCCATGTTTTGAACACAAACTATACAGAAATTTAATGTTTTTTGTGTTGACCATGTTTTGAAATGTTTCGGGAACCTAGTTTTGGACATATAGTTCTTGGTAGTAGGATGGTTTGTTCATGTGTCCAGGTTCTGAACCGATGCTACATTTTTGTTGCTGAAAGATGCTGCCTGCTATTCTCTTGCTTTGTAAGTGTGCCCAGTTTCTGAAAAGGTGGTACTTATATGGATTTAAGGTGATACTCATAAAAGTATCATTTTCCATATTCTGAGCTGCCCAGACTTGTCAACAGATGCAACCTTCCATTGAGTTGCTTTGTGGGTTGCCAAATTGAATAGATAATAGTTATATGGTTGTTGTTTTCATTGGGTTCCTTTTGCCTTGGTTTAGCTTGTGTAATGTTACTTTATTGCCTTCTTGTGAGCAAAATACTAAATGCAATATGGTTTCCCTCTTCTAGTTTCCATATCGGTCCGGTAGTGAGCATTACCATATACTACTTTAGTTTTGTGATTCCAATTGAATAGAGAACAACTGATACTACAATTTTCTAATACTGTTATGATATTGTAATTAGCAATTTATTTGCACTTTCTTTGATCATATTCCAAGTCTACGATATTATCACTCTAATAGTTCTTGTGGTTGTGCAAATACATTTGGAGAAAATGAGGAAGGGCAACAATGACTAAATGATAAAAGAGAATTGCTCTAATAGTTCTCCTTGCCTTGTGGTTATGCAGATACATTTGGAGAAAGGAGGGAGGGCAACGATGACTAGTGACACAAGGGAAGTTGAATATCCTGTAAGTTGTTATCGTCCCCTCTTTAAAGTGATCAGTGTGCGACTATGACACACGAGGCTAATGATTAAATTTTAGGTTTGGATGATTAACCCCTCCTGTTTTGTTGCATGATCTACTTGTCTGAATCAACCCATGATGCAGAAATCGTCAAATTCAGTGGGTACATAGAGCAAAAGTGGGAATAAAGTAGCATGAATTTATATTCACACTTTTCATTCATTGTATGCACAAAAAAAGAAGTTGAAACTCAAAGTCTATCTGTATGCTGTGCAACAGTTAGGATATGTTGCTAAGAAAATTATTCAATTGATTAAATCATGTGATTCTATCTTCCATGTTTAAATTGGTTCTATCTTGAAAATATGTTGACCTCATTACTAACTTAAATTATACTAAAACTGTCAAAACACAATTATTGTAATAACTACAATTGCAATAACACATGCTCTTAAAAAACAAAGATTGCTACTTATATTGTATCAAGCTCTCCTTGCTAGGAAACTAAATATTTTGATTGCTACTTGAGATAGGCTCTGGGGTTGCAAACAATCTAGTATTCAAAGAAAACTGGAACTAATATCACGTTTGAGAACATACACAATTTAAAGTTGACTGGATAACCAATTCTAAGGTTTTATACATCCAAGTGCATATTTCATTTTAAAATATACAATCTCAATAAATATGTATGATAAACTGCAACTATAAATGCATCTATTATCAATCAAATCGAAACCAATATTAAGAGTGGAATAATCAAACATATTTGCTCATGCTATTTTTCGAGATATGCACATACTCATTTTTAGCCTATTTCTTCTTCTCATTCAACCTCTTATGAAAAAGATAGACCTATGGCGTAAATTATCTACTAACCTCAAATAAAAGCCACTAATGGAGGATGACTATGCATGCGGATCAACCTACTATCGTGGTTAATTATGCAGAGCTCTAGCACTTGTAAACATAAACTGAAGTAAACATATTGACTTAGATTATAAACTTGATGATTTGTTATCATCAAAATATGTCATGAAACCAGGGTGTCACATTTCCTTCAAAAGAGGAAGTGGCTTCAGAGAGAGCTTCCAGGGTGGTGTCTTGGGCTATCCCCTCTGAGGCTCAAGTCATTATCAAGGTTATATTCTTAAGATAAATGTTCTAGTTTTAGAAATGATTAGTAGAATCCTATTCTCTGATAGTTTGGTCCCCTGCAGCCAATTTCTTCTGTAGCCCGGTGCTGCCAAGCAAGTAGTGGAGTTGCATGAGATTTCGAGACCGACGCTATATTTTACACGGAAATTGGTCGTAGAAGATGTGGATCCATATATTAGTTAAGTATTTGATGCCATAACAAGATCAGGCTATGAATATGCATGTAACTAGTTGAACAAGAGAACTGCTTCCTCACTCAGTCTCCTCCTCGGCCTTATCACCATCCGAGTCCAGGAGGCAGTCGAGCCTCTAGCAAAGTGGCGATCAAGCAAAGTACTACTCGTTAAACAAGGCCTGCCATGTGGTTCGATATTTGACCACTGGCTCTCTTATATTAATTCTCAACTTTTCACTGTGGAATCTAAGATGACTGTATCAACTACAGATCCAGATTCTAAGAATCTGTCGATGAACAGAAATACAGAAGGAAAGATAAGGACATTTAAGTTCAAAAATATGTGAAAACTAGCAGTGTTGTGTCCGACCAGCTTAGATCCTAGGAACTCGTCAATGGAAACATAGGAGGAAAAACAAAACAAAATTATTTCTATTTCTAGGTATATGAAACGTAGCACCTATGCCGTAAAACAAAAGTAAGGAGTTGGTATTTACCGACTGTTGTTGACTAATTATTCCTCGTTTCTTTGTGGCCTTCCAAATCATTTTTGTTTCTCTTGCTTGCGTTTCGCTGCTATGATCAAATTTTGGCTCTCGATTATGGTCAAAGTTTTATATGGGTAATGAGGCTTACGTGCTTCCGGCAGACTTCAACTTTTTTTTTTCTTCCCCTTTTAGTCTTAAATTAAGCAAACAGACTTCGACTTGCTCACCTATTCTTGGTGGTTTTCCGTTGGCACAACCCTCCCCAGTTGTAGCAATTTCCACATTAGCACCTTTGCAGGATGCCGATAGCTACAAGAGTTGTATCTCACTTTGGGTGGCCATAGATTTATAAATTGGCAATCTCCATTCAGCTTTCCACCACCTAACAACACATTGTCCTCTTGGTCATTTCTTTGGTTAGTTACAGTGGAGATCAGTTAGAAAAGCAAGATTAGGATCATATGTGCGACAGGATACTTCGGTAGGTACCTTACCCAGGCCACCATCGTCTTGAATCCTGAGAAGGCTAAGCTTATTGAGACCTTCAAGGAATCTGGTCTTACTATATGTACGTGTTATCATATACCTATCATGAAGTAACTCTTACCTAATATTTGCATTGTTTTCTCAAGGGAGATCATGGGAGCTTGGTGAAAGCCATCAAGCAGGCGGACATAGTCTTCTCGACGATGGGGTCACGGACGTCCTGAAGAACTTGCTCAACAAATGAAGGTTGTTTCTGCCATTAAAGAAGGTCCTTGATAAAGGCAATACAAAAAGACTACAAAAAAGACTCGGGGTTGGCCCAATTTTTTTTGTAAGTTTTTCACTTAAAATTTTACTGAGGACTAGTCCAAATATTTATTAGGATTGTCAAATTTTGACAGTCCTTCCAATATGTTGGACTGTCAAAATTTTTACAATCTTAAATAAAGTATGCAGATCAATGGCCTGTCAAAATTTTGACAGTCTTTCCAATAGGACTGTCAAAATTTGATAGTCTTAATAAATATTTGGACTAGTCCTAAATAAATTTTTGAGTGAAAAACTTTAAAAAAAAATTGTGCAAGCCCCGAGTCTTTTTTGTAGTGCATTTATACACGGCCTTAAAGAAGCAGGGAACATAAAGGTGAGTAAAATAACAGCACAAGGAATGTATACATATACTTGTGCCATTCTCAAAATCCCGAATGGACATATAGGGGGAAGCCGGGATCCCCTTCACATTCGTGTCGAGCAATCTCTGCGTGACATAATTCCTTTCTAGGATAGGGCAGGTGGAAGCAACCAGTTCCCCAGAGGAGAAGGTTTTCATGGTTGGTGATGAAAAAACTTGCAGGTTACTTACTACTTGCTAGTCATGAAACAACAGTGTAATATGTCCAATCCTTAAAATAGTGCTCACAATGCTCTTTCCTTTGCAGATATATACGTCAATGAGCAAGACATCCCAACATACAGTAGCAAAGCTGCTGATGACCCGAGAACTCTGAACAAGTTCTTGTATATTAGGCCATGTTCAAACATCAACTCCCTGGATGAGCTTGTGATCCTTTGGGAGAATACCGTACAAAATCCTCCAGAGGATTTATTTATGTCTATGAAGAAGAGATTTTGGAGAAAATAAGAGGTCAGTTACTGAAAGTTTATGCAAAGAGTTAGGGTTGTTAAGCTGCATTCATAATTTAGTAGAAACAGGAAACCACACACAAAATATTGGAAATTTTTGAGTTGTATCCCACTTTATCTACCATAACTCAAGGCTACTGATTTACCATAATGTACAACATCTCCCACATCCGTCAAAAACTAACGGGCAACTCCGTTGACCGTTAATTTTTGACCGAAATACTCATAGCAAATCACCATTATTATCAGTCTCTCCTCTTCAGCCTACAAAGAGTGAAAGGGTATTTTGGTCAAAAATTAACGGTAAAATATTACATATTCAACATACTTGTACGGACAAAGTAAAAATATTTTATAGTTTGCATGATTTTTTGGTGCAGATTTGCCTGCTCGGTGGCCTTCCTTTTATGGCATTGCATATGCAAGCTTCGTGAAGACCAACATTGAGATAGATCCGAAGATTGGAATCGAAGCATCCTTAACTGTATTCTAGCGTGAAACCATAGTCGATGAATGGTTTAGCCAATTTAGTGTGTACAACGTTTTTACACGTTTTGATGTCAGCCATTTTATAAGTAGTACATTTTTTTTTTTGACTTTTCGGCATAACGTACGGGATCCGACGTAACGTTCGGAATTTTTGTGCACACTGTATTGTATATCTTTGGATCCACTGTCCTTCAACTCCTACCATTTCTAAATGGAAGGAATAATACGTCCCGTGGCTCGATCCACTGACCTTCTGTCATCCAGTCGAGATCTTATACCTCTTCTCGGTAACCACAAGAGACTTGAAAACGGTCATGGTGTTATGAAACTCAATTTGAGCAAAAGATTATTAGGTGTTCTTATAATTCAAAGTATATTATAATGCTTTATTAGTCTCCAACTTTGTTACGCTTGTCAGATGTTGATAGATAGTTTGGACTACCATGAGGCTTTGCTATAAGAGCACCTTGTAATCTAGGGGGGGGGGGGGGGGGGGTATTATTCAATTTTGGACCGAAAATCAAGTCAAACTAAATCGAATAAGAGATTTTGTCTGGTTTGAATTTTTTTTGGTTCGTTTCGGTTTTTAAAATACTATTTTTTTTATTCTGTTTTGGAGTTTGGTTTTTGTCTCCCCCCCCAACACACACACACACACACACACACACACACACACACACATATATATATATATATATATATATATATATATATATATATATATATATTCCATAATATAATGCGGCTTAGAAATGATTCATTTTACTAAAAAAAATTTCTCTTTATCCTCTTCACAAAGTAAAACCATTAAATCAACTATAGTCTGACGATCGGCGTTGACAACTAGATCACCCTTCGAAACTACTACCAGTTCGCCCATAATCTAATAAAGCATGTTTGTTTCTGTTGGTATTTTTCACTTGGCTTTGGGAGTTTTAGTCTCACATTGGAAAACCATCAATGTGTTTATCTCAATATATAGCTTTGCTTAGTATTAGTATATGCACATGGGGTGGAGGTCCATGTGGGTTGACTTTTTCTAGAGGGATTAAGTGTGAATTCCATTATGACAATCTTTGTTTTGTCATCACATTTGGAAAGTTTTCTTTAGGAGCTAAGCCTCGCAGGAATTTAACGACTAGGACTCGTGCTGAAGGGCGCAAAGTGACGCTTTGTTAGCGCACTTAGCACGTCAGCATCGTCGCATGGCGCTCATGCGCTCTTTTATTGCGCGAGTTGCATGCAGGTTGGTGGCACTATGCGACCAGGTGCGCATGCGGCTCGGCGCTATGCTGCCAGGTGCGCATACGGCTCGGTGCCCATACGGCCAGGTGCGCATGCGGCTCGGTACCCATGCGACCAGGAGCCCATGCGGCCTGGTGCCCATGCGGCCTGTGCTCATGCAGCTAGGGCCTTGCGACCTGGTCGACATGAGGCAAGGTGCTATGTGGAGAGTCTGACGTGGAGGGGGCATGGCCTGCTTTCGACGTTTGGCGGCACTGTTTGTCTCGTGCAGTACATCGTGTCAGGTGGCACGAGCGGCTGCTTTCGTCGTTTGGCGACGTTGTCTGCCTCGTGCAATGCAGCGTGACTTGCGGCGATCGACGGCTCTGACACCCGGATTTGGGGGATCTGGTCAGTCAGTGCGTATGCGGCCTGGAGTTTCCTCCGGTCGCATATGTGTTGTTTTCTTCTATATATAGAGGATCTCCTCTTTCATTCGAAAAAAAACAGATGGAAAATCGAGTATACCAGATCATATGCGGCCTAGAGTGTCTCCCTCTCACATGGCATTTTTTGAGTGATTTTGGAAGGTGACATTGAGCGTTCCCGAAGTTTATTTGTGAACTTGCTGGTTCCTGGGGGCAAATTGTTTGTACGGCGAATCTTGCTTTGAGCAACAGTAGTTTTGACCACCCCAGCAAGGAGCTTCTCTTCAGTTTTTCCTTTGCTTCGTTCTTTCTCATTGTAGCGTCTGCGAATATAAAGAGCAAAACATTTTACATGTTGCTTGTTGTAATCTTTATTTTCTTCAGAGCCAGTCTGTAACATGTTCTTGCTTCGTGCTTCGTTGGAATCGAGAAATATCAAATGAGGAACTCTTGTGTGAATCTCTGATCTCGACGACAACTTGGGTTCCAGTAGAGAGCGGACATTCGGGTCTCGCTAGCAGCTCTGCTATGGCCCGCGTTCTACAATCTCTGATCAGTCTCAGGACTAACAATCTCAAAGCAAGATCCGAAGAAAGAGGTAGAACATCCGATCAAATCTTCTCAACAAGTTTTCACAAGCTTGAGAAGATTGACGGTATACACTTCGAACATTTGGATGAGGGAAGAAGTCATTTGTCAAATGTTGAATGTGAGTTGTCAGAACCTACTTTTTTCAGGATGGAGGAGTTAGCGTTTGAAGGACATGCATTCCAGTTGGAAGGAAGATTACAAGTTGACCAAGGATTGCAGAGTATGCGCATAACGAGACTTAACGCATGACAATTCTTGGAGGTTGGCAAGACTTGGTCGCATAGCAGTCTCTTGTTGCATGAAGTCTCTTGCCGCATGAAGACTCCTGCCGCATAGAAGACTCTTGGCAGATGGCAGACTCTTAGCGCATTGAAGATCTTGGCGCATGGCAAAGCTGGCCGCATAAGTGACTTATGCCCATGGACGTCTCTGTGCTTGGCAAAGCTAGACGCATAGAGGCTTATGCACATACATGACGCATGGAGGCTTATGCGCATGGCATGACTTGACACATGGTTGTAATTGGAGCTTGAAAGCAGAACCAATTTGAACCAATATAGAAAGGTATAGCTAAAACTTGGTTCCTTTGATTACTTAACTTGGTTGCTATGATTGCGCATGTTGAGTTATCAAGCGTGGTTACTGACTGGTGGGTAGACACTGGTGCATTTGGCCACGCATGTTCTGTGAAAGAGTTGTTCACCAAGGAAGAGCACTATCTAAAGAATGAGGTCTCTTTGGCGAACAAGTGTCAAGCAGGAGATCTAGGGATCAGGATTGTAATTCTGGACTTCTGGCTTGAGGAAGGGATTGCTCTTATTTTAGTTGTGTCGCATCTGACAAAGACACGTCTTTTTCAACAAAGATGTCTACTTCAGGGATATCTCTAAGATGTGGGGGTGAGGAGGTGGAGAGACGTGGTGGGTATGTTCAGACATAGGTAGTCAGGAAGCCGTTTAGACGGATGACTACAAGTACAGATCCTATAGAGTTGATGTGCTCAGATATCTGTGACTTCTATTCTACACAAAGGGCCAGGGTAAAGTTTATCATTTCTTTCTTTGACGATTTCTCGGGAAACGCGTTCGTGTATATTCTCATGATCGAAGGATGAAGCGTTCGAGATATCACGCCCCGATTCCGTGGAATCGATAGTCGTCCCCCGGGCGTGACCGCCGTGCAGGCCTAGGTTGCACTCCGCACAAGGCTAAGTATTTTTGTTTTGCATAGCGAGCACATATTCAGAGTACGCAGATAAATTGAAACACAGATTGAAGCATGGAAAAGTTCTCTTTATTGATAATATGAACATCTATTACAAACTCCTTGAATTGAGTCATAAGGTTGCCTCTATGGGCTTACAAAAGTGTTGACACAAAATGAGATAACAGTCATGTATATTACATCCCTTACTAAACTCAAAATATAAGACCTTGGGTCGGAACGACGGCCTTTCCACGAAGCTGCATATTTGCTTGGGTAGCTAGCTTCTATCTCCAAAATACTTCAAAAGGTGGTACGGGTCAAGGCGTGCCTACAGCTGGACTGGATTGGGGGATTGACTTCTGCTCCTCGCTCGATTCTCCTTAGCGCGGGGAACCTGTTTCAACACGTTGTTTTAATGAAGCATGCATAATTATTGTGGTCTTTCTATCTTGCCTTAGTTCATTTTTACAGCAAGCAATAGATATAGGAATCAATGAAATAACCTGCCACCGCTCGGTGACAATTACCTGCCCGTCTGAACCACCTGCACATTACTTACCATGCCTTCCCTGCCAAGAAGACACAAGTTAGTTGCAACAGGTTTAAATATACGAGGGGATCACTGGCACGTTGCCATAATGGACGGGCTAGTCTCGGGACGGAATGATATGCGACGCAGAGGACAAGAGGCGCCACAAGCCACTCCATCCGAAGCAGACGACTATCGTGAGTTTCGTCCAGATCGGATCGGTGCCAGTGTCCAGCGACCGTCCGCAGGAACTAAGACCTTGTGCACAAGTTGTCCGTGATCAACGTAGTACACTAAGTTAGCATTTGAGGCAATTCAGGGCAATATCAGGCGTAGGGCAATAACAGGGCAAGATCTACTTTTGCATCGTCTTCCTGTTCAGTTTAGTGCATTCAAGATGAGTTCTTTACATAGCACAATTTAAGAAGAAATATGAATTCTAATTTGTATTTATGCATATGATGAACATTCCAACGAACAAGCATGTAAGTAAGTAACCGTTCACAAGTTTGATTGACAAGCATAATTTCCCAAGTCTATTCCCTTATTATCTTGTAGTCTTTTAGTTATTACTTGGTATCGTTTGATCGGGGCAAGCACGAGTACAAGATTTAGATGTGAAGGCTGGTAGAAGGGCCAGCTAATCGGGATGGTAGCCACTCACTTAGTAGTTGGAAGGAAGAAGGAAAGAGATGCTTCTGGAGTCTGTTCGAGCGGTGCCTACTGCTGGTTCACCTGCATTGCCACGAACAGCTGATCAATACCTCTTCCACCCTCTCCAATATCGGAATTGTAATGCAGTTCAACGAACGAAAGCAATAAAATCCATCGAAACCATTCAAGAAAACTCAAGCAAATCTGAAAATCAACTCAAGGCACGAAAGCAACAAGCGACAGCGAAAACTAGGCAACAAAAAATGCAGCGGAGAGGTCCCTCCTGACTCTGCCGCTAAGTCGATCCCGGGGGCTCGGTCCACTGAGTATGGGAATCGATTCCGAAGAAGCAAATCCATAAAGAGGATGGGCTCTTCTTTCAATCTATCCCTATCGAACGATACCGTCTTGTATTTCTTAGCCGCGCTCCCCGAATAGGGGGAATGGGGCACCACAACGGCAGTAACACCGCACATAGTCAAGGACACAACAGATATGGGCTTGGAGGACCTCTGATATTGCGTCTCTGCAATCCTTCCATTTAGTTTTATACTATTGGTTCAAAGAGAAATCTACCAGGCATCTAGCTATTGGTTCAAGGGAGGACCATTGACCAGGAGAATATCAGGTATAGTGGGTAGTCCTCAGGGACATTGTGGGATACATACCCGGAACCATTGTGGTCTACTATTTGTTCTTGATCAGAACATTTTCTGTGGGAGGATAACTTTGACGTCTTAATGAGTTCTCGGAAAGAGTGAATGTCCGGCATGCGTTGCAGGAAGCACGAGTAGTTTCAGCACTACAAGAGACTTGTATCCTATGCTACAGTGGCGTGACACCACACGAGAGAGTGGACCTCGACTTCGGGCCATATCATAGCGGCGGTAGCACCGCACATAGGCAGGTAGCCTAATGCTGAAAAGAAATAGAGAGTGGTAGTACAGCACTACAAAGAGGCATGTGACATGCTACAGTGGGTAATACCACATGAGGGAGTGAATCTCAGCTTCGAGCCATGTCACAGCGGCGTAGCACCGCACGGAAGCGCAAGGCTTCATGCTGAGAAGTAGTACAACACTACTAAGAGGCCTTTGACCTCATGCTACAGTGGGTGACACCACATAAGGGAGTGAACCTCGACTTTAAGCCATGTCACAGCGGCGTAGCACCGCACAGGAGCGCAAGGCAACTTGTTGTGTGTAGTAACGACACTACTAAAAGGCATATGTCCTCATGCTACAGTGGTATGACACCACAAGAGGGGGATCCTCGGCCTTGGGCTGCCATGTCATAGCGGCGTAGCACCGCACAGAAGCGCAAGATTTCATGCCGAATAATAAACTCTCTATAGTAAAAGAACTCACCTAAGTGTATGGATAGAGATATATGCCGTCTCTTGAGGAAAAGCTTGTAGACGTCCAAGATAAATACACTGAGACCAGGTCAGCACAGGGCCTTTAACGTGCGACCGGATGGCACAGCTGAGGTCATTGTGTGAGTGGAAAGAATAGCAGCTATGGTGTAGAATTCAAGGCCTAGTCCATTCTTGTATCGTACTGTTCTTTGACCCATGCGGGAAGATTCAAGTCGTCGACGACATCTATCCTAATGCATGATGGCAGTCACTGTGAGGAATGCTCAACCATATATTGTAATATATGTGGGAGATTGTTAGTATTTTTTACTTGGCTTTGGGAGTTTTAGTCCTACATTGTAAAACCACCAATGTGTATATCTCAATATATAGCTTTGCTTAGTATTGGTATATGCACATGGGGTGGAGGCTCATGTGGGTTGACTTTTCCTAGAGGGATTAAGTGTGAACTCCATTATGACAATCTTTATTTTGTCACCACCTTTGAGAAGTTTTTCTTAGGAGCTAAAGCCCCGCAGGGGCTTAGCGACTCGGACTCGGACTCGTGCTCAAGAGCGCAAAGTGGCGCTTTGTTGGCGCACTTTGCACTTAGCACGTCAACATCGTCGCATGGTGCTCATGCGCTCTTTTCTTGCCCGAGTTGTATGCACGGTTGCTAACTCGGGAGCATGCGGCCTAGCGCTTTGCGTCTAGGCGCTATGCTGCCAGGTGCGCATGTGGCTCGGCGCTATGCGGCCAGGTGCCCATGCGGCTCAGTGCGTATGCAGCTCGGTGCCCATGCGGCCTGTACTAATGCGGCCAGGGCCTTGCGGCCTGGTCGACATGAGGCAAGGTGCTATGCGGAGAGTCTGACGTGGAGGGGACTGTCACGCCCCGGCCCCGAGGGCCGCCCGGACCACCGCTCTCCCCGCCGCGGACCGGACGTGAATCACAGCGCCTCAGCGCCTCCCGACGGGACAAGGAATGGCCCGTTTGATACCGGGACGTGATGTCGTACGAGCCTGGGGTTGCGCCCGCACAAGGCAACATCGTTAGAGTTTGTTTGGCTATCATCGCATCAATCGAGTAAGCAGCGGAGGGACATTATTGCAATGCAATGCATTTAGCCAATTGAGTATTCGGGACATAATCGAGGGACTGGGTTTCTCTGTTTACAAAGGCATCGTTCCATACATTATGCCCCATTTATACGATAGAAACTCAAGGCAATCGAAACCAGAATTTTTGGGTCTTGGGGATGGAGGCACGCCTATCGCTCCCTCGGACGATCCAGTACCTGCAAGCAAGTAAACTGTTGGTGGGTCATCACTTTTATAAGTATTGGTGAGATAAAATAATTGAACAGAAGCAAGCATTCACTAAAACCAACACTAAGTAATCATGTTATAAAATATTACATTACTAGTGATCTTTCTAGTTTTACCTATGTTCGTTACATGCAACAGAAGAACGGAGTCATATTTAAAATATAGTTTCATATTGAATAAGCAAGCAAGACAAGTCGTTCGTTCTGTTTCAGGGTTTGCGCAACGTGTCTTGTGAGACTCTAGGGACAAATGCACATCTAGACACCAATGCATATCATATCTTAGGGGCGGTCCATCTATCCAAGCCAACACAATAAATATCTTATATGCAGTGCGGTCCCCGAGTAACTCAGGATCGGTAGCGGTTGGTCCAGCATACCAATGACTCATTTATCTGATGCTAATGACAGCTGTGACTCATTGTTGCTTTCCACTATCTCTGTAGCAGCCGTGACACATGCAGTTCAGCTCTCCACCAATAGCCATTGTCCGACCGATGCGAATGCATAAAATACTATCAAATAAACTCTAGTAAGCAGACGAGACGAACCATTCGACGATATTTCATTGTTGCGGGGCAAGCCACCTTATCTTTGAACACATTCAGGCACACGATATGGTTCTCTCAGAGCATAGGTGATAGTGAACATGTTCATGCAAACACATACTTTTAGACAAGCGATTTATGGTCTCTTAATTAAGCAGACATGTTCGTTTCAAAGACAAGCTAGGTGAGTTCGTTTATTAGCATGCAAGGCAGGTTCTATCATTCTCTTATGAAAACAAGCAAGCAAAAACTCAGATTTATTATTAAGGCATGCAAGAATCAGAGAACGAAGTTTTGCCCACTCACCTTGATACATAATGTCGACGCGGAGCGGGGCATTACATACTTACCCACCAACAAAAGTTTCGTCCTCGAAACTTTAAGGATAACCTTCTTGATATTTCGAGCAGCGATAGTCCTCATCCCTCGCCTTAATCAATCGAAACAATCAAGCAATTCAAGTCCAGAAAATATTTGCACAACTTTGAGGATATATATGGACTTATTGTATGGAACGCTCTATTGCAATACCATATCGAGCAAATCTTAGATTCATAGCAACAGAAATTGGGCAAGGAATCGAATCCGCTCTGATACCATTATGTCATGCCCCGGCCCCGAGGGCCGCCCGGACCACCGCTCTCCCCGCCGCGGACCGGACGCGAATTACCGCGCCTCGGCGCCTCCCGTCGGGGCAAGGAATGGCCCGTTTGATATCGGGACGTGATGCCGTGCGAGCCTGGGGTTGCGCCCGCACAAGGCAACATCGTTAGAGTTTATTTGGCTATCATCGCATCAATCGAGTAAGCAACGGAGGGACATTGTTGCAATAAAATGCATTTAGCCAACTGAGTATTCGGGACAAAATCGAGGGACTGGGTTTCTCTGTTTACAAAGGCATCGTTCCATACATTATGTCCCTTTATATGATAGCAACTCAAGGCAATCGAAACCAGAATTTTTGGGTCTTGGGGATGGAGGCACGCCTATCGCTCTCTCGGACGATCCAGTACCTGCAAGCAAGTAAACTGTTGGTGGATCAGCACTTTTATAAGTACTGGTGAGATAAAATAACTGAACAGAAGCAAGCATTCACTAAAACCAACACTAAGTAATGATGTTATAAAACATTATATTATTAGTGATCTTTCTAGTTTTACCTATGTTCGTTACATGCAGCAGAAGAACGGAGTCATATTACATTATTTTGGAAACATCTTCTAAAACAGAGTTTCATATTGAATAAGCAAGCAAGACAAGCCGTTCGTTCTGTTTCAGGGTGTGCGCAGCGTGTCTTGTGAGACTCTAGGGACAAATGCACATCTAGACACCAATGCATATCATATCTTAGGGGCGGTCCATCTATCCAAGCGAACACAATAAACTATCTTATATGCAGTGCGGTTCCCGAGTAACTCAGGATCGGTAGCGGTTGGTCCAGCATACTAATGACTCATTTATCTGATGCTAATGGCAGCTATGACTCATGGTTGCTTTTCACTATCTCTGTAGCAGTCGTGACACATGTAGTTCAGCTCTCCACCAATAGCCATTGTCCGACCGATGCGAATGCATGAAACACTATCAAATAAACTCTAGTATGCAGACGAGACAAACCATTCGACGATATTTCATTGTTGCGGGGCAAGCCGCCTTATCTTTGAACAGATTCAGGTACACGATATGGTTCTCTCGGAGCATAGGCGATAGTGAACATGTTCATGCAAACACATACTTTTAGACAAGCGATTTAGGGTCTCTTAGTTAAGCAGACATGTTCGTTTCAAAGACAAGCTAGGTGAGTTCGTTTATTAGCATACAAGGCAGGTTCTATCATTCTCTTATGAAAACAAGCAAGCAAAAACTCAGATTTATTATTAAGGCGTGCAAGAATCAGAGAACGAAGTTCTGCCCACTCACCTTGATACATAATGCCGACGAGGAACGGGACATTACATACTTACCCACCAATAAAACGTTTCGTCCTCGAAACTTTAAGGATAAACTTCTCGATATTTCGAGCAGCGATAGTCCTCATCCCTCGACGTACTCAATCGAAACAATCAAGTAATTCAAGTCCAGCAAACATTTGCTCAACTTTGAGGATATCTATGGACTTATTGTATGGAACGCTCTATTGCAATACCATATCGAGCAAATCTCAGAGTCATAGCAACGGAAATTGGGCAAGAAATCGAATCCGCTCTGATACTATTATGTCACGCCCCGGCCCCGAGGGCCGCCGGACTACCGCTCTCCCCGCCCCGGACCGGACCGGACGCGAATCACCGCGCCTCGGCGCCTCCCGACGGGGCAAGGAATGGCCCGTTTGATACCGGAACGTGATGTCGTACGAGCCTGGGGTTGTGCCTGCACAAGGCAACATCGTTAGAGTTTGTTTGGCTATCATCGCATCAGTCGAGTAAGCAGCGAAGGGACATTGTTGTAATGCAATGCATTTAGCCAACTGAGTATTCAGGGCAAAATCGAGGGACTGGGTTTCTCTGTTTACAAAGGCATCATTCCATACATTATGCCCCTTTATACGATAGCAACTCAAGGCAATTGAAACCAGAATTTTTGGGTCTTGGGGATGGAGGCACGCCTATCGCTCCCTCGGACGACCCAGTACCTGCAAGCAAGTAAATTGTTGGTGGGTCAGCACTTTTATAAGTACTGGTGAGATAAAACAACTGAACAGAAGCAAACATTTACTAAAACCAACACTAAGTAATCATGTTATAAAATATTATATTACTAGTGATCTTTCTAGTTTTACCTATGTTCGTTACATGCAACAGAAGAACGGAGTTATATTACATTATTTTGGAAATATCTTTTAAAATAGAGTTTCATATTGAATAAGCAAGCAAGACAAGTCATTTGTTCTCTTTCAGGGTGTGCGCAGCGTGTCTTGTGAGACTCTAGGGACAAATGCACATCTAGACACCAATGCATATCATATCTTAGGGGCGGTCCATCTATCCAAGCCAACACAATGAACTATCTTATATGCAGTACGGTCCCCGAGTAACTCAGGATCGGTAGCAATTGGTCCAGCATACCAATGACTCATTTATCTGATGCTAATGGCAGCTGTGACTCATTGTTGCTTTCCACTATCTCTGTAGCAGCCGTGACACATGCAGTTCAGCTCTCCACCAATAGCCATTGTTCGACCGATGCGAATGCATGAAACACTATCAAATAAACTCTAGTATGCAGACGAGACGAACCATTCGACGATATTGTATTATTGTGGGGCAAGCCGCCATATCTTTGAACACATTCAGGCACACGATGTGGTTCTCTCGAAGCATAGGCGATAGTGAACATGTTCATGCAAACACATACTTTTAGACAAGCGATTTAGGGTCTCTTAGTTAAAGCAGACATGTTTGTTTCAAAGACAAGATAGGTGAGTTCGTTTATTAGCATGCAAGGCAGGTTCTATCATTCTCTTATGAAAACAAGCAAGCAAAAACTCAGATTTATTATTAAGGCGTGCAAGAATCAGAGAACGAAGTTTTGTCCACTCACCTTGATACATAATGCCGACGCAGAGCGGGGCATTACAGGGACAGGGCCTGCTTTCGACGTTTGGCGGCACTGTCTGCCTCGTGCAGTTCAGCGTGTCAGACGGCACGAGCGGCTGCTTTCGGCATTTTGCAGCACTGTCTGCCTCGTGCAGTGCAGCGTGACTTGCGGCAACCGTCGGCTCTGACACCCGAATTTGGGGGATCTGGTCGGTCAGCGCGTATGCGGCCTGGAGGTTCCTCCGGCCGCATAGGTGATATTTTCCTCTATATATAGAGGACAAGCTCTTTCATTCGGAAAAAAAAACAGACGAAAAATCGAGTATACTAGATCATATGCGCCCCAGAGTGTCTCCCTCTCACATGGTGTTTTTCGAGTGATTTTCAAAGGTGACATTGAGCGTTCGAGAAGTTCATTTGTGAACTTGCTGGTTCCTGGGGGCATATCGTCTGTACGACGAATCTTGCTTTGAGCAACGATAGTTTTGACCACCCCAGCAAAGACCTTATCTTCATTTTTCCTTTGTTTCATTTTTTCTCATTGTAGCATCTGACAACGTAAAGAGAAAAACGTTTTACTTGTTGCTTGTTGTAATCTTCATTTTCTTCGGAGCCAGTCTGTAATCCGTTCTTGGTTCGTGCTTCGTTGGAATCGAGAAATATCATATGAGGAACTCTTGTGTGAATCTCTGATCTCGACGACAACTTGGGTTCCAGTAGAGAACGGACCTTCGGATCTCGCTAGTAGCTTTACTATGGCCCGCGTTCTACCATCTCCGATCCGTCTCGGGACTAACAGTTTCCAGTGACAATCTTCGAGTTCTGTTATTTTGTATGTTGAAGTTTGATCAAATTTAGGATTTTTTTTTGGGTTGTGTTTGTTTGGATTTGCAATAAAATTAACTAACCGCATCAATTGTTATTTGTTGCATTCAATCACCTCAATTTATTGTCTATACTGTACTGAGAGCCTATGTTAAGTCTATTTTTCGTATGGATTTTTTTTCTGATTCCATAGAGAATTTTTGGTTTACCAAGTGTTGTTTGCTGCAGGAAACTGCCTTTATTTTATATTGTTTATACAAAATGAAAGCCAACCATGACATGAGTCTATTTCTTCAGAAATTCTTTGAACCATACTGCAAAATTCTTGGCAAATGGTTTTATTTTGTATGTTGAAGTTTGATCAAATTTAAGTTTGTTGTTGTTGTTGTTTGTTTGGATTTGCAATAAAGTTAATTAACCCATCAATTATGTGTTTATCCAAATATATAGTCCACTTTGAATTATACTCGATCAAACTCAACCTATAATTTAAAATTATAATGAAATATAAATTTTAGTATGGTATATCTAATTGAAAGATAAATCAAAATTTTAAATTAGTTTGATGTGATTTTGAAAACCTAAATAAGAATAAAAAAGAATTGTATGTACAAAAGGAATAAAGAAATGGAAAAAGTAATTCTATTTTGGTTAACGTTTGTTCTGTAAGAAGATCTTGGTTTAATATTTGTCAAAATCAACTTTTATACAATCGAGTTTTGGCTCCAAAACTTGGTTTGGGGCATCAAAACTAATTACCAAATGGGATCTTAATCTCTTTAAGAACTTATAAAATACTATTGTTTCCTATATTTAATTTACTACAATATTGACTTTCTTAAATATTTTAGAAATTTTAAAAAAATTTACCAACTTATATAAGTACCCAACATATTGCTTATTGGTAAAGTCAATTAATTTTAAAAAAAAAAGAGAAAAATAAATTATTCTGGGTGCACAATATTTACATAAAAAAATACGTGCAATGCACGTGCACAAATATATATATATATATATATATATATATATATATATATATATATATATATATATATATATATATATATTATTAGAATCTATTTTTATTATAATTTCTAGAATAAATATTTTTTAAAAAATTAGTATTATTTTACCATTGGTATTATTTTTCAATTCAACCCTTAAGGAAACCATGTCAAGTACCTAAACCTAAATTTTTACAATAGAACCCTATGGAAATATTTTGCAATTGCAAATATTTTTCATATACCTAACTCCCTATGTGTCATATGGATGGGAAGAGAGAAGTAAATCACCCTTAAAACATCATCATGATGTTGTAGGTTTATAGGAACTTGAAATTAATCTGGTGTATATGGAGAATGAGGGGGGAAGGGATTCGGTTCTCATTCTCTCTCACCCTCCTCTTCTTCTTCATTCTCTCCTCATCCTCCTCACCTCTCCCTCACTATCTACTGCTGCGGCTGCATACTGCTGCTGCTGACTTCTGCGGCTGCTCCGCTGCTCCGGCGCAGCCGCAGCCGCGCACCCCGCCGGCGCCGACGACCCTCTCCGGCTAGCCTCTTCCAGACTACCTCCACCACTACCACTCTCTTTAGGTATAATTTTTCCAATCTTTTGAATCTAGGTCAGATTCTTCCAAATGAGAGTTTATTTTGAAATATATGTATGTCATTTTGAGACTTAGGTTATCAATAAGAAGGATCAAGGAGAAATCAAGAGTTCTTCTTTTCTAATTTGAACCACAAGGCAAGCCCTTCATATCCTTCTCAAAAATTCTATCTTCCATTTGATTTATTTTGTTTAATCATCATGCTCAAATCAAATTGATTTTCTGAGAATTACCTAATTTATTTCCATAAAATTTGAGACACACACCTATATAATTATGAAGATGCGGACACAAGACTTGGACACGGTGTGTTATAGCAACATTATTCTAATATTTTGTCTTGATGGGATTAATATAATGAATTATATATATATATGCAATAGGAATAAGTCTAATAAATACGGGGAATTTCTATAGTGTGATTTACTAATTTTGATTTATGCATGTGTATGAAATTACATATTTATATATGTGATATTCTAGGAAAATAGTAATTAATACATGGATTCATACACGCATTGATTTTAAAGGAATTTGCGAATATAGATGCTTGTGTGTCTAATTATATTTATATACACAAAAGTTTGTACAGAGTTGCATTTTAAAATATTAGTTGGCAAGACCATTCACTCATAATTTTTATCATATCTATAGGTATAGCTTTAAGAGTATGTATTATATAAGTCCTTATGTAGATTTACTTATTCTTCTTGAGAAGTATATAAAGAGGTCTTTTAATTTATAAAATTTGACATATATTAAATCTATCAAGATTTAATATATATAAGTATTTAGCTTGAAATATCTTGTTTTATAGCTAAAATAAGTAATTACAAGTATCTATGTACTAGGATAACGTAATACTAATTTCTATAAAGGTTAGAGCATTGATTTTTATACTTTAAGAATATTTTGACATAAAATCAATTTAAGTTTGATATATATATTCCTATGAAGAATTATTTTTATTTTAAAACTTGGGAGTTATTGCAACAAAATGGTGATTGTGTCCTTTGTTAGTAATGGTACTACTACTTTGTTAAAATATTGATTGAAAATCTTATTTGTATATGACAATTGGTATACTTTAAAATGATCAATATCTTACAAATGGCCTTCTTGAAAATGACGTGTATTAGGGATTGATTATGCATTTATTCAATTGTTGTGTAAATGCTTGGTTGATTATTTTGTGTTATTTGTGAATATCAAATCCTTCTTGATTAGTTGGAATTAAAGAATTGTAATTTTGAGTTTATATTTACTGTGTGCGATACCGGTGTTGAGAGTTGCTCCACCGAAGAGGTCGGCAAACCTGAAAATTCTACCGAGCGTTGCTCCGAGTCTTTTATTAAATTGTAAAAAATTTGGAGTCCAGAATACAAAGGAGACTCTACCGAAATTTCCAAGAAATTTTATAGAGTCGTTTTCGAAAAAATTCGAATAATTGATTGTTCTCTATTATAATTACTAGAAATTTTAGTTTACGTTCAAACCATAAAATCTTTAAATTATAAATTTATTTAATTTTTAGGATGCGTAGGACACTTTGCAGTGCATAAAAGAGCAACAAAGATAGTTTTTATTTATATTCCAATGTAAGGGTATAATTTCCACGTTCTCGAAATTTTTTATACCAGATGGAATAGTTCTGTTAGATGTGATACTTGAGTACACAAAACAGAATTCTATACTTTTATTGGATGTTAAACGTTACCGCAAAAGACGGAATAATTTACTAAATGAGATGTTCTCGCAAAAGGTGTAGGCTTTGACACACAAGCCGAGAATACAAAGCAGGATTAATAATTTAACTTAATTGATTGTTAGATAGGAATGACTGTATTTTTTATAGAATTGCATTGGGTGGGAGAGAATGTTTGGATCACACCGTCGAACTCTCAGCAATATTATTTATTTTTAAAGCTGATCAGTAGTTTTCGGCATACGTATGGCCATACGATGACCGCAGTGAGGCTTAGCTCACTTACTTGCCATTGGATCTGAATTTTGAAATAGATCAAATTCGACAATTGTATATGTCCAATGTTTGACCTATGTTCCGAATTCTTGGAAAAGTTCAAAATATTCGACAATTGATTTTATTATCACATGATCAGAATTATCTGAAATAAAAAATTCGATAATTGTTTATATCATGTGCTTATCACACTTTCATGTGATTCAATATTAATATAGTGATACAATGATGTCACAATACTTGTGGGGACTGGAATCTAAGCACCATATGCCAGAAAATTATAAAATCCCGGGTAAATAAAATTGTTGCCGAGAAAATAGGTGTTGATGGTGATCCAAAAGCATTCTCTAAATTACATTTGTATATAAGAATTTTGTATTGTGAATTGTGTTTTGTGACTGTGTTTTGGACACTTTGTAGAATATGTTTTGTTAGGAATACGAAATATCATATTTCAAGTTTACACTATAATCTTCTAATAACTAATCTTTGATTTCCGTATCAATTACTCAAATATTTTCGGATATAACTTTCTTTTAAATCTTCACTTTTTATATAGGGCTTGCTAGTCGTTCTGACGACCTAGTTTTTTTTTGTTCACTAGAAAATGAAGAAGAAACACTACCCCTGTATAGTATCGATGAAGTTGATGGTTGAAAGAAGACAACTTTTGGGATAGTTAGCTTATCTACTTTTGTGGTTAAATATGTATATTAAATTTTTTGGAAACAAACTTGGATATGTAAATATGGAATGTATAATATGTGGATATTTTAGAATGTAACCTTATTGTCTTGTACTTTATCCTAGAACCTACATGCGACAATAGCAAGTACGATACCAAAGTATTGTACATGTGCGTAGCCTGAAGATGTATTATTGCACTCGAATTTCGTACTTTGGGAATCAGGTCGTGACACGTCTTTTTAGTGGTGGCCCATGCATATCATTTTTCTAGCGGTCTAAGTTTTCTAGAACCAAACCTATAGGAATCATATATAGAAATATGTTTAAGGATTCCAAAAAGGTTGAAATTTATGACTTTGGAAGACAAGATATTTTGAATCTGAACCTTAGGATTAAAGTACATAGCAACTATCAAGGGATATATATATTTGAGGAAAGATTAGTTGATATGATTTGCACCTTATTGGGATAATATTTTATTGACACTTACACTTAAGAAATCAAAGATACATATTATTTCAGCATCCATAGTTGCATTAGAATATGGTTTATTCCTACTGATTTGAAGTTTCTTGGATGTAGATAATGCCTCATTTTATGTTGTGCACCATTCTGGAAAATAGCAGATATAGTCTTAACTGGTATTATCGCTTTGTAAAAAAATAACGATTAGCCCGATGGCAGATGATACTAGTGTACGAAGTGCATTATGAGGTCAATTACCCAGTCGTTTCAGATATAACGGATGAGAATATAGTATATTTCAACAAGATGAACTACTATATCCTTATTAGGGTTCAGCCATCCACGGAGCTCAACTTAAATATGGATTATTAAAATGGTACCTTACAAGAATGGCTGGAGCTCCATCCCGAGGCAACTGTCATCGGGATTATGCGAATGCTCATCTAGAAAATATATTGATAAGAAGGTGGTGTAAATATTTAAGGGTTAGTAAAGTTTGTATTGTAAATAGAAATTTTTTGTCTGTTGTGTCTTATTTTGTAAACACCAGACATAAATATAAGTTAGAAGGTATGAAAGTGTAGGGATGTAAATAGTATGTAAGGTAGTTTATACTCTCTGAAGCATGTTTGTATCACCTTTTGATATAGTGAATGAAATATGATTGTCCTTTATTTGATCTTGCAATTGATATTAGTTTTGCAATCTTGATTTCCATAAATAATTCTTTATAACGATGTAGCATATCCTGATATTTACTTTATACTTTTAGTCCAATTAAAAAGAGGTTATATTTTGGAAATATCCAGGAAATGACTACTTCACCTCTTCGCAATTCGTCACACTCAGAATCTTCGAAACCTCGGACTATGGATATACTCGAGGTATTCCAAAAAGGTCTTAGAAATCAACACTCAACAAGTCCATCTTCCCAAGCTACCTCTGCTAAGATATTAGAACGATTAGAGGTTACACCAACACCTAAGACAGGAATGATTCTGGACTTTAGGAAGCTTAATCCGCCCAATTTCTTGGGAACAGAGAATCCCTTGGATGTGGGACAGTGGTTAAAGACTACTGAAGGATTAATGAAGGGAGCTAAGATTGCGGCAGAATATATGGTATCACTAGTAAGGATCCAACTGAAGGATGTGGCAGAGAATTGGTGGAGCTCGCATCATCCGGAAGATTCAAACGATGCGGTATTTTGGGAAGAGTTTAAAAGAAAATTTAAAGAAAGATTCTTTCCTGAAACGGCAAGAATGGAACTGGAGAGGAGATTTACCTATTTGAAGCAAAATAGAACATCTGTTGATGAGTATGCAGCAAATTCACAAGGTTAAGTATGTTTGCTCCAAGTATGGTGAGCACTGAGAAGGCAAGAATAGCCCAGTTTCGTAAAGGACTGGACAATAGGTTGAAGGCAAGAGTAGCACCTTACCCCTGTCAGACTTATGCTAAAGTAGTAGAGGCAGCCAAAGACCATGAGAGAATATATAATGAGAAGTCTGGCTCAAAGGTTGGAGGACAAAAGAGGAATTGGAAAACCAGTTCTTCTCAGACAAGGAATCATGGACAGGTTTAGGTTAGATTCACACAGGTTGAACCTAATAGAAATCGAATAAACTGTACCTATTGTGGGAAACCGGGACACTCAAAGAACACATGTAGGAAGTTCCATGGATTGTGTCTTAGGTGTGGATCGTCTGCACATCAAGCTCCACAATGTCCTCGACAAACCACAGGAAAACCCGAAACTCAGAACTTTCCACAAGGACCAAGGTTTGCAAACCAAGGATTTAGGCCAAGGCCAATGTTACAAATAAATGGACCTAAGCCTATGGCACTAACAGCACCCCCAGTACCTCCAGCGCAAGCTCGTGTAACCACTGGATTTCAGCAAAGACCATCGCCTGCTCCACAAGCTCATTTGTTCAATCAAGCCCAGAAGGCAAATCAGAATAATAATAAGAAAAGGAAGAAGCAGGGACAAGCCTTCATGATGGATGTCAATGAAGAAGAGTTGGCGGGAGAAGTGGTGATAGGTACCATACTCGTATCATCTAGCCATGAATCAGTACTATTTGATTTCGGAGCAACTCACTCCTTTATATCTGCATCTTTTGCATCAATACATGATATTATGACTCATCATTTAGTTAAAAATTTAAAAATTCTTACTGGTAGTGGTACTGTAGAAGTTAGCAGAATATGTAGAGAATGTCCAATTAAAATGGGAGAAGAAAGTTTTCATGTTAGATTATTAGTTTTTTCTACTAATAATTACGATGTAGTACTGGAAATGGATTGGTTAAATTCAACCTCAGCAGTTATAAATTGTAAACAAGGAAGAGTTGCATTCCAATTCCCTGGCAAGGATATACATGAATTTATTAAATATCAGAAGAAATTTGATGAAAAGGAATTAGAAAATTTTGAATTACTTTCAGGAAGAAATTTTCAAAAACAGGAAATTGAAAAATGGCCAAGTATTATTGATGAATTTAAGGATATTTTTCTGATGAGTTACTTGGAATACCACCTGATAGAGCCGTCGAATTTAGTATTGATATAATTCCTGAAGCTGCTCCTATTGCAAAGAAGATATATCTAATGAATAAAGAGGAACTGGATGAATTAAATAAACAAATAAAGGAATTGCTGGCAAAGAAATTTATTAGACCCAGTGCATCACCTTAGGGAGTACCTGTATTATTTGTAAAGAAAAATGATGGAAGTTTAAGGTTGGTGATTGATTATAGAGCATTAAATGAGGTCACTATCAAAAATAAATATCCATTACCAAGGATCGATGAATTATTTGATCAATTAGGAGGAGCAACTGTATTTTTAAAAATTGATCTTAGATCCGGATATAACCAGGTGAAGGTTAGAAAGGAAGACATACAAAAAATAGCCTTCAGAACTCATTATGAACATTATGAATTTTAAGTCATGTCGTTTGGATTAACGAATGCACCTGCAATCTTTATGGACTTAATGCATATAATATTTTATCAATACTTGGATAAATTTGTAATCGTGTTCATTGATGATATACTGATTTACTCAAAGAATGAAAAGGAACATGAAGAACATTTGAGGATAGTACTTCAAACTCTACGACAGGAGAAATTATATGGAAAATTGAGTAAGTATGAATTTTGGTTTAATGAAATTCCATTTTTGGGTCACATTGTAAGTGGAGAAGGAATAGCAGTAGATCCTAAAAAGATAAAACCAGTCAAATCATGGTCTATTCCTAAGAATGTAGCAGAAATTTGAAGTTTTCTTGGTTTAGCTGGATACTAAAGAAGATTCGTAGAAATTTTTTTAAGGATTGCTGAACCACTTACTCAATTAACTCAAAAAAATAAAATATTTATTTGGACTGATAAATGCCAATCATCTTTTGAGGAATTAAAGGAGAGACTCATAACTGCTCCAGTACTAGCATTACCATCAGGATCTGGAGGACATGAGATCTATAGTGATGCTTCCAAAAAAGGATTGGGCTGTGTATTGATGCAACATGGACGGGTTATCGATATGCTTCTCGTCAACTAAAGACACATGAGAAAAATTACCCAACTCATAATCTGGAATTGGCAGCTGTAGTCTTCGCACTAAAATTATGGAGGAACTATTTATATGGAGAAATGATCAAGATATATATATAGATCATAAAAGTCTCAAATATGTATTCACTCAAAAGAAGTTAAACATGAGGCAACGAAGATGGTTATAGTTACTTAAAGACTTTGACATGGAGATGGAATATCATCCAGGAAAGGCTAATAAAGTAGCACATGCATTAAGTAGGAGGCCACATCATTTTTCTTGAATACACCTAAGAAAATTTTAGAAGATCTTATAAAAATGGGGATTGAGGTGATTTGTCCAGTAGCAGAAGGAATTTGGGCCAATTTATAAATAAAATCATCTTTGGTGGAAAGAATAAAAATGACACAGGAAAATGATGTGAAGTTGCAAAAGTTATGGACACAGACAAAAACTGGATTACAAACTGGTTTAATTAAACATTTTGATGGATCTTTAAGATTCGAAAATCGATTGTGTGTACCTTTTGGAGATCTCAGGACAGAAATAATGTCTGAAGCACACAGTTCGCAATATTCTATTCACCCTGGGAGTACAAAGATGTATAAGGATTTGTAGCAGAACTTCTGGTGGCACGAAATGAAGCAAGAAATTGCCAAATCGTGTCAAAATATTTGGTTTGTCAACAAGTGAAAGCCGAACATCAGAGGATTACAGGACTTCTTCAACCTCTACTTGTACCAGAATGGAAATGGGAGCATATTACCATGAACTTTGTATCAGGACTCCCAAGAACTCAAAAGGGTAATAATGTTATTTGGATAATTATAGCAGGCTTACAAAATCTGCTAGATTCCTGCCATTTCGAGTTGGTCAATCAACTAATTTTTTAGCAGATATGTATATGAAGAATATTGTTAGTCAATATGGGGTACCAGTGAGTATGGTATCAGATAGGGATACTCAATTTAACTCTAGATTCTAGAAAAGCTTGTAAGAAAGTCTTGGTACCCATTTGAAATTTAGTTCAGCATATAACCCACAGACGGATGGTCAATCTGAACGAACCATTCAAACTTTAGAAGATATATTGAGAGCGTGTACCTTGGATTTCGGGGCATCCTGGGATAACCATTTGTACTTAATTGAGTTTTCATATAATAACAGTTATCAGGCCAATATTAAAATGACACCATTTAAAGCTTATATGGAAGGAAATGTTGATCCCCAATATGTTGGAGTGATGTAGGGGAACGTCTACTTTTAGGACCGAAACTTGTTACTCAAACTGTGGATAAAATCAAGGCAATCCGAAGTCATCTTCAGGCAGCACAAGATAGACACAAAATATGGGCAGATAAACATCGAAGAGATTTGGAATTCGAAGCAGGCGACCATGTGTTCCTAAAGATTTTGCCTACACGGGGGACTATTAGATTTGGAACACGATGGAAGTTAAGTCCATGCTACATAGGTCCTTTTGATGTACTGGAATGAATTGGAGACGTATCATATCGATTGGCCTTACCACCATCTTTGGAAGAAGTTCATGATATTTTTCACATTTTCCAGCTCCGTAAATATGTGCTAGATTCAAGTCATATATTGGATCATTCTGAAATTACAATGGGTCCAATATTACGCATAGAACCAAAGCAAGTGGAACTTCTAGATCGAAGGCAGAAGATTCTCAAGAACAAGACTATTTTCTTGGTTCGAGTATCATGGGATAAGGATTCACCAGGAGAATCCACTTAGGAAAGGGAAGAGTACATGCGAAGGCAATACCCATATATATTCCAAGACTGAGGTTAGTTCTAGTTTATGTTTTATTCTTTCTCTTGTCTTTTCCAATTTCGAGGACAAAATTTAAATAAGGAGGGTAGAGTGTCATAACCTATTTTTATTATAATTTCTAGAATAAATATTTTTAAAAAAAATTAGTATTATTTTACCATTGGTATTATTTTTCAATTCAGCCCTTAAGGAAACCATGTCAATTATCTAAACCTACATTTTTACAATAGAACCCTAAGGAAATATTTTGCAATTGCAAATATTTCCCATATACCTAACTCCCTATGTGTCATATGGCTGGGAAGAGAGGAGTGAATCACCGTCAAAACATCATCATGATGTTGTAGGTTTATAGGAACTTTAAATTAATCTGGTGTATATGGATAATGAGGGGGGAAGGGATTCGGTTCTCATTCTCTCTCACCATCATCTTCTTCTTCATTCTCTCCTCATCCTCCTCACCTCTCCCTCACTATTTACTGCTGCAGCTGCATACTGTTGTTGCCACTGACTTATGCGGCTGCTCCGCTGCTCCGGCGCTGCAGCAGCCGCGCACCCCGCCGGGGCCGACGACCCTCTCCGGCCGGCCTCCTGCAGACTACCTCCACCACTACCACTCTCTTTAGGTATAATTTTCCCAATCTTTTGAATCTATGTAAATTCCCTGAAATTTTGATAAGGATATTTTAGTAATTTTGTTATAAATTATAAATTATTAAAATAATTTCTAGAATTTAGAAACCCTTTAGTGTAGTCTTAATGGCAGGAATACAACACTAGCTTTTTCTTTCCAACCAACTTTGCATAATAGGCTTAGCCGAGCCAAATTAGGCTCATGACACATATGTCACTCATAATTTTACAAACCTATACTTCGTTTTGGCCGCACAACAACCGTGGCATTTTTTGACTCAAAATATGACACTTGGACACTTTTCCGATGCGGTCAATTTAGACGAGTAACATGAACCCAAATTTTGATAGTGACTTTTATAACTCCTAGTCTAACATCACTAACTATGTACATGACATTGGTGTCACATTTATTTGAGTTCTTGTAGGCTCCAAAAATAATATAGAAACACCATGCATTTTAATTAGTCAAAAATGACCATTTTTGATTAATTGCACCTGACCGAGCCCGAGCCCCCAACTTGAACCCTCAAACCAACTTGTCTAACTCATACACAATATTATACACCCATCCCCCACCTTTCTACACACCATACACCATTTTTTCCCACACCAAATCATATTTTTATATTATTTAAATTCAAATTCAGATTTTACCCAAAATAACATGAACCTTGGACTAGTTTAACTTAAAATAAACCTTGTACATACATGCATAGAGAGAGGGGGGGGGGGGGGGACTGCAGCCAAGGGAGAAAGGGGTCGGGTTCGAACAATATGATTCTTTGGACCTTTGGTTTTTAGCATTTAACATCCAACTTTTCACCTTCCCATTTGTATTCATGACCAATAATAGCTAATAACTCCTAGGAAAATCCACCCCCATACATGTGTAGCCAAATTCATCACCCTCCCTCATGTAACCTCCTCTTCCTCATCTCCTTCTCTTCTTCTTCTCCACATCTTCTTCTTCTTCCTCCACCACTTTGAGATCCAGCCGGTCCCCTCCACCTCAACACCACCACCTACGACCGACCACCACCCACACAAGGCCTAGCAGCAGCCCTCCTCTATTCCAGACCATGCATACTCTCTCCATCACCCGTGTGACACCCTCCTTCAAGTCTCGGGTGGCCATAGAGGTGGTGCAACCACCCGGAGGTCAAAAACCTCGCCGGAGCTCAACCAACCATCGTATACATCAAGTTTTGGTGAAAAAAAATCTCTTCATTATCTTCTTCATTCATGGTGTTTATGGTTGTTGAGGAGTAGGAAAAATATCTTGTTATGATCCAAGAATTATTTTCACTATGTGTTTAACCCATGTAGTAAAGCCTATATTGCATGTATATGTTACATAGATGTTATAAATAAAAATATTAAGTTGTTGTCTATAGTTAATTATGTTCATATTATTATAATTATTATTCAGAATTATAAGAACTAAATTTCAAATTTTATACATATTAAAATGTGTATTTTTTTGGGTTAAAAGTATCGAGAATGGATGTAAGTTGCATGGTTAGTAATTGTGTAATTGTAGGAATATTGTATTGAAGTTATAATATTAAAAATGAGATTTTTCACCATCATAAAATAAATTCTAGAATTATATGTGTAATAATCAGAATATTATACGAATCAAAATGTGTATTTTATTGTTTTAAAGTATGAATAATTGATAGGTAGGTTGTATGGATAATATTGGTAAACTAGTGTACATGTTATATTATTGTACTATGAAAAATGTGTTGTTCACTATAGTTAATTTAATTTCATAATAATAATAATAATAAAAACAAGAATTATATATGTATTAATATGTATATTTAGTATCTTAGTTGATGAACAAAGGAAGGGTTGAGTGCATGCATGGTAGTGGTAACTATGTATAGTTTATTAAATGCACATAAGCTTGAATATAAAAAAGTGTGCATAAATTTTTATTAATAATTAAAATAAATTTTAGAATATTAAACTTATTTATTTTTATAATTTAAGATGTTAATTAGTGAAACAAAATGGTTTCATGGATGCTCAATTAACCGTTTAGCGTTGTATAGCGTTTTGCGACATTGAACTCAACCTAAGCACGTGTAGGAATACGTTGTTTAATCATACGTAAAGGCCTATACATGCGCATGGTAAATCAATGTACGAGGCCCTTACAACGTTATAAACAATAGTATGGTACGTGATTGTTGGCACATTAACTAAAGCCATGAGACTGTTAGAATTATTGGCACGAACGTTGCTACTATGTTGATGTGCGTGTAGCAACTCTATACTTTTACATAAAGTAGATAATGGTAGAATTAGAATTAATTTAAGTAATGGTGGCAGGGTACGTGGGTGTCCCAGCACCATCGGACGTGAACTTTGGATCTGCTACAATGCAGCATCAGGAGCCAAGCAAATGTACCTTACCTTGGTCTCAGTAAATTGTGCTTAATTTTAACTGTAGTTTATAGTTTATATTTTAATATATGTACTTTATTGTGACCCTAACACCGTGACGATACTTTGCATCTGAATCATATTCGGGTGCCAACTTTCGTGCACAAAATCGGGTATCGTTAGATTGCATTGTCATCGTATACCTTACGTGCAACACTTGCACTAATTACCTTAGGACACTATACATGACTCCCATGTACAGAAGCCTCACTTGAGATATTCGAGGATTATGGCTTCTGTTTTAGGACAGGACTTGAGACATGTGCTAGTTGACATGATATTATTTATATCTGAACTTGAGACATAGATAGTGATTGTCTTGCGTATCGTGGACATGAGACGTGAGATACATGGGGTTGGAGAGAATTTACCATACCGCTGGGCTACCACACACTACTAGCTACCGATGCTTGCGCTTCGGGCCCTATAGTGCTGCAGGTACCTTGACGGGGCCTGTACGTACCTACTACTACTATTACTACTAGCTATTGTTGTGTCTATGCAGACCTACAAGACCCGGTGGTTTAGCGGATGAGTACGTTCTCATTTGCATTTCATTTATATGGATTATGCTAGATATCCTGAGCACACTTATTTTATTTACTGTACTTTGGCTTGAGTTATTCTTGTACCTTGCTATATCCCCTGAGGACCTGGATCCGGATTATGTCCCCAGGTATAATAGAGGAGGATTATCCCGAGGTTTACGGGACATGAGCTGATGTTGGAGCAGTACTTGCACCAGAGGACGAGATTGTACCAGATGATTTCTCCTGAGTACTCAGTTATCTATTTAGTTATTTATGCTTAGTGTTATTTTATATTTGGACTTAGACTTCTGGACATATGTATTTGGTGTTTTTTTTCTTTATTGTGACGGGTTGTCCCGCGAGACACTACTTATTTGGACTTGATGATGGACTATTTTCTGTTATCTATTATCTTGACTGGTCTATCATATTATAATTTGATTGTTTTCTGTGGATGAGATTAGAATTATACTAAGATAGATGATGTAGACTTGTATTTATACTTATTACAGCTTAAGTACTGCACTCTAACGCGTCCATTAAATTGGGTTGCCCATTGGAGCTGTGATGTTGGCCATTACCACATGGCTAGTCCTTTGGTATTTTGGGACTAGGACGTGACATAATTTTTATGGTGGCCCATGTATTTCTATGTATGGGTATAATTTTCATATTCTCGAGAATTTTTCTACTAGATGGAATAGATCCGTTAGATGTGATACTTGAGTACACAAAACAGAATTCTATACTTTTATTGGATGTTAAACGTTACCGCAAAAGACGGAACGATTTACTAAATGATATATTCTCGCAAAAGGTGTAGGCTTTGACACACAAGCCGAGAATACAAAGCAGGATTAATAATTCAACTTAATTAATTGTTATATATGAATGACTGTAATTTTTGTAGAATTGGATTGGGTGGGAGAGAATGTTTGGATCACACCGTCGAACTCTCAGCAATATTATTTATTTTTAAAGCTGATCAGTAGTTTCCGGCATATGTATGGCCATACGATGACCGCAGTGAGGCTTACCTCACTTACTTTCTATTGGATACGGATCCTGAAAGAGATCAAATTCGACAATTGTATATGTCTAATGTTTGACCTATGTTCCGAATTCTTGAAAAAGTTCAAGATATTCGACAATTGATTTTATTATCACATGATCCGAATTCTCTGAAATAAAAAAATTCGACAATTGTTTATATCATGTGCTTATCACATTTTCATGTGATTCAATATTAATATAGTGATAAAATGATATCACAATACCTGTGGGGACTGGAATCTAAGTACCATCCGCCAAAAAATTACCTAATCAGGGTAAATAGGATTGTTGCCGAGAAAATAGGTGTTGATGGTGATCCAAAAGCATTCTTTAAATTGTATTTGCATATAGAAATTTTGTATTGTGAATTATGTTTTGTGACTATGATTTGGACACTTTGTAGAATAGGTTTTGCTAGGAATACGAAATCTCATATTTCAAGTTTATACTATAATATTCTAATAACTAATCTCCGATTTTCGTAGCAATTACTCAAATATCTTCGGATATAACTTTCTTTTAAATCTTCACTTTTATATATTTGTCCTTTCTTGATATAAGGGCTTGCTAGTCGTTCTAACGACCTAGTTTTTTTTTTTTTTGTTCACTAGGAAATGAAGAAGATGGAGAAGAAACACTACCCATGTATAGATGAAGTTGATGGTTGAAAGAAGACAATTTTTGGGATAGTCAGCTTATCTACTTTTGTGGTTAAATATGTATGTTAAAGTTTTTGGAAACAAACTTGGATATGTAAATATGGAATGTATCATATGTGGATATTTTAGAATGTAAATTTATTGCCTTGTACTTTAACATAGAACCTACAGGCAACAGTCGCAAGTACGATACCAAAGTATTATACAGGTGCGTAGCCTGGAGATGTATTATTGCACTCAAATTTCGTACTTTGAGAATTGGGACGTGACATATATATATATATATATATATATATATATATATATATTTGCGTACCTAGTGAATGGTGGAGTGGTAACACCATTGGTACATGTGGGAGGGGGAGGGGTACTCGGCTCCGCTCTTGCATGGGTGGGAGGTAGTGTAGGTTAGTATAATATATATATATATATATATATATATATATATATATATATATATATATATATATATATATATATATATATATATATATATATAATTTTTGAACCATAGTAAAACCATGTATTTCTTCAATAAAATCTCTTAATTGTCTTTGAGGAAAACTAGAAAGATATCTTTAACAGGAAAGAAAAAATGAATTTAGCTAAAGATCTTGAATACCTAAGTGCAGGATAACCCAAGTGGTGGTAGTTTTTTCACGTACGCATAGTAATAATAGTATGTCAAATATTTTATCAGGTCCAACTTTTGATTTCAGCAGATCTAGATACAAATCCGTATACTATGACAGAAGCAAATAAGAACGACCTACATCCCCTTTTTTGGTTCTTCGTTATGTTGGATGTGTTGCTTGTTTGGAAGCAACATCTAGTTGCCAATATAATTCAATATGGAAGAAATTATTTTAGTTTCACATCGGATAGTAGAAGAACACTCTGCTATGTTGAAAGTGCTAAACCCACTTCATTGGTTAAGTGGATTTTATGGGGGAGGTGGCTCGAGCCCATCCAACCTGTAAGTGGGTGCATGGTAAGAGAAATCCTATTAGAACCAAAATTTTCCAAATCCTTCTTCCATCCATTTTCTTCTTCGGACAAGGTTGTTGATCGGTCGTTGAATTCACCATCGGGTGCACAATGTCGTGAGTCGCTTGGATTAATTGTATATCGGGGGTAGGTGGTCACTTCATGTTGCACTGTTCGTAGGGACAAAATTATTCTAAATACAACGTTCGTTCTGTAACGTGCATCGAATTCTCTACGCTATGTTCTTTAATTCTAATTTCTACAGTTTTCTCACACTCTAGGTTAAAACTCCAACACATTACACCATGCAAACCCACTCTCACTCTCACTCTCCAACCACATAGCTCAAGTGGGGTTTACCCCCAGGGTTGAGCCTTTTAAATCAAGTATGAACTCTAAAAGGAAGGAAAAAAAATCAAAAGATATTTCTGCAAATTGGTCAGGTGCATGCCAGCCACATGGTCGATCCTGGGTAAGCCTGACAAGCCCTCAGACTTGGACAACCCCCCTGGTTAGGACAAATCCCCCAGACCCCAAAGTCTCTACCTATTCGACTGTCATAACCCTATTTTCTAAATAATTATATGATTGTATTTTGATTTTGAGGATTTCCTAATTCTGAGTATTCTTAAAATTTTATTTAAATTATTGGATTTTGATTTGACTTGGATTGTTGAGGCCTGATTTTATTTTGCAGTTGTTATTTATTGATTAGTATTAAGATTATTTATTATTGTTGATAATTGTGGTAGTGTTGGTATTTTAATTGGAGGATTATTATTATCATTGTTGTTATTATTATTATTATCATTACTATACTGTAACCCTCACCCTAACCTAACACCCCAACCCCTCTCACTCATTCGCTCACACTTTCAGCAGCCCCACCCCCCCCCATTTCCTTTCCTCTCTCTCCCTCTCTCCTCGCTCACAGGACCCCCCACTCCACTGGAAGGAACCCTCGCTCCCCCTCACTCAGGTCATCTCTCACTCCCGCTCCCACTCTCTTATCTCTCTCTCGCTCATCTCTCTCCTTCAGATCCCCTCTCAGAACTATCTCTCCCCCTCACGACTCTCTCTCTCTCTCTCTCTCTCTAGCCCCCTTTTCTCTCTCGGTCTCACCCTCTCTCTCGAGCTCCCTCTCTCATGTTCTCCCTCCCTCATGATCCCCTATCTCTCTTTCAGATCCAGCTCCTCCCCCACTCGTCCACGACCTAGATTTGGTGCCACCATCACCATAACCACCCTTGTCGCCATCTCCTCCGTCCCGACCTCTTCTCGAGCTCCGTGTCGCCATTTCTTGGGATACGTGCACCTCGATGTGCATGTCAGCTCTCGTTTCTCATGCCACCTTGATTCGCGTGTTGCCTCGGGTAGCGGGATGTCTCGAGCCCCGTGCTATCTCGGTTTGCTTGTCGTCTTGATCTTCGTGTCCCTCGAACTTTGTGCATTTTCTCTTAATCTGTGCCATATTGATTTGCGCGCACGTACTAACTCGCATTTCGCATTGATTTGCATACTTCGTATTCTTTGGGAGTTCGTGCGTGTCTCGATTTATGCGCACGTTATGTTCCCCTTCGTCTTGGTATTCGTGCTACTTCGGATCTCGTGTGCGTCTCGATATACGTGCCCGTATCGATTCGTGTCTTAATTTTTGTGTCAGATCCTTGCACCACTTGTGGGACCCGCACGGTATAGCCTCATGCCATCCCTTGTAATTTTATTTATATTTTATTGGTTGATGATGATGTTTGCTCATTATGTGTTCTAAGGACCCCGATGGATGTGCCAGCTTGGATCTTGGTTTGCCGAAGACTTGCGTATCTAGCCGATCCCTTTAGGCAAGTACCCCTTGCTCATGTGATGGTTTCGCGCATATGCGCTTCTCATCCTGCATTTAATTTATTGTAAATTATTGCACTTGTAACTGTAAATTGATATTAGACTGATAATTATTGTTATTAGTGTAGCATGGTTTGATATCGGACCGATACCCCTATCGAACAACTAGGACGGGACATCCACACTTCCGAGGACACAAGCATGACCTGGATATGAGCATCATCCTTATATGTTTCGTGTCCGACTCACGGTCAGGTTACGGTTTGGCATTATATTATGGGACTTGTTTATTGTAGATAGGTTAAGGACATATGACTCTGTGGTTGTGCGCCCTGCATGGCGATTCTTTTTTATTGTGTTGGCATGGTGCCCAGTATACATTGTAGCGCTGCTGGAGGCTGAGACTTAGTGTTCTCAACTTGGTATTCTAAGGCGGGTTGCGCCGGATGGATATTCTATTTGTTTTGTTTTGCAGGTTATGTTCCGGTCCTAAAAATATAGGGGAGGTTCTGCCAAAAAATTTCAGAATTTCGAATTAGGAATTTGATTCAGGAATTTGATTCGATATTTTATTTGGGGGTTTGATTCGATGATTTGATGCAGGATATTGATTCGAGACATTGATTCGATATTGGATTCGTAATTTGATTTAGGAATTCGATTTGGGAACTTGATTCGGAGATTCATGATTTGATGCGGGGATTCGATTTGGGGATTTGACTCGGGATTTGGTTTTGTATTATACGTGTAGTATTTATTTACCCTTGTTCGTCGGATAGAGTAAGGGGTGTGGTTCTACTCGGGAGACGGTCTGCGATCCCGATCCTTGTTTGGTTTAAGGGTCGCGGATCTACTCCAGAGTGGTTCATGTATTTCTTTGCCACTGTCCGACGTCATTTATTATTAGATTCTTGTTTTCATATTATTCTTTTCAGGTGTTGTTCTTGATTAACTTGATTGGACTAGCAGTTGCCTTATATCGGGATTGTGAACTTTGGATAAATTCAAGGATTGAATATCATTTTTCATTGGAAGTATGATTTTGGGATATTGACTTGGCAATCTTTTGTGTACTCTATTGGACTTTGTAGGCCTGTGCTAAAGGCGTAATATTGTTATTATTGGATTTCTTGGACTTGGATTATTGAACTAGTATTTCGTGGAACGAGGCAAATATCGAGGTTATCAATATTTGATTCTACCCGACTTCCCTAGTGCCCGATAACTGGTATCTCTACAATTTGGTAGACCTCAGCAATCTTATATGGTGGAGTAGCACAATATTTAATGGTTTGTCCCTTATTTGATAAAGATGATATATAATTGCATGGTAGATCAAAGAGTTGTGTACATGTGCATGGTGGATCAAGGAGCATATATGATTTACTTACTTCCATAGTGAATTCTAATACTTATAGATGGCTGACATGGTTAGGTGGAATCTATATTTTATACCCCGGATGTTATGGGACTTATCGACTGATAGCATGTGATCACTGGTTCGATGGATTCATGTGAGCCAAAGGATCTGGTATTATTCATGGAGATTGGATTAGTGTCTAGTGCTCGTATTTTTCCTGACCTAATATACATGCTACGATGTGAGAAGAGAATTTCACTTGACTGACTGACTTATCGTGTATTCTGACTTGACTACTTGTATCCGTGATGATACATTTACTACCTGCTATGCGTTCCTATGTGCTATGTGTTATATGTGCACTGAGGTACGACATATCTTGCTACGTGCTACGTGTTACATGCTTCTTATACTATGCGACATGTGATATTATATGATTTCTCCAGTACGGACATTGTAGTTGGTCAGTGATCGTAGCCTAGCGTGGTTGATGTGTATTGCTTGTTGCATTATGCTTTGGATAAATCTAAGTTGGAACCGATGTGAACCAATGTGGATTCGCACACAACGTACTCGTACTGTAGTACGACATTCTAGGATGATGAGGATCGTGTGACCACGGTATGAGATTCTATATAACTAAATGGTTAATCAGGTAACTAAAATTGGTAGAAGCATTAGGAGGGAACGGAATCCCGAGATCGTGCATGACAGACGTCACTCAAATATACACTCGGGGATGTTGGCTGCCCCCCACAGATACTGTATATCATCCGCACTAGTGGAGTACAATATTTGATTACTATATGTACTATGTGTTCTATGTGATCTTAGCACGGTGGCCTTACGAGGGACCGGTGCATATACTATGTGCTACGCGACGATTATTGGTTCGGCTAGCCTGTTGTATCATAACATGATCTGATGATTCCTATATTGTATTACTGGGGTAACCCAGACTTCACCTAGCAAGCCGTAGGTATTTGAGTGGCCGTTTATTCATATAATTGTATGGTGTGTTGCTTGCTAGTCAGCTAGTACGTAGCCTGTCCCGGTGTAGTAATTTATTCCCTTGTCCTTATTTGGTGTAGGGGTGGATTACTGTTCCGATGACATATTACAGACTCCAGTTGGTGATACAGGTATTATTGGATGATAGGATGATTGTGATTGACTGTTGGATCCTTACCTGCATTAGTTGTTGATTGCTGCTTTATATTCTATAATCGTGCGTTGGTACCGCACAATTCCTTTACCCTGATTATTGCAGTTATTATATGTTTTATACTGCTTCTTGTTGGGTTGTTTCTCCCATCCTTGAGCCTTCCTTTCTGGTACTTGTTGCGATTGGCCTGACCAACCCTAAATTATTCCCAGATTACCTACGACCGACCCTTTTGATCTTTCAGACCTGGCTTGGAGGATGCACTTCAGTTCCAGATCATATTGGGAACTGTGTGGGAAGGTACTATCGTCTACATCTTTCTCGTTGTAGACTTCCTGATTATCATTAGTACTTTTGACCGTTTGGTCTTACATGATTCCTAGTTGATATCATTCTTGTTTCTTGTTACATTGTGGTTGCTTATGGATATGAGATCAAATATAGGCCATGGACTATATTACATGCTAGTATACCTAACATGAATGACAGTCGTGACCGCCGTACGATGTTCTATACCTTGTACGGGGGAGCTGGCCATGTCCATCCCCGTATTTACCCAGTATTCTGGGAGCGGGGCGTGACACCGATAATAGAGTCTCTGTGGTCCACCACAACTCCTCTTTGTCAGTTGAACTAGCAATCCAATAGGTCCATATTTTGTGTTCCCACTGGGAAGTCCTCGAGTATCTCAAGGAGAGAAACTCGGAATCCGAGCTTTACAACGATGTTTGTCACGTCCCGCTTCCGGAATACGGAGAGCCGAATACGTAACTAACATCCCAGGCTACGCGCCAAATAAATATACTTGTATCTGTATCGCGATTGTCGCCTGTAAAGTTCTAGGATAAAAGTATGGAGAAACTAAAACCATAAATATAATTGACAATAATTTATATTCCATAAACATCACCCATCAACCTTTATGTCTCACGTCTGGTTTTCTATCTCAAGGATAATACATACGAGGAACTACACAACTACACAAAATAAAACTGATGATATACCCTCTGCCTATGTTACTCTTCTAGTTCTCCCATAATGTATACCGAAAGTGTCTCCCCCTCAGCCATGCCTCCATCTAGTAAACAAAAACTAGGTCATCAAAGATATGCAAGTCTCCGGTTTCAAGAACGGTAAAATAAATGAAGTAAAAATAGTTATATGATTGAAAATCAGGATATGATACTCAGATAGGAGGATTATATGATTTATCATAAGAAAGTATTGTAGTGTTAACCCAGAATATTACTTAACTCATATTATGATACTATTGTGAATCCTTATTCTAGTAATTTAAAAGTGTCCAAACACATTCATTGCCTAATAGTCATTACCACAACCACAATACAATTTTTCTATATGATGGTGCAATTTGGAGAACATATTTGGATATCACATTCACAGTGTCACGAGCACTATCTAGGCAATAATTTTGTTACCAGGGATCAGGTGGTGGCGGGTAGGCACGGTGCTTAGTAGTCCGGCCTCTCCTCTTCGGAAGAAAAATTATAAACTTCAATTAACACCAAATTCGACTTTTTATCGAATTAGGGTAAACTACACGAGATTCACGAGCATCAGGTAAGGTAGGTGATCTAAGCATTCACCCGCTCTCAATGCAAGACCTTACGAAGGAGATATAGGTACTAATCAGTTTTGTTAATTATGTTGCCAAGATCTTATACGATATGATCCAAACTGTTCTCTCCCGTCCAATGCTAGCTCTATCCTACAATCACAATCAATTTATTATATTATTTAGAACTTTCTTTCCTGGCTCAAATATGTATCTCGATCTGTGTATTCATAGATATCACCATAATACGAGAATATAAACCAACAAGTAAGTTTCCATCCATTGGAATACACACAGGTAAGTATATCTATATATGTCAAATATCACGTACTACAAGATTACTTCTCAACTGGATATTCAAGTAGATGAAGTATGACAAAATATGAGTCTTTACTTCAGATAGCAAGCTTCATGTAGTATGAGTATACAACTCACCATGAAAATCTAATTACTGAAATAAGACAGGAACAACTGGATTTAATATTTGTTACACTTGCGTGTCAAGGTGTATGTATCATACGCTTCCAAACTTAGACAAGTCGACCCCTAATATATTAAGAGTTATCGAGAGCATGTCTCTAGTAGATATATAAAAATTTAGGTTAAGGTTTAGTACGATATAAAGGTGTTTGATTCAAAATTGAGTTATCTTCTGAAATTCTTATAATTTTTGGCGGAGTCTCCTTTGTATTTTGAGCTCCAAACACAATAATATAATTTCACCCGGAGCAACTCTCCATAGAATTTTCCTGGGTCAAAGTTCCTTCGGTGGAACAATTCAACACCTGGTACACACAGTTATATCCAACAGTAAAGACACAAGTATTAAGAAGAATACATTTTTTTTCTTACCTTGGCTACTTAGCCATAATGTTAAATTTACTCGATTATTCTTCAAACAAGAAAACCACACAAGTTAGAAGCATATAAAAATCAAACTGAACTTATATACATGATAACACCTATCACATCGTAAGAATATTGAAAAGTCTTTGTACCTTGCTAGAATCAATCATTTCAATTATTCAAACATCAATAAAAATTATAATATACATACCAGCATATATTATGAATTTTGATACCTATCAAGCATAGGTAGAAACCTCTAAAATTTAATACTTAATTATAGTATGTAACCCTGACGTTGCACAGATTATAAGTGTCACCCTCACTTTTTCATTCAAGGGTAGTTTGGTAATTGACAATGGATAATTTAATTTTAGGATGTATTGTATTTAATATTTGTGCATGCATGATTATTTATTTGTTGTATTATTTATTGATTGCTAGTTGTAGATTTATTTTAGACTTGTGTAATGGACCTAACCCATTTATTTAGAATGCATGAAACAACTTTTAGTTGAGTCTAAGTTGAGCCCATGAATTAGGCCCATGGATTAGGAGGCTTGATTAATTAGAGAAACCATTAGACTAGAATCTTTTCTCCCTAATTAATTTCTTCATGAGAGGTCCCAAGGGGTATTTGTGACTTTGTACATTGCATGGGGAGGGGGTTACATGGCCGGTCCTTAGTAGGAGAAGAGAGAGTGCTCTCATTTTATAATTTCCTAAATTCTAGATCTACAATTTTCCCCTTCCAATTCCCTCCATTCCCTTATCAATTCTCCACTAATTCCTCACCAATCTCTTTCTAAATTCTTCATTGAGGCTTGCACATCAAGGATCTATAAGAAGGAAGCAAGGCGGAGGAGGGCAAGATCTACAAGGAGAGGAGCTACTTTGCATTGGAAACTTTTTATTGGAAATCCATCTCCCAATAGGTACAATTCACTTTTTTCCTTCTAATAGACTCTATATCTGAGATTTAACCAAGAAAAACTAACCCACATGCATAGGCTACCCATAGCAATTAGTTTTAGGTTCATCGGAGACCTACGGTGGAAGTTATGACCAATTTAGTGCCAATTTTGGAGGAATTTCGAGATTGACACATGTAGTACTTGTCATTGGGTCTAATAGATCTAATTGACACTTGATTGCTTGTTTTTTACTAGTGTCGTATCCACAATTGGATACGTGTAGGTCGTATCTCGTCAATTTGAGGAAACAGTTTAATTTTGGGAGTTTTCCTCCGACACGGGGCCTCACATTGTGACACGGACACGTAGACACTCTAATTACTATACGTATTGTTCATAATTTATGTATTAGACTTGCTCGTATCCTCCGGGATGCGTTTGGTTGTGTGTTGGGCTGTATCGCAAGCGTATCATAGAGAAAGTATGATACGGGTGCGGTACACTCCATGTGTTTGTTGTTTGGCTCTTTTTCCTATACGTGCATGTGTATTTATCTGTATATATGCTATCTATGTATTATATAGAGTATATAATAGTATATATTGAGTTTATGTATAGGTGTGTGACTATATATGTATATGTCTATATAAATATGTTGTATATATAAGTGTACCTAGGGTTAATATCTATATATATATATATATATATATATATATATATATATATATATATATATATATATATATATATATATATGTATGTATGTATGTATGTATGTATGTATGTAATGTTCATGTGTTTAGATATATGGATAAGTATATAAGTACTGAGATGTATTAAGTGTAGGGATTTGTGTGTGATTATATATATATATATATATATATATATATATATATATATATATATATATATATATATATATATATATATATATATATATATATATATATATATATAGTATTTGTGTATGTGTGTCTGTGTGTGCTTAAGTGAGTGAGAGGGCAGTGGCAGCCATGGTGCAGCAAACTGCACAAGAGGGGGAGTTCGGGCAACGACCAGTACTGTACAGTATCAGTCACAACCTCCAGGGAACGGTTGTGTATCAGTAGCAGTTACTACATAAGGCAGCAACTGTACTCAGATTTCCCTGTGCAGTCGGTGCACACGAGTAGAGCAGGGAACACACAACAAAGGGAGCCCGTGGCATTGCAGCTGCACTAGAGATCAACTGCAATGGCAGTTCAGCATACATCATGGGAGGAGGCAGCAAGTCTGCAGGAGCTCGGGTCTGCAGGCTTCTGCAAACACCCACCAATTGAGAGCATCAACCTCACAAGAGGGAGCATTGAGGGGTAACCGTGCTGCAGTAACAACAGGGAAGGGAAAGCAGTGTGCAGTGGCACCAACTCGAGCCACTGCAACAGCGTGCTCAGGCCACACGAATGGATGCAGTAGCAGCAGTGCAACTGAAGCCCTGCAATACCAGTTCAACAGCAAGTTAACTACATAATCAGAGCAGTAGCAGTCAAGCAACACTACAATAGCAACTGAGCAGCATTCGAGCAATGCTTTCAGCTAGCCAAGCGTGCAGTATAGTAGAGCACAACAAGGGGACCTGCAAATGATATCTGCAGAGTATCAGTATCTGCACATTAACAACAACAGGAAGTTCAGTGTTTCAGTCAGCATCAGTAGGTATCAGTAATATTTTATTTGGGTTAGATGGTTTAGTTGGGTGGTTCAGTCAGGGGTTTTTGAGTATCTAGCTAGTTATATTTCAGTATGTTTAGTTAGTTAGTTAAATGCATTGTTAGTATGAAAATAAGGTATTGGGTAGTTAGTAGGTATCTATGCATTAGTATGCTTTATATTTAGTAGTAAGTATATATTGATATGTGTGGTTAGTATTGGTAGTTAGTAGGTAGGTATTACATTGATAGCTATTTTAAGTACTTAGTATATATATATTGTTATAGTTAGCATATTAGTTTTGAAGTATATATATATATATATATATATATATATATATATATATATATATATATATATATATATATATATATATATATATATATATATATATATATGTTTTAACTATTATGTTTAGTTTTGGGTTACCTTGAGATACCAAGGTATTGGGCCAATACCCAAGGTATTGTGTTAGATTTCGAGATAGGTGCGATACGCATTGGTGCAAGGCCAAGGTATCATATTTTAAATTGTTGTGATATAGTATTATAATAATTGACTTGAATATATATATATAACCTTATTTTCATATTAAAAACTTGCGTATCTTGGGATACGACTCTTTGAATGCATTGTTGTGTCTTAGCTTAGCCAGCATAGCATAGTTTCATAGTGTATCGACTTAGTGACTTAGCATTAGACTCTTGCAACCTAGATTTTATTGGTTTGACTTAGAAATGACGTATCGACCTAGAATTGTATCAACTTCACTTATTTTTATTCTTGAACCTTGTATTGATGCAACATACCATATATAAGTTGTGTGACACCAGCTTGGGCATCGAGAGACACACCTTGCTCAGGACTTCAGGTGAGTACATTTCTCTGATAGTTTTTAATTCATAATATTGTATATATACATGTTCTAGAATTGTATACATTGATCCCGACACAGTGATTTTACGGACTGGTGCTATATGGATCCCGTTATGAGATGTTATCCCCTACCGTGTTCAGCGGGTACTCGTGTACATTGTATCTCATCGTGTATATTGGGTATTGATTATATTTCGTGTTCGCACACTGCTCGTGTTCAGTGTGCTTATTTGTGTACACCCATCGCTCGTGTTCGGTGGTTATGATATTCGTGTACACCCACTACTCGTGTTCAGTGGTTATATTTTCGTGTTCGTAGCGTGTCGTGATTGGATCCATCGGTATTAGTTGGGGGTGGGAGAGTAGGAGTTGATTATGTGATCAAAGCCATTGTTACCATCGTGTACATTCTGTTTACATACCTCAATTGTAATCCGTCTTACCTGATCATGTTCACCCAACCGGATCACATAATGAACTTGTATTCTGAGGCACATTAGTTAGTTTAGATTGCAGTTATTTCATCATATTGTGATATTCATATTGTTGATATATATTCTCGTACATTACCTGTATATATCTTGTTCATTCATTCATATGTTAGTGATCTTGTATTTCATTTCTATATCTGTTTATATGCTCGATTATGCTATTGAAAATGCTTTCAGAGGTATGTACTTCGCTCCAATCCTGACTGGATATATTTTTCCAGATGACTGGCTTTTAGAGCAGTGTCCCACATTCTACGGTCCGCAGGACGGCGTACCTTTAGAGGATACTCCTATTGACAAGGAGGACTTAGTGGCAGAGCCAGAGGAGGTCTAGATTATTTGTATTGGATTGTATTAGACTATTCTTTTGGTGGATTCACAGTTTGTATTATTATTTTGGATTGTGGATTGTATCTTATTCTTTCCTTCGCTATTCCATTCATGCATTATTCTTCCTTAGTTTGTTTTGTGATTGAGATTAGTTATACTTGTGAGATACCATATTGCTCCTTCATTTGGAGTTGAGATGATTGACATGTACCATATTATATTATTGATATGTTAGATAGTTAGAAATGATCCAGACAGCGTTCTACCGCCGATTCTGCGGTGTAGGCTGGGCGTAACCACGTACTCATACCCGATTATCCGGGTGCGGGTCGTGACACGTTTTAGTTGTGGCCCATGCAGGTCGAGATTCACAGTCTAGATAGATATCGTAGTGGTGCTCGTCTAGAGTACTGCTACGAGCCTGCTTTAGGAAATAGAATCTAGGCTGAGAGTTTACTCAATCACACCTAGGAAAATTCCAATCTATTTTTGCAAATCCTTATCTATTGGATATTGCTTTACTTGAATACATTTATGTCCTTCTTTGATGATATCGTATCATATTTAATATTGATTTCGTATTTCAATCTATCTTCAGGATGCCGCCGAAGACACGTTCCCAACGCTCAGGTGCCGCGACGGCGCGATCAGTCACTTCATCACCTATGAGGACAGCACCCTCAGACAATGGTCCAGCACCTACCTTCAGGAGGTCAGCTTCACCTGTCCAGGTGGACGTATCGGCAGCAGCCTTCGGAGGTGCTCCACCTCCAGTGCCGAGGACAGGACAGACAGCTTCAAAAGATCTTCCACCTCCACCACCAGTGGTTTGTACCAGCACCTGAAGACCTCCTTCTCTCCAAGGTTCGTGCCATCTTGCTGAAGACCTTCTTCTCTTCAAGGTTTGTGATATTTCTTATTATGCACCAAATAAAATATTTTTTATGTACTTCAAAGGAACGTGTGATTGTTGGTTTGACATGGAAGATAAAAAAAATTATGCATTAAGCCATGGAAGATTAAAAAACTTTACTCTGGATTGCTTACCGGACATATTCTCCTCGTGATTATTGGTTAGCTTCCATTGGAGAGATTCTTCATTGCATGTTCAAAGTTTGCATGCGACAACTTCTTCTAATTTCTTTATTACATGGCTACTCATGTTCAAAGTGAACACTGCAACATGTGAACGCTGGAAAACTCTACAACTATTTAACCTTGGCGATCAGCATTCGGAGGGAATTTAATTTTAGACGCTCTTCGGGGGTCAGAAAAAGGGGAATAAAAATAAACAGAAAAAATAGGAAGATTTTTTTTTTTACCAAACATGAAAAAAAAAAAGGAAAAAGACGGAGGAAAAAGAGAGTTAATTTAGAGTATTTATTTGGAGTGTACCATTGTGTACCAATATTAAGGGAACACTCCAAACTTAATTACTGGAGTATGGTTTAGAGTGATTTGGAGTATTACCACTGTGGATGCTCTAAGTACTGAAATGCTATCCACAATGCTCTTTCTACTGATATCATAATAAGAGCATCTCCAACCCTATTGTGAGTTTGAAAAAAATGGTTGTCACATAGGAATCACAACTTCTTATTTCAAAAATCCTTCTACAATGCAAATGTGAAGTTGGTTGTGAAGTTGACATGGCAATGGCATGACAAAGATAATGTGAAGTTGGTTATCTAGAACTAGACAATGGACTTCACAATAACTTTATTCCATATCATCAATTATGAATAAAAATATTTATAAAAAAAGAAAGAAGTGGAAAAGTTATCTTGTAAGTTGAAAAAAAGTAGTTTTTATTGTCTTCTTAATACTTTTGTATTGGAGAACACTTGTCTATCTCATTGTCTTGTGTGAATATAATTTTGCCATATAAAAAAAATATTATCTTGTGTCTATGCCATATAGGAATCGCAACACAGAAGAAGACAGTACGTTTGGAGATGCTCTAATAATGCACCTAATCACACAATTCATGTAAGTTGAAAAGGGGCAGTTTGGTAAATCAGACAAGTCCGTTTACTAGAGAATAAATTCGAAAATTTGTTAAGATCTCAAGCTTTCCTTCCCAAAGCGTCACCTTTCGTCTCCCTCCTCTCGTTCTCCCCGCGAAAAATAAAAATTGCACCCAAAAATAGAAAGAAAAAAGGAAGAACTCAAATTCTCACCCATTTCTCTCTCTCTCTCTCTCTCTCCCCTCTGTGTGTGTGTGTGTTATTCTCGTCACCGCCGGTCGTTTAATTGCAGATGGGTCGCGGCACTAACCCCTTCGAAGAAGAGGACGTCAATCCCTTCTCGGTAACCTCACCACCACTCTCTCTACTCTCGTTTTCCTCTCTTTTCATAGGGATTTCTATGACGAGAGATTTCTAATACCTACGTTGTGTACATGAGACTTATTTGTATCGCTAGTTCTTCGGGAAATCCTAAATTTCTGTTGTCAAGATTTCGATTTCGAGGTAAATGCGGAAATTGAGATCTGGGTTATTGTTTATTCGGGGTTTTACGATGAGGGTATCGATCAAAATGTGGACTTTTTGATTAGGTAATGCAATCGATGGATCATAACTAGGATTGATCTTAATTATGAAAAGTTTCAACTTTGATTGATGTGAATTTTCTCTCTATATGATCTAATCTGTAATCGATGTTGCATCGACACAGATACGGCAGAAAACGGTACATAAACAAAAGACTCCAACACGGCGTTGATTTTGGCGTGTCCTAATATTTTTTTGGAGTGTTTCGGTCACATTTGATACTTGCCCGACATGAAGCTTCATAGTCACGGCCCTGATTTTAGGATCCTCCATTCTTCCTAGGCTGTAATAACTACATTATTGGTACTTCTTGGTCTTGCTTTTGTTGTTAGAAATGGTGTGGGTGATTAGTTCTTTGGAGAACCCTAGGTCTTTATAGGATGATTCAGTTTTTCTTTTCTTGAGTTGGGGTCCTTAAGATGATTTTTTAGGTATTAGTGGAAATTGAGATCTAGGTTCTTGTTTATGGTGGTCTGATTATGATGTGGGTTTGGATCAAAAAATTGAACTTCTATACTGTGATGGATGGGTTATAACAGGAGATGATTTAATTATGGATTTTCACCTTAATTTGATGAGTTGCTTGATACAACAGGAAGGCTTGTTGCTTTGATCAGAAGTAGTTTGGAAAATTGCTGAAATTGTATGTTGATTTTAGTGGTCATAACAATATAAAGTTTTTATGATCATTTATGTTCCTATACCTGCATTGAGCATATGAGCATGCTCAGTGAGAAGATGCAGAATGCAATTGGGGATATGGTTGCAGCTGAGTGTACTGGACAATCAAAAGAACTAGAAACAATATGCGTAGTGCTAGTCGGGTTTTTGGCAACATCCATGAATATGAATAGGAAGGGTGGCTTCGATGAGATCAAGGATCAGTAAGCTATTTCTAGCTGGAGTTGATGGCACTCCATCGAGGACTGAGCAAATGTAGTGGCCATCTAGTGTGGTGGGGCTCGAGCACCACTAAATGTAAAATTTTGAGTGCGCTCTTGTTTTGTGATTTTTGTGAGTACTTGGCATCGTTATCATGCGTTCTGTTTTATTATATGCTCATTAAAGAAACAGGTGGAAGCTTACAAAGTTAGCTTATCGATTATAGGTAAGTCGAGGTCCAATGATATGGGTTGAAACAGAGAAATCTTGACTGTGAAGAGGTAATGTAACTAACTGGTGACTATATTATTTTCATGTGAAACTACCCATGAAAGATCATGCACTGATATTCCTGATTGCATCATTGAGAATGTATTGTTTCTACCACTGAGTCCACTTAAAATGGGTGCAAATGTATTTACAATAATGAGAATATGACATTTGTAATGTTCATTTATATGGAATTGGATGGGACTGTAGAGAGGAAACACTAAAAAGAAAAAATACCACTCACACACACGTTGAGAGGACACTGCTTAGCTTCTTTAACATACTGTGTACTTTATTCAATAGAGAATGGCCTTTAAATAGGCACACACACAAAACGGTGGAGAACTACAAAAATGGAAGAAGTGGCTCACAGCCACACAATGCAACTAAAGAATAGGACAACCAACTTCCGTGAGGAGCTCAGGACCAATACAAGACAAAGTCCTAACAAAATTAATCCAACAATCAACCCCCTAATTTTGTTGTTCCAATTCATAGCAGCGCGGGGTGTTCATCTTCGCTTACCTCTACGAGTAGAGTTTTCTTCTCCTTTTCGGGGCATTCTGAAGAAAAATGACCATAATTATTGCAATTATAACATCTTACCCTTGCTTTATCAAATCTTCCAATCCCGGGGCTTTGGCCACGAGCAGCACCAGAGGAGCCCTCGGCTTCACACTTCTTCTCACGTGCCTTCCACTCGGCTCAGGTGAGAAGAAATTGCTCCTCGCTATTGTCGTCATCGTATCCACGGAGTCGATCCTCATGGACTTTGAGGCGCCCAATCACCTCCTCGACCGTCATTGTTTTAAGGTCGCCGAATTGCTCTATTGTGGATGCGATCTGCAAGAACATCTTTGGGACTGCCCGGAGAAACTTCTTGACGACATGGGCCTCCTCAACCTTGTCGCCCAATGCACGGATTTTGTTAATGATGGTTGTTATCTTGACAGTGAAGTCGTCGACCGAATCCGTCTCCTTCATGCGCAACCCCTCAAACTCAGTTTTGAGGGTTTGTACCTTAGCCTCCTTCACACGATCGACCCCTAACTGCATCGTCTTCAACGCCTCCCACACATCTTTGGCCGTTTGCTTTTCGGCCAGTAGGAAGAGCGTTTCCTCGGGGATGCCTGCGTATATGGCCGCCAATGCCATTTGATCCTTGCGCACGTCGATGTTGGTGTCCTCGATAGCTTCCCACACTCCTTGAGCCCTCATATAGACCTTCATCTTGATTGCCCAGGCTGCATAATTGCTCGTCGTGAGCATCGGATAATGCAACAAGACGACGAAATTCCTCTTCGCCACCATACTCATCGGTACCTCGTCGCCGGTGACACTACTTCCCGGAGAGTGCGGCATGTATTTGGGCATGAACGGATCAAGTGCTCGACCCTTCTGAGCTCTGATACCAATTGTAGAGAGGAAACACTATAAAAAGAAAAAATACCACTCACACACACGTGGAGGGGACACAGCTTAGCTTCTTTAACATACTGTGTACTTTATTCAATAGAGAATGACCTTTAAATAGGCACACATACAAAACGGTGGAGAACTACAAAAATGGAAGAAGTGGCTCACAACCACACAATGCAACTAAAGAATAGGACAACCAACTTCCATGAGGAGCTCAGGACCAATACAAAACAAAGTCCTAACAAAATTAATCCAACAATCAACCCCCTAATTTTGTTGTTCCAATTCATAGCAGCGCGGGGTGTTTATCTTCGCTTACCTCTACGAGTAGAGTTTTCTTCTCCTTTTCGGGGCATTCTGAAGAAAAATGACCATAATTATTGCAATTATAACATCTTACCCTTGCTTTATCAAATCTCTCAATCCTGCGGCTTTGGCCACGAGCAGCACCAGAGGAGCCCTCGGCTTCACACTTCTTCTCACGTGCCTTCCACTCGGCTCGGGTGAGAAGAAGTTGCTCCTCGCTATTGTCGTCATCGTATCCACGGAGTCGATCCTCATGGACTTTGAGGCGCCCAATCACCTCCTCGACCGTCATTGTTTTAAGGTCGCTGAATTGCTCTATTGTGGATGCGATCTGCAAGAACTTCTTTGGGACTGACCGGAGAAACTTCTTGATGACATGGGCCTCCTCAACCTTGTCGCCCAATGCACGGATTTTATTGATGATGGTTGTTATCTTGACAGCGAAGTCGTCGACCGAATCCGTCTCCTTCATGCGCAACCCCTCAAACTCAGTTTTGAGGGTTTGTACCTTAGCCTCCTTCACACGATCGACCCCTAACTGCATCGTCTTCAACGCCTCCCACGCATCTTTGGCCGTTTGCTTTTCGGCCAGTAGGAAGAGCGTTTCCTCGGGGATGCCCGCGTATATGGCCGCCAATGCCATTTGATCCTTGCGCACGTCGATGTTGGTGTCCTCGATAGCTTCCCACACTCCTTGAGCCCTCATATAGACCTTCATCTTGATTGCCCAGGCTGCATAATTGCTCGTCGTGAGCATCGGATAATGCAGCGAGACGGCGAAATTCTCCTTCGCCACCATACTCATCGGTACCTCGTCGCCGGTGACACTACTTCCCGGAGAGTGCGGCATGTATTTGGGCATGAACGGATCAAGTGCTCGACCCTTCTGAGCTCTGATACCAATTGTAGAGAGGAAACACTATAAAAAGAAAAAATACCACTCACACACACGTGGAGGGGACACAGCTTAGCTTCTTTAACATACTGTGTACTTTATTCAATAGATAATGACCTTTAAATAGGCACACACACAAAACGGTGGAGAACTACAAAAATGGAAGAAGTGGCTCACAACCACACAATGCAACTAAAGAATAGGACAACCAACTTCCGTGAGGAGCTCAGGACCAATACAAGACAAAGTCCTAACAAAATTAATCCAACAGGGACGGCTTACTAACCCGGCATTCATTCAAAATTTTGCAAAAGTTAGAGTAAATAACTATAAGAACCCCAAAATGTCACATATTAATGCTATAAATGCAGAATCAGAGAACAAAAGTTACAAACAACGAATAATATAATCATGAAACCCGCATCTCTCACCAACATTATAAAGTTTTGGTGTAGTGGCATAGACTTTAACATGGTATCAGAGCACCCAGTTTCAATATCTCTTGAGCGCCTTTTTAGTGAGTTTTACAAAAAAAAAAAAATACTGCTGCAGCTCTCAGCCCATAATATAGGTATTTGACCTGCATGGCGGGTTGAATCATATAAATATATATAACCCTCATCTCTCACCAACACTCTAGAATTTTGGCGCAGTAGCAGGGATTGTAACAATACCCATATCTTAATGCTAGTTAATTTACAGTTACTGATTTTTTTTTCTTATTTGCTGATTTAATTTGACGTTTGAAATTTCATTATAGCAGAGAGTACTGAATTTTCGAAAGCAAGTTTTTCTTGTGATGATACCAGCGGGAATAATCCATTTTTACTGCAGAATGGCACTGGAAATCTGGGTTCTTCAAATAGACATGATGCCACTGTTGACATACTGTTGAGCCCAATGAATGTGTGTAATTACATCTTGTAATTTCATCTTTATGTACTCTTTTTGTTGAATGAATTTCTTATGGAGGGTGGGATGCGGTGATTGCAGGATCAGAAGAAAAGGGAAAAGGAGATTGCAGCTTGGGAAGCTGATTTGAAGAGAAGGGAACAGGTTGGTGTAGAACTAACTTTTCCATGAACTTTCTGTTCCTCCCAAGGTACTCATCTTGGTTGCATAGGCTTATATCAGGTAATACTTCCTGTCAATTGGCCTTACAGTGTTATGACGACTATTTTTTTCGAGAGAGGATGGATCGAGCAGATCCCAGCTATATCATTAATATAAGATTAAAAAAAAAATTTGGTACATAGTGCAAGAAGTCAACTGATACAGTATTACAAGATAAGAGCTCAAAATAATTGGAGGTAAGGTTAAAAAAAACTTCATTGAGTGTACACTCAAGGAACAAAAACACCAATAGTAGATGGAAGTCCACAGAACAGTCTTCTGATGTGATTAGCCCCTTTCCTGACAGTAGAGTCAAATTATCATATATTCATAGGTGTTGATATCAAGTTGACAGACTGATGCTGAAATTTAGTCAGACATCATTGATCCTTCGAACTTGATTTACTTTTTCATAGCAGAATTAATGTTTAAATGTTATACATATTCTATAGGAGATAAAGAGGAGAGAGGATGCTTTGGACAGAGGTGAGTTAGGGAATTTAACTTGTATATGGGTGAGAATTGTGTTGAATAGTGTTGTGTATAAAATTTGTAGTTAAAGTTTATTTTTACTCATTTACCTGCAGCTGGTGTAATTATAGAAGAAAAGAACTGGCCTCCGTTTTATCCTATCATTCATCATGATATAGCTAAAGAAATCCCTGTCCATGCCCAAAAGTTGCAGTATTTAGCATTTGCAAGCTGGCTAGGTATTATTTGCGATCATCTATCTTGCTCTATTTTCTTTGAAGCGGTATTTTCCTTATTTTTTTACTAGTAAATGCACGTGCGTTGCACGTAAAAGATTTTTTTTATATTATTGTAAAATAGTTTAAATGTTTAAAAATATTTTAGTTATAATTTATTATGAAAGAAAAGAGTGGGTTATGGATGATGAGAGAAAGTTGGTTTAGATTTTTTTTTTTAATCTCGAATTTTGCTAGAGGAGACCATATTTCGTGGTTTGTCCAATCTAGAAGCTGATTTCTGTTTGAGTCAATGCAAATTGAAGGGTTTGGCTAGTACGGTATGACTGGCTAATATCAATCACCCTACAACAGCTTTCAATATTTTTTTTTTCTACAACAGCTTTCAATATAGAGAAGAATTGAAACCCAAACTCCGATACCATTAGAAGAATAATTTAGGAGAGAAAACAAACATCTTTTAATATGAGCCCAAACTCCGATACCATTAGAAGAATAATTTAGGAGAGAAAACAAACATCTTTTAATATGAGTCCCTCTCTAAATAGAGTAGAGTTTGATAGTAGTACATAAACGGGTTTTAAGCCAATAACCCAATAAGCTAATATATAGATTTATCTTATCAAACAGTTCTTTTTTGCAGACACGTCATTTTTTTGGAAGAAAGCAACATTTTTATTTTGCTGAATTCTTAGAAAAATCTTTTAGCTGAGTCGCTGGCCTTCAACTTTTTTAGTTTTCCAGTTTCCCTGTAATCTGTACTAATGTCCTCCTCTGAACCTGCTGTAGTAAATATACCGAGTGCTTTTGACAAGTGAATCTGATTCACTGTTTAATGAAATGCTGAAAAAAAAAATTATTCTCAAAGGACTTCAACCAGTCTTTAGAGTTTAGACTCCTGAAATGCTTATTATTTTCAAGTATTTGAGACTTGGAATTGCGGATAAACAAATAGGCTTAGTTCTGTTTCTGGCACTTGCCTTTTATTTCATGCATAAATACGAGTACGTTGAATATTACTGACGATGTAGGAAACCAGTGCATTAATAATTGGCAACCCTTATATTAGTTATTATGGGTATGTACTTAAGATTGTGGCATTGCTTATTCCAGGCATTCATTTTTGTCTCGCATGGAATCTTCTTGCTGTGTTTATCTGTTCAATAACAGGAGGAGGTAATCTTGGCCTTGTGTTGTTTAGCATTTTCTGTTCATATTTGTTTGTCAATTTTTTTACCCTTTTGTCTTTAGTTCATCTGTTCTAAAGCTTTAATTCTTATTTTTCTTTTGTAGGTGTTAAAATATTCTTCCTTGCAGTCATCTATGCTATGACTGGGATTCCACTTTCATATTTTCTTTGGTACCAACCTCTCTATGTTGCAATGAGGTGAGCGCCGAATATAGTAATGCCATTTCATCTAAGTACCATCTGCTGCTATTTTATTTGTTCACTTGGTTGTCTCAAATAGGAAGAAAGTTTTGATCTTATTCAATAATATAGCTGATTTTTTTTAATTGAAATTTATTTTCAACATAATATAGAAAAAAAAACAGTAGGGAACATATTGAACATCGTATACTGTCTAAAATGATGCAAATGGTGTTTATTGAAATCCATGTTTCTTAATATTCATTTTCTTTGCCAAGCAGGACGGATAGTGCCTTGAAGTTTGGTTGGTTTTTTCTTACGTATTTGGTAATTCTCTTGACTCGCTGCTTTGATCTTTCATTCTTTTTTGTCTCGATCATTTTTTTCTTTCTAGTGATATTGTCCTGGTGCAGATGCATGTTGGATTTTGTATAGTTGCTGCTCTTGCACCTCCAATCGTATTTGAGGGGAAATCATTGACGTAAGACTGTCATTCTCAAGTCAATCAAGTTAAAATAAAATGATTGGGAAATATGGTCATGATGATTGTTTGTCAGCATCTAGTTGTTGTAATAACAAATTATTATTATTTTCTACTATTTGCTAACTTAAAAAGGATATGGTGGAGAACTTTAATCTCCGATTGTTACATGGATTTGATTTATATCCTTGTAGCGCAAAATTCTCACCACTTCTTTGCTTTTGGTCTCCAAGTAGCTGTGAAATTTTACCTGCAAAATCTGTGAGACTATCCCATGTCTCAAATGACTGGTATTAGAAAGCTTAACCATTTGTTGCAATCTCTATAAATTAGTATGGAACTGATGATTAACCGGTAGCTCGATTTGGATAATTTATAAATCGTGGTAGATACTTCCCAACCTCATTAGTTTTAAGCCGTGTCTAATTTGAACGGTTTAAAGCTGTTTTTTTTTACGGACTGTGGCATGTTTTTAGTCCTCGGTTTGATTTCTTACTGGGAAAATTCTTGTCATGAGCATTTTTAGTAATGGCAATGTGCTCTCCTTCCTTTCAGGGGTTTATTCGTAGTACTCGATACCTTTGCAGATAATCTATTGGTGGGGGTAAGCTGAACATTGATTCTCATTTTCGACAATATTCTGAATATATCAGTATTATTTGCAGTATTACAAGTATCATTTCTTGGCTATGTTTTTCCAAGGCAATTACCTTCTCTAGAAAATATGTTTCTAACACTTTGTTGAGTGTTCTAGATATTCGGTTATGCAGTCGACATGCATGGATGACTAGAGAACTTTGATTTACTTGCAGGTATTTTACTTGATTGGTACTGTCCTTTTTAGTTTGGAATCGGCCCTCAGTGCGCTGGTACTCCAGGTTGGTTCTGAATCCTGCTTTGTGGATTGCATATATGAATCACTCTCTTTTTTCTCTCTTTGACCTATTCCATTTGATCTTTTACTTCATCTATTATTGTTAGAAAGATGGAGGTTAGGGTCTACTTGGCAACTGTAGGATAGCGGTTATGAAGGGTTTTTAGAGTATCGGTTATGAGGGATCCGGTTTTGGGTGGTTTTAAATAGCGGCTTTTAAACCAGTCAAACCCATGCTTGGTAATTCATTAACGAGCGGTTCTGGAAGTTTTTACACGAATAAAACTACCTATATGTCCATATATAAACAAAATGTTCTCGAGCGCGGAAACTGCCATCCAGTCTACGTCTCAATCAGAATGAAGTTCATGTTTGATCAAAATAATAGAAACACATAAATAATAGAAATTTCTAGATGAAAGTAGGAGAGAGATTTTAAAATTTTACCAGAAAAGTAGCCATACTTTGGAAGAAATAGAAGAGAAAAACATATGAGAAAGAAAAAATAGGATAGGATATTAGTAGTTATAATTATATATTTTTTGATGAGAATATAAATGGAATAAAATAATAAAATCGTTCAAAATCTACCGATTTTGGGTGTTTATAAAGCCACACAAAATTATATTACACCGATTTTGGAGGATTTTTGAGCAGACCAAAACCATTGTCTCAAAAAAAAAAAAAAAAAAAAAAGCAGAGGTTTTCATCATAGTTTAAAGTATCGGCCGATACCGATTCGATACGGCCGATACCGATACAGTTTGGCATGTCCCGATCCGATACCGACCGATATCCGATACCGACCGATACCGACATTAGAGGTCTTTTTTCCAGTCAATTCGGCAAAAAAATTTGAATTAAAAAGACCAATTAGAAAGGATGTAAAAGCATAGTAAGGATGTAAAAACATATAAAAGATGAAAACTTATCTATCGCATATAAATCAATCGACAAGGATGACTATTATTTCATTCAATATCAAAAATACTAAGAAACAATACTGAAAATGCTTTAAATTATGCATAAATGTATAAAATATATTCTCTAAAATGTTAATAATTTACTAATAGTTGTTTGCTTTCCGATACCAAAAAATCCGATACTCCGATCCGAAACTGCCGATACTACCGATACCGCCGATCCCGATACTCATAGGAATGGTCCGATACCGATTCCGATACCGATACTTTGAACCTTGGTTTTCATATGCTGTCGGTCCAAAAATATCCCAAAACCGATGAAAACACCGTTACCAAGCATATCCTAAATATTGTTTTACTTCATATATAATCTTTATCACCATCTCTCTAGTTGCTTTTTCTTCTTTATGTTCTTGTTTCTGATGTGACCCATTGTGCCTTTTGTTGCAGGGAATATACATGTTCTTCAGGGGGCACAAGTGAAGCTGTACCAAAGAACCTCTTGATTAATTCCTAATTCATTAGCTACTTTGTTGCATAAGAGAACCCCCTTAAGTCTTTTTTTCCTCCTCTACATTTCCATCCTCTTTGATTGTATTTCGCAAAATAATGGAAACCTGTAGATGCTTGAACATGTTTTGTAGCTGTATAGTTCTTTTGCCCAATCCATATTAAAATCTCATTTGCCTTCTTGTCGTTGGATTATTTTTTGTTGGATTATTTTTTGTCCGTTGGATAAGAGAACTATCTTGACGTGGCTCTATCTAACCCAATAAAAAAAAAACTAGTGATTTACATGTTATTTTTATATAAATGTCTTGGTTGTTTTGTATGCTTATTTTCTTTAGCACGATCAAATATCTCCATATATTTGATTTATTGTTTTAATATTATTCATGTGTCATAAAATTTAGAACACCAACAAATAAATAATATTTAAATAATTATAAATCTAATAGTTGTTATCTATAATTAGTTATTTAGTAAATTTTTATTTAATATTTCAAGTTTAAAAAGTCTTAAATTGTCAGTTGACCATTAAAAATCAGGATATCAGTCCAACTTGTAGTGGATTGGTAATCCAAATGACAATTCCGTGATTACAAAAATTGACCGATAATTATGTACCAAATTTGAAATACAAACTAATTTCAATGTACTAGTTGACTACCCCTTTAAGCAAATAACAAAAAATAAGAGAGATTAAATCCAATGGGGGTAGGGATGATAATAGGTTACTCTGATTTATTTTTTGGTCGGATATAGATACTAGTTTGTCCACCCCGAACCCTTATTGGAAATTGTATTATAGGTTCTTATCCTAATCAAATAAAAACAAATTTAATTAGGCCATTTTATAATTTTGAGTTTTGAAGGACCAAGTTTTCTCCTCCTCACTCTTTTCACCCTTATCTTTTAATATGTAATTGAACTATTTCTCAAAAATATCTTGTCAAAAGTTTTGTAAATTCAGTCTGTATTTATGATTTGGTCAATTTTAGTTTAGGACATGAATTAGTTATTATTTTCAAAATCTAATAAATTTTAAAAATATATATGATTTACATTTTATCTTATTTGTGATATCAAACTAATTTTTTAAGACCTAACTTCACTTGTATAAGTTTTTTATAATAAATAAATTTCTTAAGACTAGTTTTTGATAAACTAAAATACATGACAATAAAAAAAAATTTAACTTCAACGAAAAATATAGATTTTCTTAAAAAAAAGTTAGGATACTTAGAGGCAAAAAGAAACAGCAGATTAATATTACATCAACATATGAAGAATACTTTAAATTAAAGTAGATTAAAATTTGAACTATGCAATATTTTGTTTTTGAGATAATTTCAACTAGCTATTAAAATATAAGGGAGAAAAGAGGGGGGAAACTTTTTCTTTTGAAATTTTTAAAACAAAAAAAGGAATAGGATAACAAAATAGAAAAAGAAGCAGAAAAAGAAAATAAAAATGAAAAGAAAATGAAAATGAAAATGAAAATTGGAACTAATATAAAAACCAAAAAATGGAAGAAAATAAATAACAGATAAATTTAGAATTGGAAGTTTTTTTTCTTTTGGAAAAAGAGTTTTTCGTCTTAGTTAACTATATGATATATATATGCTTATCATTGTGTTATTGGGTGAATATATTTGCCCTATTATTTCAATATTACTTATATGATTTCAATATTACTTATATGAACCATGAAATTTAAAGTACCTACAAATAAATAATATGCAAACTAATTATAAATGTAATAGTTATTGTTTGTAACTAATTAATTAGTTAATTTATAATATTATATAATAACAAAAGTTAGCTTCACCGTAATTTTTTTTTCCTTCTAAATATATTCTTACCTAACTTTACTAATTCAAATTGTTCATTAAATTTAAAGAGGACAGTTTGGTAACTACGTATATAATTTTTTTTGAAAAAAATGCAGTTTGCTCTTTTGATAACTTTTTCTCTTTCCAAGTATACGAAAATTAATTAAAATACGTGGAATGTGCGTGCATACATTGTCACGCCCCAGTCCCAAATATATGGAGGGACTAGACACGTGGCAATGGCCAGCAGCACGCACAGATGGACAACCCAATTTAATGGATCCATCGGGACGTACTTAAGCTGTAATACAACAGTCAGGGTATACTATTCTCATCCACAGAACAGCATGAACTAAATAGCTAACTGGAATAAATGCTGAAAGTAAAGATACTGTCGAATATCCAGCAAGAAATAATACAGAGTCGGGTGGAGACAAATCCACTACCGATAAACAAGAGAATAAAACAAGAAAATATAACTAAAACATGCTAGAAAGTAACTAAGTATAAGCAGGGCCATCAACTGCTATCGTACCCTCATCTGGTGTCGATCCGTAAGCTACGGTTACTCCTCGTCTGCTAAATCTGGAGAACAAAACCAGGTCCTCAGGGGACATAGCAAGATACAAAAGAATATGAGCCAAAATACAGTAAATGAACATGCAAGATAGAGAAGAAAGTAAACACAAGCAAATAAGACACGAGAAATCACTACATCTAAGAAGTTGGCATGCAAATGATGCTATCAAACATGACTACAAGCAATCGGGGTAACCGCATCTCAATGGGAGATCACGATCCTATAGAAAGTAGTCCAATGGGGACTCCCAATCTATAGTATAGCTCTTTCGCAGCCCAACGGGAGCTCATGAATGAGGTGGTCAAATGAACAAGTCTCTATTGCAGCACAATGGGTACTCACAATCGAGAATGCTCCAGTGTAGTCAATGCCCAATAACAATCATCAAATCAACTCAAGGAATGTAGATTAACCATATACCATCACAATAATGTCTATGGAACAAATAGTGCTCCAAGGAGAAGAGCAATAATGTACACGCACGCAAAACGAGAAAATATGACTAGAGCAGCAGGAATAAATCAATATGGAAACGCATCAAGAACTATGTATGACAAGAAAGTAACTACTGAAAAAGGAAGCATGCAAATATTGTACATGTATCTTGCACGACAATGAAAAATAAATCCAGGAGATAAGTAGCAACACTGCAGGATTTGGCAAGGTATACTTGCCTGGGTTCTGTCTCCGATTGTAGCTCTGACTTCAGTGGGGATTGCAGGCAGTACTCCGGTTGCTGAAACAGACATCACCATCGGATCCAGAAAATATCAATCAGTTAGAAACGCCTGTCCTTGAGTCCAATTTGGACACAGGGGCGAAAATGACATTTTCTGGTCAAAGCGGGTCCACATGTGGCCCACTTTGCACCGAAAAATACGTCAGGATCAGAGGTCTCCAAAACAGTCCAACTTAGTGTCAACAGGTCAGGAACGATGATACGAACCCAACGGAACTTCCAGAATTGGATTCCGATGAGCCGTTCTCAAAATCGCCCGTCGAGTGGAGCCTGTGGGGCCCACGACACGCGATTTTGTCAACGTTCTCAGAATCGAACCAAACTTGGCTCACAGGACCAGCGTATTGCTACGAGTCCGATGGCGCAAGTTTCGTCTCGATCCGACGTGTGTACACTAAGTTACAGCGAAAACCAGAAAAGTCGAATACGGGGCGATGTCCGCGGATACGCACTGATTATGGTGTGCACGCACATCCGAATCAGCTTCTACGAAATCTCGCATGTCCGTATCAACGACGCGCACGCATCGGTGAAGACCGCACGCGACCAAGTCGTCCCGTTTGGCGGAGCGTACTCGGTTCCGGGGTGAAACAGGGCATTGATTTTTCTGTTTTTGGATCGCGGTGTGCGATCACCACAGGACGCGATGCGCCGAGCGGGTTGCACGGGCACCGAGGGGGTCATGCAGGCTACGCGATGCAACTGACGAAAACGAAAACGGGTAAACGAGCAGGGAGATACGCGTACCTGAACAGGGCTCCGGAAACTGAAGTTTTTCCGTGTCCGTGTCGATCCGACATGACACGCCGACACAGCACAGTGCTGTGTCCGGGCTGTCTAGGTCTACGGTTTCTGCACGAGTCGCCGTAGTTGGCCGGAGGGCACGGCGGAGGCGGCCTGGGGCTCGTCTGCTCGAGGCGGAGGCTCTGCGGTTTGCCGTGGTCGGCTCAGGCGTTGCGGAGAGGTGGCACGACGGGCTGTGTCGGCTAGGGCTCGACGTGGAGGAGGGGAGACCGGGTCCTGGTGGCCGAGCGCTGCGAGGGTGCTGCGGAAAGGGGGCTGGAGGAGGAAGGAGGGGACCGGGGCGGGCACAGCGGCGTCGGCGTGGAGTCGGGGCGGCCGGTGGCTAGGGGTTTTATAGTGGAGAAGAGGGAGAGGGAAGGGCGGTCCTGTGAGGGAGGCGACGAGGTGGCGGGTGCGGGGATGCCAAACGGCGCTGGGAGGCGGAGCATCGACCGTTGCGCGGCGGCGGCGGCTAACGGCAGCGGCGGGGAGGCGAAGGGTGGAGTCGGCTGAACCGGCGTCGGGTTGGGAGTGAAGGAGTTGCGGGCCGGGTCGGGCGGATCTAGCGGGTCGGGTCTGACCCGGATCCGACCCGCTAAGGGTTGGGCCTGGGTTGGTCCACAGTTCGGTTTGGTTTTTAATTTGGGTTGGTTTATTTTAAAACCCGGTTTAATTAGGGTTTAATTACAAAATAGATTTTAGGGTTTTAAAATACTTCCGGGGTCCAATAAATTTCCGGAAAATTACCCTATGTCTAGTTTTTCATTTTACACCATAAAATATTATTTTCATAATATTTTAGTATTATTTATTATCATTTAAAAATCCTTCAAAATTAAAATACCTTAGTTTTAATTGCTAAAAATTAGAAAAAAATTCCAGAAAATTGTAAAATGTCCAAATTATAATTTTTTTGAAAATCAGGGGGATTACATACATACTAATATGTATTAATATTTCAAGTTGAAAAAAGTTACATAACCAAATATGATAATTACATGATTACAAAATAGAGCTACAATCATAATGGAATATGAAAAACAAATAAATTAAAGCTTGATTATCCCATTTAAGCAAATAACATCTCTACTCTTGTAAGTAGGCTTGAAAACGGTTCAAAATTGAGTCGTCTAAACCGTTTGTAAATCCTCCATCATTTATTAAAAAAATTATGGCAAAAAACTAACTTCCTTTCTTTTTCTTCAGCACAAATATATATATATATATATATATATATATATATATATATATATATATATAAAAACTAAATTTAAAACAGTTTTAAAACTAAATTTAAAGAGAAAAATATTAATTATTTAAAATGTTTAAAAAAAATCCTAATTTAAATATAAACTATTTTCAAACAATGTCATAAAAAAAAAAAATTACATACAACACACGTAAATTTACTAGTAATAGCATAATAGGCTCGTCTCAATCATTAGCCCTAAAATTGGTCAAGAAAAAGTCTGACCTAACCTTATGCTTGATTATGAATGTTTCAACTTTTTTGCCTGATTTATTTCTGAGCTGATATGGATACTTGTTGGTCCGGTCTGAACCTAATTTATTTATGAAAACTAAAGAATAAATAGTAATTATATCTTTATCCTACCAAAAAAAAAATTATTTTTATTTTTATTTTTCTTTTATTTGTTCATCCAAAAACAAGTAAAGAAAAAAAATTTTAACTTTACTTTCATTTTATTCTCCACCGTCAACTTTCTCCTCAATTTTTTTTTTCTCCCAAACACATTCTATAAGTAAAGTTCCTTTCATCCATCCTATTAATTATGAAGCTTGATCACTTTCTCCAACATGAATCCAGGAGGATAAAAGATGTTACCAAACTTTAATGATTGCATTTTAAAAACAGAATGAAGTTTAAAGTTTGACAGAATGGAGCATTAAAGTTTGACAGAATTGGACGGAGAGTAATAAGTTTAGAGATATATAACACCAAATCCTGTGGTATTTTTTTTATTTTTTAAAAAATCACAGAAAACACCATAGCTTAGTGTTTTCGGTATAAAAAAAGTTATAGCCAATGGAATTTTTTTTTTTAATTTAAAGTTGTATAGTCTTTTATATTTTCATGGTTTGTATATAAGTTTGACCATATCGATATAGAATCACATCTTTTTGTACGAATTTTGGATCGTGACGAGACTTACACCGTTTAATTCGCAGAACTATGAGAGTTTTTTGAACAATTTATGCGACACTTTTTCAGAATGTCTCCCATGGTGCCGGCAAGTCCCCCAGATTTTGTGCTTTTGCACTCCCCGACTTGGATCCGGAATCTGATGGTTCTGGTGAGTTCGTGGCATGATCTAGTATAGGTTGACATATATATATATATATATATATATATATATATATATATATATTTTTCAATGAATACTAACTTGTCTCAATTTCGTGTCTTATTTTGTAAAAATTCAATTTTGGACTACATAGTCCAAAATAACACTAGTTAGTATATGCCGTATATTAAAAAAAAAATGTCAGACAAGACCAAGGATGCCACGAACTCACAACTTGACTCTCAGGTGATGCTCTGAAAATAGATTTATATGTAAGTTATAAAAATATAAATGACTTGTATGCAAAAGAAATTAAAAAATCAAAGCTACATAAGTTCTAGCATTTTCTTGGGTTATAAATTTTTTTGAAATACAAATTTTTTTGAAATCAACTAATGTCATCATCAGGCAGGTTAGACATTAATCTCAAAAACATGAAAACAGGGAAAACCTCTGTTCATAATTTATATACCCTTTTTTCATACAAAACTACAAGTAATCAAAAGAAGAATACCACAAATTATTTACAGGAGAATACTATATGAGCTTTATAGATTTACAGACCCCTCCTGTACCGTACAGACACCACCTCTACCAAACGCCAAATGAGAACTCCATATAATGGCAGTCCTCAAACAGCCATTTTACCTATGCTATGGACACAGATACAACAGGATACAGCATGGACACACAACATATTTTGCCATATCTTAGTGTTCTCCAAATTTCTGTCGTGTCCGACAACAACATGACACGAAGGCAGACCGATGCTGAAGTTTCTGTGCTTCCTAGCATTTTACGCTCTAAACTCAATTTCATTGTCAAGTGAAAAGGTAAACATTTGACAAGGGGAAAAGAATAAAAATAGTAGCTGCAACCTAAGTTTAGTTGATGTCAGAGCACCACAGGATCAACTCAACCTCCCAAAATCTGCCTAATGGCAGTCCGTTGCTCCCCAGACAGCCTCGAGGGGAACTTGACATCAAACTTGATCCTGAGGTTTCCCTTGTTTCCAGCCTCCCTAGCGATTGGCATCCCTTCCTTGGCAATCACAAGCTCATACCCGGGAGTCACCACATCCGTCAACGAGACGGCCAGATCACGGCCATCGAGGGTCTTGAAGTTCACTGTGCCCCCTGCAAGAGCGTCCACCAGCGAGATTTTGTGGTGGGCAATGAGATCATTGCCGTCCCTCTTATAAACCTCGTGGGGCTTCTCATCAATCACAAAGACGAGGTCCGCAGGGAGTTGGTTTGCCGCCTCATTTCCCTTGTCTGGAAATGTGATCTTGGTGCCCTTCTTCCACCCAGGCTTTATGTCTATTGTTAGTATCTCTGTTTCTGTTGCTGATCTCCTGTAAATATGAATAAAATATCAAGGCAGATAAATCGAAGCATTTCCATTAAGAAGCTAGAGTGAAATGTTTGCTTGATATGAGAATCTGGATGATGCATCCAAGCCCACAATGTTCTCATTACAATGGAAAATTCTTGACTCATATTGTTTAGCTATCCTCATGATAGTGTATAGCTATCCTCATGATAGTGTATAACATGGTTTGGAAACTGTAAAGACAGATTGCTAATGTGGAAGTTTAAAGAAGGCCCCACTTAAAATGCCCACAACAAGAAGGGAAAAAAGGTATCACTTCAAAGTTCCACTTTGGCAATTGTTACGAAGTAGATAATACTTATGGTAAAGAGCACTTTAAAGGTCCACATGATCATCATTCTAGCATATGCAACAGTCTTTTGTAATGATCATGGTTTATGTCGTTTCTGCTTATAAGGCCCTTACCTCTGGGATTAGCCTTTGATTGGTTCCTTTATAACTACTACTTTTATCAAAGAAGATAAAAATCGTTGGGTTATCTCAAGTGGAATAATCAATGCTGCAAACATATGGAGTGGGTTGAACTGTCCGGTTTTGGGAGAAAGAGGATAAATCTTTGGTTCTCTCTAGTTGCAACAAATTATTTTGTTACCATAAGGGGTGGGTTGAAATAGAACGGTTTCTAGAGAAAGAAGAAAAAAAATTTGGTCATCTCAAGTTGCAACAAATTTTAAGTTTCTACTATAGGGAGTGGGTTGAACTGGCCCAGTTTCGGGAGAGATTTGTTCCTGAAATCTGGGAGAATGGTTGAGTCACGAATAAAAGAAAGAGTAGAGTTGTCTGGTAAGAAATAGTTTTTTGCATGTTTATCCCAATTGGCTTCTGTTTATCCCAATTGGCTTCTTGATTAGAGAAGCATGAAGGCTTGCCTGTGCATTTTAAAGACCCCTATGTTCTTTAAGTTATTTTAAATTAATAACCAAACAACCAATTTCCAAATAATTAGGTAGCAGGCTATAGATCTCAAACTTTCTCCTGTAAAAAAAATAATACCTTTAAATCAAATGATAACTCCTGAACTTTCATCCAAAAATAAATGAATCTAGACACTACTTCAGTAGCAGAAATAGTGAAGTTCCTTCTCTGCATAACAATCCTGAGACCGAACTAGAAATAGTTTACTATTATCACTACTCCCAATACTTCACCATTGTAAAGCCTTATATTATAGTAAACTTCAGTTTCTTTTGTTTTGAGAAATATGGTGTACGTACTCAGCATGAAAAAACCAGACCCAGTGCTAAACCAAGTTCTGTTGATAAATGCTGAGGTAAGAAAACAACAACATCAAAACAAACAAACTACAACAGTCAAACTAGTATCTACTGACCAACCAAACTTCCAGTTCTTCCATCACGTATCTTCTATCCATTACAGAATCTAAAAATAATGTCATACATCATCATCGTGATAACTCCATCTAAAGGACATTATAAAGGGTCATAGCAGCTTTTTTTCCACCAAACCCAACAACAGAATAATTGCATAAAAGAAAGTAGCCACCTTGGAGCTCTTACTGCAACCTCTTATCATGTCAAGATCAAATGTCATGCAGAATCTTCAGCACATGAGAGAACTTGAAGGGAAAATGTTTTGCGACTATAAGACCTGAAATAAATTTCTTATAAATTTTGTTTCAAGATTCCTACGAATTTGCCCAGCTTTCAGGTTCTTGATCCAGGGTTCCAAAGAGTACTATTTAACTTTCCTCCGTAATTCATGAGAATAAAATGTTGTAGAAATTTTTTGTAGTTGAATGAAATGTATCCTCGACTAGTTAGTTGAAAAAATCGAGAGATTATGTGAACAATTTGTATTAATTAGTGTAGGAATATCAAAGAGACAGTCGAGTGAAAACGAGAAAATGATCCAAATAGAACCAGACAAGTACCAATTCAATAATAATTAAATAATATGACGAGAAAAGGACATGCTTAAGAAATGGTCCAAGCTGTGCTAGTGCAGATTCAATATATATTATCAAATAAGCCCCCATAACTAATTCAAATAGTAATGTTCCAGTTTCAACTGTCCAAATTTCAATGTGATGTCAAAATCTATAATTGCCTGAAGTAACAAAATTATGTAATAGCTTCAGACAAACAACTTACCAGACAGGGACAAGCCTTCTCATTTCTAAATGGTATCACAAAAGTGCAAAATGCTCCGTCTTAATAAGTAGTAGTAGAACAGAGAACAGAGAACAGAGCTAATGAAAATGTTTCAGTTGCAAAAATCTTAAAAGCAAATGGAAGAAGCAAGATACAAGTAGCATTTTATTCACCCACTTGTACCCAAAATCAATAAACTGCAAATTATAGCCAATTGTTTACTATCCCTGCTATTCTCTGATGGCAAATTCATACTACGACCAATAAATTAAAGTTGGGCATAAGAAAACGTGGAATAAAGTATACCCATTAGCTTGCATGACATTCCTTGATATCTTCATTTTCTTTGTTGAACCAGTGTAGAGCTCTTCAAGACTGCAAGGCAGCTTGGTTTCAACAGGCGCTGCTTTATGTGGTTGTGAGCTGCTTGCTGAACTAACACCCTCGGTATATGACTGATAGGCATTGCTGACACCACCAAACCCACCAAAAGTGCCAGCACCATCAGTTTGGAACCTCGTAGATTTGGCACGCCCCATTGCCTCGAACCCAAAAGAACTGTTCCCAAAGAGCTCTGCAAAGATGTCATCAGCATCTCGAGGATTGAATTGAAAATTACTTGGACCTCTTGAACCATTGGAGAATGAAGCTGCACTTTGAGAGCCAGGCGGGGGCATGCCCTTCAAACCTTCTTCTCCATATTGATCATATATTGCTCTCTTTTGTGAATCGCTTAGAACCTAAGTATGAGGGGTAAACATAAGGACAAAAGAATAGCATCTATAAACTCTTTGTTCATTAATCAATTAATGTATGATTTTTTACTAAAACACTTCCTCATGACAGATCCACATACAGTAAAATTACAGCAGAGAATTTGTCGGAAGTTACAGTAGGTTGCAAAATAAATCTGTAAGAACCACGATGAACCAAATGTTAAGAAAATTTATCGCATTCCCTTCAAACCAAATTAGTAAAACTGCAGAAATCTAGCAAGTAAACCTTTGATCATGTAAATACTAGGTAGAGATTTTCTTTGCTTTAATCGTAGAACTCCAGACTAGAACCATACATATTATCCCATAAAGCATCTGGCCAAAGAAGCCATCAGGATTATAAAACCTTAATTTTAAAAGTAAGGAATAACTGCTTTTTCAAGATAATACTTAACCTCCCTGTTAACTAACTTTAATTGTATTCTACCTTTCCACTCTCCAAGTCATTCCTTCCTCTCAACCTTAAGGGATCCAAAGCCAAATGTAAAAGAAGGCTTCCCATCAAAATACTCTATAAGCCTGTTTATAAGCCTTTTCCGAGACAAAGCAATCAAAATACAGGAAAACTATAAAATATTCAATTCCCATTGGGCCAATAGAAACCCAAAAATGCACGGATATACAAAGAAGGACAAAAAAAAAACTAAACTGAACTTACAATAACAAACCAAGAATCTCTAAAATATATAGAACTCCCTGCTTTGAAGTATCTCCAATAAGGGAGAAGCATAAGAGCCCACAAAAGAAGTTCAAGCCATGGAAGTTGTAGCAATCTATCTTCTATACCAATCCAAGATCTCACAATTGGGATTGTTAATGATGTAAATGATATAACTCTCTAAAATCATCCAGATCAAATGAGAAATATATTGTTTCATCCTTACGGACCTTACCCATATAAGCAACTCTACAAATCTCTAAAACTACCAGAAAAAAGGGTGAACGAAATAATTCAAAAATAAAGGAATAGAACTTCTTCAAAACTCTAATCTGCTTCTCAATCCCGTTACTTTAACTGAATTCCACCTTTCCACTCTCAAACGCATTCCTTCCTTTCAACCTTAAGAATCTTATGAAAATTTTGAGGTAAATTTCCCTAAATAATCCAATTTAAATACAAAATATATTATTTCATCCTAACCATATAAATAGGAAAAAAAAACTGTGGAATCTCTACTTCTCTTCTCCCCGGGTCCTGCTATCTTTAATTGCATTCTACCTTTCCACTCTCCAACACATTTCTTCCTTTCCACCTTAAGGAATCCAAATCCCATATGAACATAGGAGTGGCATCCTATTATCAACCAAAAGCCATAAACATATGCATATCCCAAGCCACTCAGAAAAATACCCAAATACCGAGAATATCAAAAAACACTAAAATTTATAAAATTCCCTATAAGCATAAAGCATCTACAATAAATAAGAAGCAAGATTAAGTTAGAACCAATTGTTTACTTTATGTCATTCACGAACATGTTAAAATTGTACGTATTAGAATAGTAAAAATGGTATCAATTTAAGGTAGATCATACCATTCTCTATATTACACAAAATCAAATATCCAAAGCACAATCCACTTCATTTTACCGATACAAGATTACGGGTTGGAAGCATAGAGCCAGAAATTTCTTTCCACTCTCTAATCAATCAGCAAATTATAATTCTACCTATTCTTAAAAAAAGAATCTTTTTTGGTCCTTACCATACAAATCTCTATGAAATCCCTAAATTTGCTACAAGTAAGATCAAAAGAAACATCTTTTTTCCTACATTAATGACATGATACTCCAACAACAACAAAAACAGAAATTTTAACGTTGCCTCAAAAAACCCTAAATTTACCAAAATTTAACCCCAAGAAAACATATTTTCCTACATTAATAACACGACTATAAAAAAAAAAAAATTTACCGTTACCTATACTACCTCTCTAAAATTTCCATAAATTTACTATGGATGACACACAGAAAGAATCTTCTTTCTTACGTTAAATGACACAATTCTGCAAAAACATATTTCTAACCCTTGTCCATAAAAAAAACCTCAAAAAATCCCTAAAATTACCCCAAAAAAAAGGGAATCGGGAGAATTACATCGTAGGCCTCGGAGATCTGCTTGAATTTGGCCTCGGCTTCCTTCTTATTGGACGGGTTCTTGTCCGGGTGCCACCGCATCGCCAGCCGCCGGTACGACTTCTTGAGGTCGTCATCGGTGGCGTTCCGGTTCACCTTGAGGATGTTGTAGTAGTCCACTCCCATGCCGATCCCAACAACATCAAAACCCTAACCCGAGATTGAACTCGTTGAGGAAAATTGGAGATTTGGGTAAAATCGAAAGTTTGAATTTTTCTTTTAATAGGAAGAGGAAGAGAATGGTACTCTCGTTGAGGAGACCCACAAATGAGGGGTTACCTATTGTTTTATGTATGTATAATGTATATTTGTCACCTAGTAGTTATATCGTTGATGTGGGCCCACCCTGAAATTGGGACCGGGAGAGTGGGTCCCACATGCATGTCATGAAAACGGTTGTCGTGGCGGGGGCTCACTAGCTCGACAGATTCTTGATTTCCGAGCTGAGGTCGTGTGAATGTCGACTTCGAGCAAGAAGGGCTTTCGGGTGGGAGCTGTTTTCAAAAATCCCAATTATATATATATATATATATATATATATATATATATATATATATTGAATAATTAGAATTTAGATTCTGAATTTTATATCATTTTAGAGTTTAAGTTCTTATTTTTCTGATTAAAAATTTTAGATTCTGATTTTTATTATTTGTTCTATTTTTTTATTAGATCCTCCCTTTCATACTTAAGAATAAAACATTCATATATAAGCCAAGTAGGGTATAATAGAAAAAATAAAACAAAAAATAAAAATTCAGGATCTAAACTTTTCAATTAGACATGTCAGGACTTAAACTCTAAGTTGGTATAAAGTCCATGATCTAAACTCCAATTAGCCCTATTTTTTTATACATACAATTTTTTATTTTTTTATTTAAAGAACTAAATAATTATAGATACCAAAAGTTGTCTGCACAAAAGATAAAATATAATTTGGACACTTATTTTGGGGACAACAGATATACTCCCCTTTCGGGTTTGGTATAACTTCTCAAAGTTGCTTTTTGTTTCCAAATGTTTGGTAGAAGCTGGTTTCTTTTCACAATTAGAAAGATTGAACTGAGAAAAGTATTAATCAAGAGGAAAGGAATCACGACACAAAAATTATAAAGAGTTACGTTATCAATCTAAGGATTTCGAAATGACCAATTAATCTAGGATTCAGTTTGTCCACCAAATCTTATTACACCCGCATAAGTGTCGCCTTAAAGAACATGTGGTCTCCCACCATAAATTTTAGGATTATTTACACTAACTACCCCTAAGTTTTGGACTTATTACACGGGGTACCCCTACTTTTAAACTAATTACACTGACCACCCCTCCCTTTAGAAAAAAATTAAAAATAGGGGTAGTTAGTGTTATAACTTTTTATTTTTATATTAAAGTAGGGGTACTCCTTGTAATAAACATAAAACATATGAGTGATCAGTGTAATTAGTTTAAAAATAGGGGTACCTCGTGTAATAAGTCCAAAATTTATGGGTAGTTAGTGTAAATAATCCTAAATTTTAAAGATTTGTCAATAAGTATGATCAACATGACTCATCTGTCGACTTTGTGCAACATGAAGTCTCGCTCAAATCATGCGGATATTTTCGACAACATGATCCACCAGTTCTAGTTCAAGTATTTGTCATTCAATGACTTTTGTTTGCGTTTATCGGATTGATTCAATTGACATGTGCATGAGAGATATCTATTCATGTACTATAGTGGATACTTGTCACATATTACATATTTCATACTTGTTACTTGATAATTATTGTACATGATAGTGCGATTGGACAAAAACACTCTATAAGTAAGCATGTGGACTATGTCCTATACAAATCTTTTTTTTTTGTCGAATCTTGTTAGATATCAGTCTTGCACGACATGTAACGACTGACATATTATCTCATAATAATTCACATGATGCAGAACGTAGAATTCTAAAACACACAATCATTACATTGTTTCTGATTTATATACTTCTTACATGATCTTCTTGGTATCTATAGTGTCACATATTGCTAATACTCTATCATTATTGTAGCCTTACATACATTTAGTCTATTATTCCATGATCACTTGCACGTATATAATTACTTGTAACTTTAGTGTGATTGTTTACTTTGCTCCAATCATGACTTGATAACCATATTTTTCAGCAGTATACGAGCATGATTACTTTACTCATTAAGGTGAGTATAATGGTGACTTGGGTAGTGCGGATATTACTGTTGGTGCAAACTTGGTACATAGGGGATGATTAGTTGCTAATGAGGACTATTGGTGTTTATTTGATGGTGTGAAGGTATTCTTGTGTCCAAAATTGGACACGTAGAATCCGTCTCGTGATACGCCATGATACGTATAGGTGGATTTGGTAAATTGGGTGTATACATGTGTTCTTTTATCCAAAATAATCCAAATTCATCATAGTTTTCAGTCTCATTTTTAGCAGCCAAAGCAACTTAGAAATGCCATAACTCCTAACTCAGGACTCTGCTTAATCTTCCATTTTTTTAAAAGAACCGTATCAAAGTTAGCTTTTCAAATATATAAATTAATAGGCCAAATTCGTTCTAAAACTTTTTGTAAAATTGTTTGAGTGTCAGGTGTCCAAAGACGAACGTGTTTCGGTATTTTTGTGATTTCGGGAGCTTTCGGACACAAAAATACGATCCGTTTGAAGTTTTAAAAAGCTGATATGAATGGCTAAGACATACTTTAACCCTAAAAAATATTGAATATGTCTAATAGGTTCACTATTGGTTACAAGTAGAGAACTGACTATACGACATGGACATTTTGTGTATCCTATGAACCTAAGTAGTATGGATATCAAGTGAGTGTAGGTATCACAGGTTGTCAAGTATATATATATATATATATATATATATATATATATATATATATATATATATATATATATATATATATATATATATATATATAGTGTGTGTGTGTGTGTGTGTATTGATACAAGTGGTTATCAAGTGAGCAAAGTATATGTAAGTTATGTATACGGTATTAGAGTTTGGGGTAAGGTATTAGTGTGATACCTGGGTACCATGAGGATATTGGTATCATGACATTCAAGTATCATGAGTGAGGGTGAGTATTGGGGCTTGAGTAAGGTAGCATATTTGGTATCAAGTATTAGTATTAGAGTTAGTTGGGTAAGTATCTAGAAGGATAAGATATTGGTCAAGATACTAATATATTGGGTATTAGAACTAGGTAATGGGTAATATCAAGATATCAAGTGCCAAGAGTAGGGTGAGTATCTTGGATGTAAGGTAAGTGTAGGTTATGGTCATGGGTTAGTATCTTGGGGTTGGTATCATATGATACTTAATGTGGTACCATGGTACCATGTACGAACAAGTAAGATATGTGTGGGGTAAATTAGAGTGTGGTATCCTAGGATGTATCAAGGTATTTAGAATACCAAGATACCAAAATCTTAGGACTAGTATGAGATAATACTAAGATACTAAGGTAAGGTTGTGATATTAGATATTGGATTAAGATACCATGGTAAGGATATTGTCTAGCTTGGGTAATGGGTTAGGTACCAATGTATGAGTTAAGGTATTGAGTATTGGTCAAGGTAATGGTATGAGCTAAGGTATTAGTTTAGAAACTAGGATACAGGATAATATGTTAAGGTATTTATTAAGGTAATTAGGTAATACTAAGGTAATAACTAGGTAATGATGTAATACTAAGGTATTGGCTAGGTATTAAGTGTTAGACTAAGTTGTTGTATATATTAGTATATCTATATAGCATATATGATATTATTATATCATAGCTAACTAGTATGACTTTAAAACCTAGTATTATTAAGGCATTGACCCATAGTTGAGGTATTGGTGATACGGCTAAGGTATTAGTCTAGAAACTTGGATATTAGTAAGGTATTGACTGGTATGGACTAGAAAATCTAGTTTAGCCAAGGTATTGACCCTAGAACTAAGGTATTGACTAATAGTTAATGTATTTGAGATACGGACTATGGTATTAGGTAAATGTGTAATACGGGATAAGGTAAATAGCTATAGGCCAATGTATTGCTAGAAATTATAGGTAGAAGTATATATTAGGATAATATATACTAGAAACTTATTAGTGTAGCATAAAAACCTAGTATTATCCTAGTATTAACTAGTATTGACTAGTTTGACCTAGCTAGCTCCTAAAAACCAAATAGTGACTTGTTAAGACCTAGTATAACTTTATAAACCTTGTAAATAGGTAAAATTAACCTTAAAAAAAAAGAAAATGACCTATTTTGTAAACCCCCTGATTTTCAAGAATTTTAATTTGGAATTTTTCCGAATTTTCTGTATTTTTCTGAAATTTTTCTCTAATTAAACTAAGATTCTTTAATTATTAAAAGATTTATAAATGTTATTAAATAATAGTAAAATATTATGAAAATAATATTTTATGGTGTAAAATGAAAAACTAGACATAGGATAATTTTTCGGAAATTTATTGGACCCCGGAAGCATTTTAAAAGCCCTAAAAACTAATTATTTTAATTAAACCAAAATAAACCGAGTTTATTTAAAATAAACCAAACCAAACCAATTTCTGAACCGGTTTAGTTAAACCAAATCCTTAGCGGGTCGGATCCGGGTCTAACCCAGACCCGACCCACTAGCCCAGACCCGACCGCCTTCAATTATTGGATCGGGCCGGATCCGTTAGACCCGACCCGACCCATCGGACCCGCGAACCCGTTAACCTTTCACCTCTCTTCCCCGACTCCTCACCTCCCCTCCGGTCGGCCAACCGCCGCCGCCTGGCCTCCCGCCGCTGCGTAACGTCCGCCGCCCCGTTTTCTCTCCCGTAGCCGCCGCCTCTCCCTCTCCCTCGACCTCCTATTTAAACCCCTCCCTCTCCGCCACCGGCTGCCCCGCCTCACCCCGACCTCGCCGTAACCCTAGCCGCCCTCTCCCGTCTCAGCTCCGCCCGTTCGACCCATCTTCCCCGATGAACCCGCCCCGCTGCTCCTCCTCTAGCTCCGCCGCACCTCCAGAACCCGACGCTGCAGCCCGCCCCAGCCGAGCCGACGTCTCCAGAAGCAGAAGCACCGGCCGCCGCCTCCACCAAGTGAGCTTCGGCCGAGACTTCTCCCTCCGGCGATGCCCCAGCAACCCTCCGGCGAGCCCAGCCATCTCCGGCGTAGACAGAACCCTAACCCTAGCTTCTCGGACACGTGTCGGACACGAGAAACGCAGTTTCCCGGGGCCCTGTTCAGGTACCCATATCTTTCTCCTCGTAGCTCTGTTTTTGATTTCGTCAGTTGCATCGCGTAGCCTGCATGACTCCCTCGGTGCCCGTGCAACCCGCTCGGTGCATCGTATCCTGTGGTGATCGCGAACCGCGAACCAAAAACAGGAAAACCAACGCCCTGTTTCACCCCGGAACCGAGTACGTCCCGCTAAACGGGACGACTTGGTCGTGTGCGGTCTTCACAGATACGTGCGCGTCGTTGATACGGACGTACAGGATTTCGCAGAAGCTGATTTGGATGTGCGTGCACACCGGAATCAATGCGTATCCGCGGACAACGTCCCTTATTCGACCTTTCTGAATCTCGCTGTAATTTAGTGTACACACGTCGGATCGAGACGGAACTTGCGCCATCGGACTCGTAGCAATATGCTGGTCCTGTGAGCCAAGTTTGGTTCAATTCTGAGAACTTTGACAAAATTGTGTATCGTGGGCCCCACAGGCTCCACTCGACGGGCGATTTTGAGAACGGCTCATCGGAATCCAATTCTGGAAGTTCCGTTGGGTTCGTATCATCGTTCCTGACCTGTTGACACTAAGTTGGACCGATTTGGAGACCTTTGACCCTGACGTATTTTTCGGTGCAAAGCGGCCCACATGTGGACCCCGTCTTGACCCGAAAATATTATTTTTGCCCTTGTCTTCAAATTGGACTCAAGGACAGGCATTTCTAGCTAATTAATATTTTCTGGATCTGATGGTGATGTCTATTTCAGCAACCGGAGTACTGCCTGCAATCCCCGCTGAAGCCAGAGCTACAATTGGAGCCGGAAACTCAGGCAAGTGTACCTTGCCATAATTGCAGTATAATGATTCATTTTGTTCTCTTGATTTATTTTCCTGTGACTGTTGTTCATGCTCAAACCTAGGGCCGTGTGACTTACTTAGCTTCCGATTAATAGTCGGGTGCCAACACCGTACGCGGGGTTGTGTAACGTCACCTGGAGATGGATAGCGTGACATTTATATTCTCGTACTTGCTATATCGAGAACATTATACCCAGGACACCTGACACGAATCATGAGACAAAATCTTCCTAAAATATTCAAGGTGATTCTGTATAGGATACAGGTTTATGACATCTTTACATGCTTAGATATTATCCTGACTTATTGCATTAGTTGTGATCTTGCGTAACATGAACATTGTGAACTGTGACGTGAGATTACATTGGGTGGGGAGAGTATTACCATATCAAGGCTGATTATATTATATATATTGTCATCTAGATGTGTCCTAGTCTCTGACATAGAGCTTTGGCACCAGTTCTAGCCCTTCGAGAAAATACTGCTATGGTTTCTTTGACACTGATCCTGTAGTAGTCTCAGCCTGAGTATGACTAAAACTCTCATCTTGCATTTTCACTTAGCCTGGTTATATAGTTTACCCTATTGTTTCATTTATTTGCTGCACTGTATTTATTTTTGCTTGTATTTTCTGTACCTTGCTATGTCCCCTGAGGACCTGGAATGGATTATGTCCCCAGACTTAGCAGACGAAATCTACCCTGAGGTGTACGGAACAAGAGCACTTCTCGGAGCAGTACCGGAACCTAAGGATGAGGTGATCGCTGAGGACTTCTCCTGAACATCTGCTTCTTCCATGCTCAGTTGTTATGGCAATTAAACTCTTTATTTCCTGTTTATGAGAACTTTTGTAACAGACTTAATATCGGGTTGTTCCCCGATTTTATTAACTTTTGACTGGATGTTGTTTAATATTTCTTTTGCTGTTATTGCTATCTTTATTCTGTGGATGAGAATAGTAAACCCTGACTGATGTAATACAGCTTAAGTATGTCCCGATGGATCCATTAAATTGGATTTGTCCATCGGTGTGTACTGCTGGCCATTGCCACGTGTCCAGTCCCTCGGTATTTTGGGACTGGGGCATGACATAGTTTGACTGTGTTGACCTAGATTTGACCTAGTTTTATCAAATTTGACCTAGTTTGACCTAGTGTTGACTTAGAGACCTAGTTTCAAGCTAGTATAGCATGTTTATGATTCCAAAATACTTTTTTGACTTATAATTCATATTTAGGTCTTTGAGGCACCGATACAGACACTACCTAACATTCATTGCTCTGGACCACAAGCGAGTACATTATCTGATAGTTTCTATTATTTGATAATTACTATATTTTAACTATTTAGAAATATTACATCTGATTCTTGACACTATGGTACACGGATTGGTACATGTTTTAGATCTTCATTCATGAGATGTTACCTTGACTTATCGCATTGATATTGGATATTTTTATTGTATTAACATTGGACATTGGATAACATTTGATAACATTGGATACATTGGCTAGTGACATATCATGGTTGGATCCATCGTATCATTCGGGGCGAGAGAAGTACTAGTTATATATGTGATCAATAACTATCGGCAAGTAGTGTAAATCATCGACTACTAGCTAATCATGCACTTCACGTATGATTGAGCTAGTTTTTCCTTAGTGTAAATTATTGAATCTCCCAAGCCGATCACATATCTAAATAGTATTTCAAAACACTTAGTATAATTGTAGTTCTTCATATTCAGTTCATAGATTACATTGTCTTGCATCCGATATTGCAGTTCATAGATTACATCATCTCCACCATCTCCCGCCGCCTTGGCCACCACCACAACCAAGCAAACCAACAGCAACACCACCCGCACCACCATCACCAACATCACCTTCACCACCTTCCACCATCACCCCGACTCCCCCCACCGTATCCCCCACCACCACAGGCCACCACCACCACATGAGCCTCCCTCTCCCCCACCGTCCTACCCACCTACACCACCCCTGGCCGCCATGGTCCACCACCACCAACAGCAACAGCACCAGCACCATCATCACCAAAATCACCTCCACCACCGACTACTCCTCCCCCGACTCCCCACACGGCACCACCGTCGACCCTAGCCACCCTCGACCACCACCACCATCACCACCGACCACCCACGACCCCTCTCCCACCGTCGACCACCCTCGGCCACCGCCCCAGCCGCCACTGCAGCTGCTGCAACTCCTGCAACTGCTGAACTGCTGCTGCTGCTGCTGTCGTGCCCTGTGCACGACCCCCCGCCGGAGCTCCCCCCCCCCCCGCCGGCGACCCCCGACCACCGGCGGGAACCCCCCCACTGGCTGGCCTCCCTCGAGTGTCCCCGAGCCACGCCGGGGCTGGACATCTCCTTCCCGCGGCCGCGAGGAACCGCGACTCGAACTCGAGTTCGGGAATCCGAGTTCAACCTCCCCGATTCACGAGGAGATTTCTCCCTCCACGCTCAACCGATTCTCGAAACGCCTTCTCTGGTATACTCTCCATGTAACCCTCTTTCAAAGTCTTCATTTAGAATAATTTAATTTGATTTTTATTATTTGTTAATTAAGATCCAAAATCGAATAAAAACAGTTTTTAAAACATTAAAGTTCTTCGGTACGGAGTTGGTTCCGTCAATCCAGACATCCTCGTCGCGTACCGATTTTACCGAAAGGTGCGTACTGTCAATACGGACATGTAAAATTTTACTAAAGTTGATTTGGATGTGCGTGCACACCGGAATTAACGCGTATCCGTCGACAACATCCCGTATCGGCCCTGTTCTAGAACTCGTTGTAACTTCGTATGTGCTCATCATTTTGAAACAAAACTTGCGCCATCGGACTCATAGCGATATGCTAGTCATGTGACCCAAGTTTGGTTCAATTCTGAGAACGTTGACAAAATTCCATATCGTGGGCCCCGCGGCTCCACTTGACGGGCGAATTTGTGATCGGCTCATCGGAATCTAGTTCTAGATATTCCGTTGGGTTCATATCGACGTTCTGGACTTATTGACACTAAGTTTGACGAATTTGGAGAACCTTGTCTCTCATACGTTTTTCGGTGCATGATGGGCCCACTTGTAAACCTGTGTTAACCAGAAACTGCATTTTTGTCCTTGTGTCCAAATTGGACGTATGTATATATTTTTTTGAGTATCTCACTCATTCCGGGACTGTTGGTGATATTTGTGACAGCATCCGGGGATATCAGCTCCAGTTTTTATTGTTGTACTGCCACTTCCATGGCTAGTTCGTGTTCGCATCTTCGTCTGGCTTCCAGGCAAGTATACCTTGTCTTGTTGTACTGTTTAAATTCAGTTATTTTTAGTTACATATTTTATTATTTTAATATTATATAACTGTGCGCGTCCGAGAAGACTCGGGTGTAGTCAACGAAGACGTTGACGTTAGGACTTGTGTCTGACCTAGTGTCTAGTGGACCCACATAAAGTTGTGGAGTTATCGATATGACTCCCCATGCCTTGACACATATCATTGCACGGCACAGAGTGAGTTCATGTAGGGACGCGTGCTTCATACTTGACTGGCCATCGGTATGAGCAGCACGTGTGACGGTATTCAATTTAGTTGTATATCTTTTTAGTGACTTGGATTATAGTACGAGATGTCCGCGTCGTATTCGTGGCATATATATTGGCACTGGACGGGGAGGATGACTAGTAGGCGTATGGGACACCCATCTCCTTTATACAGATACCGCGTTCTTCGGAGCGATACAGACGTATATATTATATTGCAGATACCGCGTTCTTTAGAGTGTTGGACGTTACTTGTGGTTTTTGCAGATACCATACTCTAGAGAACGTTGGACGTTATTATTTATGCAGATACCACGCTCCTCGGAGCTGGACGTTATTATATTGCAGAGTGCCCATGTTCTGGGGGCATATGTGGCATATACTAGCCAGTCACAACGATTGGTGAATTACGTCAGCATATGTCTAGCCTACACTTTTCCTACGCACTAAGTTGTCCTCAACTTGCATTTCACTTAGCTGGTTAGTTCACCCTCGAGTTTTCACAGTATTTACTTTATGGCATGTATTTTTGTATCTTGTTACGTCCCTCTGAGGACTTGGTTTCCTTCCAAGTTATTTGTGCAGTTTGCAGGATGCTTGATCTAGTGGAGTGTGTACATCGTTGTAGGTACCTTTACATTTCCAGCTATTACAGTCATGTACTACTTTCCATTTTTATTCTGCTTTTATAGCCTAGTGTTTATAGACCTGTGTTATTCTTTTGGTCTATTCGAACGAATGTATTATTGGGTTGCAGACTGATGATGCGTATCGTTCTTTCTTGAGATTATTTACCATGGATTGAGATTTAGTATTAGTTGTTGCTTGTTAGAAAATAGATTATTACTGGATCACTTGACCGTGGACATCGTAAGTGCACTTCGTCGGGTCCATTAAATTAGAAAGCCCTACGGAGTCGTACCAGCTGGCAATTGCCACGTGTCTGGTCCCATAGATTTTGGGATTGGGACGTGACATAAGTAAAGTGTGAAATGTCTATAAAATTTGCCAAACAACAACACCCCAATGTATCATTGAGATTTTTTTTTAATGTCTTTTCCACCGAATTAAAAACTAAATTCTTAAAAAAAAAATAAACTATGTCTATTTCTACAAAAAATTTCTATCATAACCAATATGCCACGACTCCGTCTATCTTTTAACTCATTCATCAAGTACTCTCAAAATAAACGGTTTAGATTGTTGAATGCATCATTTAAATAAAGTGGTGGATATTTTTAACTCACGTGAACGGTCTCCTTATTTCTTTTACCGACAAACCGTTTATTTTGCGTACTTGATGAATGAGTTAAAAAGGTCTTGAAACTATAACACTTACATTCATGAATGAATTAGGATATATAATTTTACATAAAACAACAAATTTTGTAGAAAAGAGAGATGATACTAAATAAATTATGATAGATAACCTATGGTGTACAGCACAAGTACAACATGATACACAGACATGACAAAATGGACGACATTTGTGTCTTCTAATTTTTTTGGCGTGTCCGTGTCATATTTCATGCATGTCAAGACAATGCGACGCTGACAAGTCACATATTTATGATATATTTATGATGCCCATGTTTCCTAAGTAGAAAACCAATTTGGCGTGGACAACAAATTTGATAGGAAAAAAATTGGGACCACAACATTCTTTTCCATTCTAAGTCATATCCGTTGTGTTGGGAACACGTACAACAAGAAAACTATTTCCGAAAATCTATAGGATTTTGTGAGGATAGAAAAAAAATGCACAAATCAAATATGTCAAAATCATAATGAGAGTGAAACACAAACACCAATACTTTTACGTGAAAAAATTTGACGAAAAAAATCATAGAACGATCGGAGTCTAACACGAAAAAGTCTCCACTAATTGAATAAAAAGATACACCGACTCCTTACAAACTTCTCCATTGATCCACACGGATCACCGCAACACTTCAACCAGATGAAAATATATTACAACAGATATAAAAAAGATTACCAAAGACAACATAACAAGAAAGAACTGTTGTATAACACCTCGAAACGATCTCTTTCCGAATCAACCCCCGAAATTTTAAATCTCCCTAATCTCTTTAGAAAATTGCAACTTAAGAAAACTCTTTCTTTTGATCTTCTCATATGATAATGATGGACTGGGTTAAAAGAACTCCTATTTAAAGCACCCAAATTTTAAAAGAATTTGGACCGTTGATCATGATCCAACGATGTTAATAAAATACCCAATTTTGTCCTTCAATTCGAACACCGGTATACTGGTGGTGGTATACTGAAAATTAGCCACTTCGAGTCAGAACTGTTCTGGAACAAAAAATTGTCAGACCAGTGTAGTAACGGTGTACCTGCGGTATACCACTAACTCTGATAATGTTTTTTCCAATAGCTCCGACACTCGCTCAAATTGAGCCTTCTATGTTTCATTCGACTCTCCGAACTTCTTCGACACACGGATGATGTTCGTCGCACTCCGAAGTTTACTCCATATAGGTGGAAAACTTTACCCAACACCAACACATTAATATTAATATTAATATTAATATTAATTTTTTATTGTTAATATTAATATTTATTTTAATGTTAGTTTAAATTTTAATGTTAATATTAATTTTAATTTTAGCGTTAATTTTAACTTTAAATTTAACTTTAATGTTAATTTTTAATTTTCATATTAATTTTAGTTTTAACATGAACACTAAAATTTAAAATTAACATTAACAATAAAATTAAAAATTAACATTAAAACTAAATGTAACACTAAAGTTAAAATTAACATTAACAATAGTTTTAAAATTAACACTAAAAATTAAAAATTAACATTAACATTAAATTTAAATTTAAATATTAACATTAGATATTAATGTTAATTTTAATATTAATGTTATTTTAAATTTAAATTTTAAATTTAAATTTTAGCATTAATTTTAAATTTAATTTTAATACTAATTTTAGTGTTTTAATAGTAATATTCATATTCATATTAACTCTAAAAAATTAACTTTAAAAATAATAATAAAATTAAAATTAAAATTAAAACTAATATTAATATTAATATTAATATTAATATTTTTAAATATATTTTTAAAGATATATTTATTTCTAAAGATAAATTATTTTTTAGATTTGTTTTAAAAGATAAATTATTTCTTACATTTGTTTTAGAAAAAAATAAATAGATAGATAAGCCTTATCTTTTAAGATAGTGATATGTTTGTTTTTAAAAGAAGAGATGTAATTTTTGAAGGAGAAATAAATTTAGATGAGAACCAAATTTAGGGGATCAGAAAATATACGTAGGTTTCTCATCTAAATTTATTTATCCTTGAAAAATTAAATCTTTTCTTTAAAAAACAAACATATCTCTATCTTAAAAGATAAGGCTTATCTATCTATCTTTTTATTTTTTCTAAAACAAATCTAAGAAATAATTTTTCATTTAAAACAAATCTAAAAAAAAAAAAAATCTTTAGAAATAAATATATCTTAATAATAATAATAATAATAATAATAATAATAATAATAATAATAATAATAATAATAATAATAATAATAATAATAATAATAATATTTTTAATTTAAATTTAAATATTATTTTTAAAGTTAATTTTTGTGTGTTAATATGAATATGAATACGAACATTTATATTAATATTAAAACACTAAAATTAATGCTAAAATTAAAACTAAAATTAAAATTAATATTTAAATTTTAATGTTAATGTTACTTTTTAATTTTTAGTGTTAATTTTAAAACTAATATTAATGTTAATTTTAACTTTAATGTTAATTTTAGTTTTAATATTAATTTTTAATTTTATTGTTAATGTTAATTTTTAATTTTAGTGTTCATGTTAAAACTAAAATTAATATGGAAATTAAAAATTAATATTAAAATAAAAATTAAAGTTAAATTAATGTTAAAATTAAAATTAACATTAACAGTAACATTAAAATTAAAATTAAAATTAATATTAACATTAAAATTTAAACTAACATTAAAATTAATATTAATATTAACAATAGAAAAATTAAAATTAAAATAATATTACTATTACTATTACTATTAATATTAATATTTTTAAATATATTTTTTAAAGATATATTTTTTTTTTCTCATGGTAGATTATTTTTTATATTTGTTTTAAAAACAAATAAATCTACCTCCATAACAAAAAAATTTGTGTCTCTCTTTTTAAAAAAAAATTAATAAATAAATAAATATATTTTTATTTTAAAAATAAATAAATAGATAGATAAGTCTTACATTTTTAAGATAGTGATATGTTTGTTTTTAAAAGAAAAGATTTAAATTTTGAAAGAAATAAATTTAGAAGAGAAACATATGTATATTTTCTGATCCCGTAAGTTTGTTCCATAAGTTATTTCCGTAGATATATATTCTCTTAGGAGACCCGAAGCCTGCGTTAACCAATCCCAGACTGATCCTTCCGACTAATCCTCTTCTCGATCTGTCGATCCACTTCTCTATATTCTTCCACAGCGTCCACATAATCGCCGCATACCCCACTCGATATTTTGATGACCATATATGTAAGCGCTGAGCAAGAGAGCCCGAGTGATGAATGAGGCTGAACCTGCGTCGAAAGAAAGCCCACGCATTGAGTAAGATGTGGTCGATGGTTTCCACCTCCGGATGGGTGCAGCATACGCATCTGGAAGCAAGCGAAAACCCGATACCATTCAATTCAACACATCCATCTGTTGGTATCTTACCCAGGAGAACCCTCCAGATTAGAATAGACCATTTGAGCGGGATAACATGATTCCATACACACTTCAATGTAAGGTCTTCAGGAAGAGCATGTCGCACAATCCGCCGCGCCGAGGCCGTAGTAAACTTTGCCAGTCGGATCCGCTCCCCAAGCAAGAACGTCTTTGCCAGTCCCAATACGGCTCTGGGACCCCCTAGCAGCTTCAGCGAGCAGCCTGATAACCGAATGTGATGCAGAGCTGTTGGCAATGGCACAAGTAGGATGAATGGAAGAGAAGTATTTTGCTTTCATGTACGAGCTCCATAGTGACTCTTTACTTCTAAGCTTCCACCAAAGAGACATGGATAGAGCGTCCATGAGCTCCATAGAAACTTGAAGGCCTTCTGGATGGGGGATTTAATAGCTTCAACCTCAATAAGTAGTGGAGAATGATCAGATTCTAACTTGTTAAGGTGAGTGACAGAAGAGCTATATATCATATCGATCCATTGCTGGTTGGTCATAATCCTATCCAGGCGAGAAACTTGATTATGTGACCCTTGTTGCATATTGGACCAAGTGAATTTGTTTCCTGTGAATGAAGTATGGATCGAGTGAGCTTCGAAGATGAAATGGTTAAACTCGAAAATGGAGCCGACATTCCGAGTCTTCTCTCCTAATCTCTTATCTGGATGAATGATCGCATTGAAATCCCCTCCTACCAACCAAGGATATTCGTGAAAATCACTCTTAATCTGAAGGAGTGAATCCCAAAGAGCCCGCCGGTGTTTCTTAGTCGGACCACCGTGCACAACGGACATAATGAACTTCTTAGGCAAAAGAGGGTGAGCCACCTCGACCGTTAAAGCCTGTTCTTCATCAGTAATTCTTGGAAAAGTAATATCTTTGCCAAAAAGTATCCAAGTATCTTTACAGCTGGCCAAAGCCATTGCAAAACCCAACTTGATCCTGAAGTTCTCTATCCGATCATTGAAGACAATAGGCTCAATTATGGAAAGGATCGACATGTTGTGCATCCTTATCAGAACCTTCAACCTGTTTATAGACTGTATACTTGCAATGCCCCTAATGTTCCATATCATAAATCGTATCATAATGATATGTTGGGGGGGTAGGATTTTACTGCCGATTTCAACGAAATCGAAGAGCTATTAGAACTGTTCAGAGGAAGGCCCTGGTGTGTCTTGTTCTTCCTTAGCTTCTCCCATCCTAGCCAGAGCATCCCGAGAATTTAAGTCATCATCTTCGAGCCCTTCCAAAGCAGCCCACGAATTAGCCAAGATGGTTTCTATGTTGTCTGTTGTTTCTGTCACCCCTACTGATGATCCTGAAGCTTTGGTGAACGCTGCAATATCTACCTCAAGTAACATGGTATCCTCGCTTTCAATAAATGGTACCAAGCACCCTTCCTGAAAATTATTGGCGTTAGCCTCCTCACAGCAATCGGTCTTACCCGATGGATCATCGGAGGGGTGTTCAGCATCATTGTCGATAAGTTCCGTAGACAGCCACCGGGCGGGCAACTACTTCCTCAGAATCCTCCCGGCCTTCTTCTCCATTAATGATAGGATTAGAAAAAAGGGATCACTAGGCTGCTTCTCGATCACTGGTGCCAGCGGTTCATCTGCCATAGTGGATGGTATCTCTCCTATCTTGTTGCCAGCCTTCTGAATAGATACAACCTCCTTCCCTACCCTTTCCTATTTTGTTCACTTCTACAATTTTTACATTCAGAGACTTTATGACCTTGATGAAAGCAGCTAGAACAGTACTCTGGTTTACTCTCATATTCTACGGCCATGAGGGAGGACAATTCTGACACGGTTCTCACTTGGTTTCCGAATATCCAATTCAACCAGAACCCTGGCAGGCTGGGACGGGTGTGAGCTTCCGTAGCCCTATCGAGCATTAGGGGAGAGCCAATTGTAACGCTCCTCCGGTCCCAAAATACGTAGGATTAGGAATACGTAATATGCCAGCTACGCATTCGACCAGACTCTGGTCCGACTCGAATACGTATAAGCTGTATTATAATGGTCACTAACTAAATAATCAAGCAAATATAAATATCTATGCCTCAATCCACAATGAACAGAATACAACAAGAATAAGCTACATGTGCTAAAGTCGGCCGTCTAGTAACACACAAGTTCGAATAGACTCGAGAAAGGAATATGAGTGTATAAAACGTGGCTACATCAACAGATGAATAAACAATATGAATGAATAACCATAACTTCGGTAGAAATGATATAAGTACCTGACACCAATGCCCGCATGACAAAGCAACACATATCAACAACTCCAGGAAGGCTCCACAACGGTATATGCTGCAATGGACCAGGTCCTCAGAGGGACGTAACAAGGTACAAGAAACAACATGCCAAAGTAAAACATTATAATGCCACATACTCAAGGGTAAACTACTGTAACCATCTAAGTGATATGCACGTGAGAACATCACTCGTACTCAGGCTAAAACCACTACAGGCTCTGTGTCGGGGAGACCATAGCAGCAAGTAATATCTCGTAAGGCCAGTATATGTGCCAAAGATCTGAGACAGAGTCTAAGGCACCTCCAGTAGTATAGTATATATATATATAAACATAATCAGCCTATAGTATGGTATGTCTCTCTCCACCCAATGTAACCTCATATCTCATGTCTATAATATCTCATGTCCATAACACGCAAGATCATGACCTCTAGCAAGTACAATGAGTCATAATAATATCCATATAATATGCAAGTCTCATATCACGAATCTTGTAAGGCTATATAGAATCACCATGAATAACTCAAAAAAGATTCTGTCACATGAAATAGTGTCAAGTGTCCTACGATATGACGTACTTGATAAAGCAAGCACGAAAAATAGGATCGTGGAATCAACTCTCTAAGTGACCTTACACGACTCCGCATACGGCGTCGACACCCGAATCTTGTTCGGACGCTAAATAACGTCTCACGGTCCTAGGTTGAACAGGTACGTCACAAGAGTGTATATATATATGGAAGAAACACAAGCAGATAATATAACATGATCTACTGCAAGTTGGCAATGTACACTTGCCTGAGTTCTGAACTCTGTCAACTGCTCCTAAAAAAGTAAAATATGCACGTACACCTCCGGATGCTGAAACAAACATCACCAATATTCTCAAAATACTTAAATAGCTAGGATTAATTATCCATAAGTCCAATTTGGATACAGGAACATAATTGACAGTTTTTTGTCAAAGCGGGGTCCACAACTGGCCCACTTCGTATCGTAAAATGTGCCAAAGATAAAGTTCTCCAAATTTAACAAACTTAGTGTCCACAAGTCCAGAATGATGGCACAAACTCAACGGAGTATCCGAAATTGGATTTCGGTGAGCCGGTCACGAAAACGCCCGTCAAATGGAACCGTAGGACCCGCGAAACGGTATTTCGTCAATGTTATCAGAATCAAACCAAACTTGGGTCATAGGGCCAGCGTAATATTGCGAATCTGATGACGTAAGTTTCGTTGCGAAACGACAATCACACACGAACTTATGACAATGTGTCAGAATATGTCGATATAGTATATTTCGACGGATATGCGTTGATTTCGATGTGCACACATATCCAAATCAAGTTTCGTAAAATTCCACACGTCCGGATTGATGATACGCGCCTTTCGGTGACTCAAGCTACAAAGTAGCCTCGTTTGGCGGGACGTACCCCGTTTTGAAAAATTTTGGGTTTACGAAATCAAGTTTTTGACAGTTTTCAGTATTAAATAAATCACAGAATAAATCAAATTTAGAGAAAGTGTTTAAAGGGATTAAAACTAGTTTATGTTGTCAAGAAGTCTATTCAAGCATAATTTTAAAATACTAAATATTTTGAGAGAAAAACGGGTGCAAAGTAGTGGGTTTGGACTGGTTTTCTGTAGTTTAAAAATCAATTTTTCGACCGATCTTCGAGTCGATTTACATCCGATTTAAAGAAGAAATAATATATCTAATTGAAGAGACTAAAAAGTGGCCATGTTTTGAACCCAACAAAATAAACGGATCAAAAAATGGATGAACGTAGAGGAAGAAATCAGACCTGAAACTTGAGGTGATGGAGGTTGGACGCTGATATGCACGGTCAATTTTTGGGCGGATCCGGCGGGTTCAGTCGGCCGTGGACGACGCGGCGGCTGCTGTGGTGGCCGAGGGTGGTCGCCTGAAGTCGACGGTGGTGGTGGTGGTCTGTTGATAATGGTGTGAAGGGGGGTTACAGCAAACGAACTAAGGGGTCGGGGGTTGCGAAAATGAACATAGGTGTTTCGGTTTTGGGTTGTGTTTCGGGTTTGCTATTATTATTATTCTTTTATATTATCCCATATATATATGTATATATATAGCCATTTATAAATAGGTTTGTACCTCAAATAATTTCTAAAAAAATTTACAATACTTTAATAATAGTTATACACCCAAAAATATATTTTCTGTATAATATTTGTAATTAATTAAATATACATAAGTATCTATCCATGAATTTTATATTTTTCTAATTAGCTAAAAATAATAAAAAGTCTCCCTTAATCTCAATAATTACATAATTCCAATAAAAATAATAAAATTTTAAATTTTAAAATCAGGAGGTTTACAATCTACCAATTTATAAAAATTTGTCCTCGAAATTAAAAATAAACATGGTAGAAAAGATTTTTGTTAAGCAAGGTTGCACTTGTTTATTAAAAGATGGTGGACGCAGTTACCAATGAGATTCTAGTTTTGCGTCATATTCTAATAGCAAGGATACACTTAGTTTCAGTCACTACCCAACTTATAGAAATTAAGTTGGTAGCAAGAACTCTAGTCATGATCATATTTCTAAGGGTTTTAGAAAGTCTAACTTCCAGAAGGGATACGAGATGGTGAGAATTTTGTGACCGTTGTCATAGCCTATCAAAGGAAATCTAGGTACTACCATGGCGTTAATGAGTTAATAACTCTATAAAGAAAGTTTACCGGTTCTCCTTGCTCCTAATTAGGCCATGAGTCTACAAGACAATAGAAAATATCATAGCCAAATATGTAATACCCCATTCCACTCAAGCGGACTGCCGATTCAAACGGTAAAAGTGCAATATCCCGATCCGCTTTGCTCAGGCGAGAATACTCGTTTGAGGCAAAGGATATCCCGACTTGTCCCTTCTGGAGTTTGGCTTAGGCTTTCAGAGGCTCGCTCGGAGTATCGCTCAACCGAGGCGAATCATCGCTAAGGTGGGTGGCTACGGTGAACTTGTCTTTGCTTAGTAAGCACACTTAAAATATGGAACGATACATGCTAGTCACTAGGTGAATCACCCCCTGCATGCTAATAAAAATCCAACGCACCTAGCTAAGGAAATAATCCCAACTTGTATTGCTTGTGCTAGAACATGGAAATGAAACATTGCTTATATTCAGACCCTCGCATGCTACCCTTGCCTTGTGAAACTGGACCCGGCTATGCCTCAAGGAAAATGATATGAACATTATACACTTCGTTGTGCACTGCTTCACTGTTATACCGCACGACCCTAGATCATAGTCGCTCGGTAAAGTCCCTTACGGTTTCACTACTCGGCTTACCTTCAGGCCCGAGCTAACGTGAATGTTTATGAATGCATGCTTGCCTGCTTATATGTTAACTTGAATGTTGCCTTGCCTCAGTGTTTGCCACACGAAATAAAGCCACAAGCAAGTAACACTATCGCGTATTATTTATGCATTGAGTCAGCCAGAAGACTATCGAATAGTCCTTCTGTGTAATTGAACCTGCAAGTATCCGGGACCGTTAGATCGCTAAGGCAGACCTCGCACCAGGGGAATGCATCAAGGCAAGTTGCTCATTGAGAAAGAATCCTGTCAAGTTTATATCTGAATGATAATCACACCAAGTCTACCTCTAAACGAGAATGTCACGACCCGCACCCGGTTATTCGGGCACGAGTGCGTGGGCACGTCCAGCCTACGCCGCAGTGTCGGCGGTAGTACGCTGTCTAGGTCATTTCTGGGGTCAAAAAGCATCTATCTCATCCACAATAATGAACATGTAAGAATAATCACAGGAAATAGGAATGCTAAGATTTCATAATATTTAATCTGTGACAACCAATCCACAGTTAATACAAGCCAGAAGATAAATCGGGGACAAACCCGAGTATATGCTGAAAGGAAAGAATAAGCAGCTACAGCTAACTGATCCACAGAAGTAGCCTCCTGGGGGAAACTGGCTCCTCATGTGTGTTACCTGCTAACTCATAGTGGCCATAATAGGTAGGGGCAAAGTTCTCATCATCGCCTAAAACAACGGATCCAGTCAGGAAAGGAGCAAAGTACACAATGCACAACAAGATTAAACTAAATATTCATGACAATTAAAAAGAACTGACAGGTATCATGTTGAGGATATGTATAAATAAATAGTAACAATAACTAAGAGTTAATTGCTGTAAGACAGGGACATGAGTAAAACAGGAACAAGGTGACAGGAAAATGAATTACGACCAGACAATAGGAACTGTAACAAGACAAGAAACTATGTGTGTGAACTTGTGTATTTAGAATACCTAGTTGGCATGTAGGGGTCTATAAGGTTAAATCGGCCGTCATAGACGGCTATTAAACAGGAATAATCGAGATCCGGCTGATGGACAGTCGTGTACCAACAGCTATTAATCATGGCAAGGGTCAGGGTAAACTACATGCCTTTCAGTATTCTCCCACCCGACATGAAAAACAAGACATGAACTCCAATATTCAAGACATGAAATCCAGTGTTCTAGCACTACGTGTAATCATCAATGGTACATGTAAGGCAGGGAATTAACTATCACAATATAAAGATTAAACTTGAAGTGCAGGTACTTGCTTGTTGTTTGGATCCGATTAATAGTTCTTCGGGGAAATATCCAGAGATGAGTCCAAATGCTGAAATAAACATTACCATCACGCTCAGAAGATGTCAAATAGCTAGAAACGTCTGTCCTTGGGTCCAATTTGGAGACAAGGGCAAAAACGACAGTTTCGGGTCAAAACGGGGTCCGCCGGTGGGCCCGCTTTGCACCGAAAAACGTGTCCGGGTCAAAGGTCTCCAAATTCACCAAACTTAGTGTCAATAGGTCAGGAACGCTGATACGAACCCAACGGAACTTCCAGATTTGGATTCCGATGAGCCGAACACAAAATCGTCCGTCGAGCGGGGCCTGTGGGGCACACGACACGCGATTTCGTCAACGTTCTCAGAATCGAACCAAACTTGACCCACAGGACCAGCGTATCGCTACGAGTCCGATGGTGCAAGTTTCGTCTCGATCTGACGAGTGTGCACGAAGTTAGGGTGAATTGCAGAAAAGGCAGATACGGGGCGATATCCGCGGATACGCGTTGATTCCGGTGTGCACGCACACCCGAATCAGCTTCCACGAAAACTCAAACGTCCGTATCGACGATGGGCACGTATCTGTGAAGACCGCACGCGACCAAGTCGTCCCATTTGGCGGGGCGTACTCAGTTCCGGGGTGAAACAGGGTCTGGTTTTTCCTGTTTTTGGATCGCGGTGTGCGATCACCACAGGACGCGATGCCCCGAACAGTTTGTCCGAACACCGAGAGGGTCATACAGGCTTCACAACGCAATTTGCGGAATCGAAAACAGAGCTACGAACAGAAAGTTACACGCACCTGAAGGGGACCCGAAAAATCAGGGTCGAACCGAGTCCGACACGTGTCCGACTCGTGTCGGACACAGGGAAATCGAATTAGGGTTAGGGTTAGGGTTTGGCTCTCCGGCGGAGGGCGGCCGGCCAGAGCTGAGGCGGAGGGAGACCGAGGGCGGCTCGCCGGCGACGGGCGGAGTGGAGGCGCTGGCGGGCGGGGCGGCGCCGGAGTCCGGCAGGAGGCGCTGCCCGCTGCTGTTGCTGCTGCTGAAGTCGGCTGCGGCCGCTGCTGCCGGGGTGGCGGTGCTGGAGGGGAGGAGGACGGCGGGGCGAGGTCGTCCGGCGGCGAGGCGGTGGGTGGTCGACGGCCAGGAGGGGGAGGTCGACGGCCGGGGGTTAGGTTATATAAGGAGAGTGAGGGAGAGGGTGGCGCCGGGCAAGGCGGAGGGGCCGGAGGTCGTGGCGGCCGGTGCGGGGGGCTGGTGGTGGAGCGGAAGAGGGGGAGGTCGAGGGGTGGCTGGCCGCCGGAGGCGACGGGAAACGCGACAGAGCGGCGGAAGACTCGGGAGCTGGGGAATGGGGGAGACGGGTCTGCGGGCGGCGGGCGGCTCGCGGGTCGGGTCTGACCCGACCCGACCCGGTAAGTCGGCTGGGCCGGGTTGGGGCTGGGCCCGGTGGGCCGGGTCCAGCGGGCCGCGGGTTGGGCCGGACTGGGTAGCAATTAATAATAATAAAATTAATAATAATAATAATAATAATAATAATAATAATAATAATAATAAATAAATAAATAAATAAATAAATAAATAATTGTTTTAAGGTGTTTTAAATTAGGTCCGAGGCCCGATAAATTCCAGAAAAATTACCCTAAGTCTAGTTTTCCATTTTACACCCAAAAACATTATTTCCATACTATTTTAATATTATTTATTAACAATTAAAAATCATTCAATAATTAAAAACCTGATTTTAATTACAGAAAATTCCCAGAAAATTCCAGAAAATTGTAAAAAATCCCAATTTAAAAATTCTTGCAAAAATCTCGGGGGTTACAATCTACCCAACTTATAAAAATTTCGTCCTCGAAATTTAAATTAGGCCATAACCTGATAATCCTTCATGTACATCAATCGCAATCTCCTTGCGGTAATTTAAAATTCTAATCTTGTCTCATTATCGAGGTTAAGATGACTGTTGTTCAATAAAAATTCAACCTATGGTTATCACTTCTTACTTTCTCGAATTACTCTCAAGCAAATTAAATTAAGTCCATATAACATCTTCAAGATTTGCATGTGCTTATAAATTTACCTCACGATTCTAATTATTATAATTTCTTCGAGTCCAGTAGTATTCCCATTCACACTTGTATGCTTCAACTCTTTAAATTTCATTCACCTCCTCAATAACCCAACTAGGTAGTTCAACCATCAAATTTTAATTCTTAATTCAAATCATCAAGTTAAAAATAATTTAAATGTAGTCCACCAATGTTCAAGTTGAATCATATATCCTCTAAGTTCAAATTGACGATTTTACTTTCATTATTCAAAATTTAAATCATGTACCTAAGATACAACTATTGGGTCCTCGATATCAATTCAGTAATCATCTTAGTCACTCCTCTAAATTTTCAAAATTATAATGGCTTGCTTCTTCCAATCTGACCTTACTCGGTCACGATCCAAAGGACATTCCTCTCGAGTTGACAAAAGCATAGCTACCCAACTTAGAGTTTACCCATTCATCACAAAAGACTATATACCTTAAGAAAATATTCCTTGATATGTTTACCTACGTCATTCAATCCTCGAACTTCAACGCCGATCATGTCACATATGATATGTCCTCAATTACGAAAGTTTAATCCTCAAGTATGTGATCGGCCTGTGTGGCATATCTAGTACTATCTATGTACTAACTTATACCAGGCACGAGATTTCGTCTTTCTGAAATAAAGGAAGACGAAGATCAATAATAAAGAGTTCAAGGGTGGGGTGATAGAAAAGAAATATCGGGGTCAAGGCGTTTTAAAGTATTCAGGTGGGAATTGTCAAGTGATTGTGGATTGAATCCTATCTCGGTAATTCCTATTCACATGCTCGTATTAATACAGTTATGTAATCGATACGATATGCTCGGACATGTCTAGAGGGCAAGTATACTAGCCAACTATATATCTCAATCCACGTAAAGTAGTGCGAAAGGTGAATCAAAATGCACTAAGGCTGATCAGACCGTAATGCACTGATTCTGAATAGACAATCGTATTAGTGTGTCGACCCACTAATACATATGTCATGAACAAGCTCGATAAAGAGTAAGCTTGCAAAACTAGGCTATAGAATAGCAGCATAAGTCAAGTACATCAAAATTAAGTGTGCTAGATGATGATGAAAGGAGGTACAAATTATTTAAGTTCACAAAACAACCTACAATAAGCACAATAACAAAAGATTCTACAAACTCTACAGTTATCAGATATAAAAGCATACCAGGTTGTTAGTAAGTCCAAAATTACTAGGTTGGGGCTGAGGTTATGAACCAATAGGCACGAGCTAAACAATACTAGGAACGGTATCTACAATCACTTACGCGCATTAGCTACTCCAAGGGTCTGCGCGTTCTCCACGGTCATGCTGGTAGAGCATCTCGTGGTGATCTTGTAGGAACCTCGTCGCTTGCTAGTAGATCCCTTACTCTGCATCCAAAAATAAACGATAAAGACGCACAGGAATCAAGGCAGGATGCAAGTCAAGGAATTAATTCAAATTCGACATAGATGTCAAGAACGATTCAAGCAAGTGGATGAGATCATAAACTTATCATATTCTTATTGCAGGCCTGTTCGGTCCCGAAGTTGAAACCGAACAATTTAGTCGTAGACCTGCATGGGCCACCACAAAAACATGTCACGACCCGCACCCGGTTATTCGGGCACGAGTGCGTGGGCACGTCCAGCCTACGCCGCAGTGTCGGCGGTAGTACGCTGTCTAGGTCATTTCTGGGGTCAAAAAGCATCTATCTCATCCACAATAATGAACATGTAAGAATAATCACAGGAAATAGGAATGCTAAGATTTCATAATATTTAATCTGTGACAACCAATCCACAGTTAATACAAGCCAGAAGATAAATCGGGGACAAACCCGAGTATATGCTGAAAGGAAAGAATAAGCAGCTACAGCTAACTGATCCACAGAAGTAGCCTCCTGGGGGAAACTGGCTCCTCATGTGTGTTACCTGCTAACTCATAGTGGCCATAATAGGTAGGGGCAAAGTTCTCATCATCGCCTAAAACAACGGATCCAGTCAGGAAAGGAGCAAAGTACACAATGCACAACAAGATTAAACTAAATATTCATGACAATTAAAAAGAACTGACAGGTATCATGTTGAGGATATGTATAAATAAATAGTAACAATAACTAAGAGTTAATTGCTGTAAGACAGGGACATGAGTAAAACAGGAACAATGTGACAGGAAAATGAATTACGACCAGACAATAGGAACTGTAACAAGACAAGAAACTATGTGTGTGAACTTGTGTATTTAGAATACCTAGTTGGCATGTAGGGGTCTATAAGGTTAAATCGGCCGCCATAGACGGCTATTAAACAGGAATAATCGAGATCCGGCTGATGGACAGTCGTGTACCAACAGCTATTAATCATGGCAAGGGTCAGGATAAACTACATGCCTTTCAGTATTCTCCCACCCGACATGAAAAATAAGACATGAACTCCAATATTCAAGACATGAAATCCAGTGTTCTAGCACTACGTGTAATCATCAATGGTACATGTAAGGCAGGAAATTAACTATCACAATATAAAGATTAAACTTGAAGTGCAGGTACTTGCCTGTTGTTTGGATCCGATTAATAGTTCTTCGGGGAAATATCCAGAGATGAGTCCAAATGCTGAAATAAACATTACCATCACGCTCAGAAGATGTCAAATAGCTAGAAACGTCTGTCCTTGGGTCCAATTTGGAGACAAGGGCAAAAACGACAGTTTCGGGTCAAAACGGGATCCGCCGGTAGGCCCGCTTTGCACCGAAAAACGTGTCCGGGTCAAAGGTCTCCAAATTCACCAAACTTAGTGTCAACAGGTCAGGAACGCTGATACGAACCCAACGGAACTTCCAGATTTGGATTCCGATGAGCCGAACACAAAATCGCCCGTCGAGCGGGGCCTGTGGGGCCCACGACACGCGATTTCGTCAACGTTCTCAGAATCGAACCAAACTTGACCCACAGGACCAGCGTATCGCTACGAGTCCGATGGCGCAAGTTTCGTCTCGATCTGACGAGTGTGCACGAAGTTAGGGTGAATTGTAGAAAAAGCGGATACGGGGCGATGTCCGCGGATACGCGTTGATTCCGGTGTGCACGCACACCCGAATCAGCTTCCACGAAAACTCACACGTCCGTATCGACGATGCGCACGTATCTGTGAAGACCGCACGCGACCAAGTCGTCCCGTTTGGCGGGACGTACTCAGTTCCGGGGTGAAACAGGGTCTGGTTTTTCCTGTTTTTGGATCGCGGTGTGCGATCACCACAGGACGCGATGCCCCGAACAGTTTATCCGAACACCGAGAGGGTCATACAGGCTTCACAACGCAATTTACAGAATCGAAAACAGAGCTACGAACAGAAAGTTACACGCACCTGAAGGGGACCCAAAAAATCAGGGTCGAACCGAGTCCGACACGTGTCCGACTCGTGTCGGACACAGGGAAATCGAATTAGGGTTAGGGTTAGGGTTTGGCTCTCCGGCGGAGGGCGGCCGGCCAGAGCTGAGGCGGAGGGAGACCGAGGGCGGCTCGCCGGCGACGGGCGGAGCGGAGGCGCTGGCGGGCGGGGCGGCGCCGGAGTCCGGCAGGAGGCGCTGCCCGCTGCTGTTGCTGCTGCTGAAGTCGGCTGCGGCCGCTGCTGCCGGGGTGGCGGTGCTGGAGGGGAGGAGGACGGCGGGGCGAGGTCGTCCGGCGGCGAGGCGGTGGGTGGTCGACGGCCAGGAGGGGGAGGTCGACGGCCGGGGGCTAGGTTATATAGGGAGAGTGAGGGAGAGGGTGGCGCCGGGCAAGGCGGAGGGGCCGGAGGTCGTGGCGGCCGGTGCGGGGGGCTGGTGGTGGAGCGGAAGAGGGGGAGGTCGAGGGGTGGCTGGCCGCAGGAGGCGGCGGGAAACGCGGCGGAGCGGCGGAAGACTCGGGAGCTGGGGAATGGGGGAGACGGGTCTGCGGGCGGCGGGCGGCTCGCGGGTCGGGTCTGACCCGACCCGACCCGGTAAGTCGGCTGGGCCGGGTTGGGGCTGGGCCCGGTGGGCCGGGTCCAGCGGGCCGCGGGTTGGGCCGGGCTGGGTAGCAATTAATAATAATAAAATTAATAATAATAATAATAATAATAATAATAATAATAAATGAATAAATAAATAAATAAATAATTGTTTTAAGGTGTTTTAAATTAGGTCCGAGGCCCGATAAATTCCAGAAAAATTACCCTAAGTCTAGTTTTCCATTTTACACCCAAAAACATTATTTCCATACTATTTTAATATTATTTATTAACAATTAAAAATCATTCAATAATTAAAAACCTGATTTTAATTACAGAAAATTCCCAGAAAATTCCAGAAAATTGTGAAAAATCCCAATTTAAAAATTCTTGCAAAAATCTGGGGGGTTACAGAGAATCCTGCCAAGTACATCAAGAATCACAACTCGTGGAGCAATGCTCGTTCAGAACAAGAATCATGGATTATCATGTCAAGTTATGGAAATTGGAAAGACCCTGACTTGCATGTCGTAGACAAATAAAAGCGTAAATAAACCCAATAATCGAATAAAACAAATAAATCGAGTAAACAAAAAATCGAACCGATTTAATTCGGTTCTGTTTGGTTCGTTTATGGGCCATTTTTGTTCGGTTTCGATTTTGTTTATTCGATTTTTGGTTATTCGGTTCGATTGAAACCGATTAAACCGAATGCTCACCCCTAGTTGCATCGGAGCTAAGCTTTTCACCTTTAGGTTTATGTAAAAAAATCTTGCATAATTTTGTACAAAGACTTCATGCTTTCTTGCACAATGCGGATGGTCAGAACATTTAAGACTGCTTGTATATAGTTTTTGACTTGCCCTCAGAGCATCCAACCATGTTGTGAGTTTAGAAAAAATGGTTGCCACATAGGAATCATAATTTCTTATTTTAAATTTCTTTCTCAAATATAAATATAAAATAAATTATGAAGTTGACATGGCAATGATATGTCAAAGACAATGTAAAGTTAGTTATCTAGATCTAGACAATGGACTTCACAATGCTTTACTTCCATATCATCAATTATGAATAAAAATATTTATAAAAAAAATAATATAAAAGTTGTCTTGAAAGTAGTAAAAAAGTAGTTTTTATTGTTTTCCAATACTTTTGCATTAGATAACACTTTTCTATCTTATTGTGTTGAGTTAATATAATCTTGTCACATAGTAAAGATATTATCTTGTGTCTCATGTCACATAGAAATCATAACACAAAACAAGGCAATAGTGTTGGAGATGCTCTGACCGCACTTTTCCCAAATCAATTTTCCATTTATGCTATAGTAAGAACTTTTGTGAAGGAGAAATACATGCCATACTTCGCTTGCTGGTTACTTGGTAACTTTATAGAGTTTTAAATGATGAAATTGTTATACTTATATATAGTGGTGTGTATTTGGTTTATTCGGTCTCAACGAACTGAAATAGTCAAAATCGAATAAGTCGAAATTCTAAAAATCTAAAATCGAAACCAAATAAAAATTAGTCAAAACCAAAATCGATCCGAACCGAATAAGCTATTCGGTTTATTCGATTTGACTATTATTATTGTTTAATGAATCAGACCCAAAATTGGAATCGTAAAAATTATATTAAAAGTTATAATTTTATACATACATTTGTTGTATTTCAAAATTGTGTCCAAAGTTGGACTTCAAAACATATACATATAATTGTTATTTTCAAAATATAGACATTTTTAATCACAAAATATGCATAAAATTAGAATATTTATATATTTGCATAAATTTTATTTGATTTTTAATTTTGTACCGAAATTCAAAACTGAAATCGAAATCGAAATCGAAATCGAAATCGAATAAAAATTTTAGTATTTTCAAAATCGAAATCGAATCGATTTTTTTTTAAACTGAACCGAATCTCTTTTTTGTTACGGTGATTCGATTTCTGTCTAAATCCGAATAATGCTCACCCCCTCTTGTATATAGACTGGGGGCGTCGAGGGACCGAAATCAGTGGGATGTCGGCAGCATGATACAAAGCTATTTCTCCAAAACGTGATGAATGTGGTGGAAAGTTGCCAAACTCATGTGAAAGGTTGCATGTTACATACCAAAAAATGGTTTTCTTGATTACTACTTAAATCTCGCAACTCTTTAAGGCTAAGTTTTCCTTCTTCTTTTTTATCCCTCTCCCTCTTTTATTGCTAGTTGTCTTGACTCTTGACCATTAGTAAAGAAAACTTACTTTATCATTAATCAAACATTTTTTTAATATCCGGCATAAATGTTCGGGATTTGTACAACTCACATATTGTGTCCGAAAATCAATAGTAAAAAGTCCATCAAAATTTCTAGGCTCTAGATTCATAATGTAGGAGTTCATTTTATAGAATAGTAAAGTTAAATTGGAACTCCATGTTGTTCTCATTCCAGTCAAGAATTATAGCTTGGATCTAATAATTTCTACATTAAAAATGTAAGAACTCATTTTTTTAGAATAGTAAAGCTCAATTAGAAGCTCCAATATCTAGATTCTAAATTTTATTTTATTTTGAGAAATAAAGAAGGATGTCACATGGTCTATATCCACTCATCTCATTCGAGTCTTATTTCTTTCTTTTTTCACTATTCTCGTACAAATCCAATCCATTAATTTTATTTTATTTTTACAAATTTGGACCTCAAGATGCATTCTTTATCTCCATCTACTATTGATGCTCTTATCTCTACTTCCACTATTATATAAATAGAGAAATAATACGTGCTATCACCCTGGCTCCTATTCGGATAGATAGGACGGATGATCGCTACTCAAAACATCTATAGTAAGACAACATCCAAAAATTCAGATTCTAGATTCGGAATGTATGAGCTCATTTTATAGAATAATATAGTTTAATTGAAGTCTCATAATGATCCTGTCACAGCCACAAGAGCTATATCTTGGACCTGATAATTTCTACATTTAGAATGTAGGAACTCATTTTGTAGAATAGTAAGGTCCAATATGGAGCCCTAATTTCTATATTCTAGATTTTATATTATTTTTTGACTACATTATTTTTTAGCTAAATTGCAACTTGATACCCTCAACTTTGATAGATACTAACTTAATACCTCCCTCAACTAATATTTTTAACTTGATATCTAAAAATAAAAAAAATTACAAAATTGTCCCTCCCCCCACCCACAGCTGCATACCCCCCTCCGCCCCTCGTCGTCGACCCCCCCCCCCCCCCCTCCTCCCCCCCCCCCCCCCCCCGCGAGCGCGCCCCCGGCCACTCACAACCCCCCGCCACAGCCCCAACGCACTCCCCACCCTCGACGGCTACTCTGCCCCCGGCTGCACACAGACACCCCTTTCTCCGGGTGCAACAGCGACGACAGTGCCAACAAGCGAGGAGAGAGGAGGTACAGCCGGGGCCGGAGCAGCCGGGTGGGAGCAGCCTCTAGTGGGGGGAGGATGAGAGAGGCAGGTGTCACGCCCCAATCCCAAAATACCGAGGGACTGGATGCGTGATTATGGCCAGCAGCATGCACCGATGGACAAACCCAATTTAATGGATCCATCGGGCATACTTAAGCTGTATTACATCAGTCAGAGTTTTACTATTCTCATCCACAGATATAAGATAGCAATAACATCAAAAGAAATACTAAACAACAACAGTCAAAGTAAATAAAATCGGAGAACAATCCGATATTAAGTCTGTTTACACAAGTTCTCAAAGACAGGAAATAAAGAGTTTAAATTAACAGGAATTAAAGTCTATTTGCCATAATACTGAGCAGGACGAAGCAATTGTTCAGGAGAAGTCCTCAGCGATCACCTCGTCCTCAGGTTCAGGTACTGCTCCGAGTAGTGCCTCTGTTCCGTACACCTCGGGGTTGATCTCGTCTGCTATAACTGGAGAACAAAATCAGGTCCTCAGAGGGACGTAACAAGGTACAGAAGAATACGAGCCATAATACAGTGAATGAACATGCAAGTCAACCAAGATGTTAAACTCAAGAGTAGCATCAGAAATTAATAAGTCTAAGACAGTGGCATGCCGATGTTGCTATCAAACAAATCTGGATAAATAATTAAACTAGCTAAGTGATCATGCAAGTGAGAGTTATTATTCATACTCAGGCTGAGACTACTACAGGATCAGTGACAAGAAACCATAGCAGTGTTTTCTCGAAGGGCCAGTACAGGTGCCAAAGCTCCGTGTCAGAGACTAGGACACTTCCAGATAACAGTATATAATATATATTCAGCCTTGATATGGTAATACTCTCCCCACCCAATGAATCTCACGTCACAGATCTCAATGTTCATGTTACGCAAGATTAAAACTAATGCAGTCAGTCATGTTCTAAGGAAATAAGCTTAAGTCATTAAATCTATATTTTATACAAACCCCCTTGAATAATCAGGAAGATTCTGTATCATGTCTTGTGTCAGGTGTCCTGGGTTTAATTTACTTGATAGGGCAAGTTCAACAGTCATAGAAATTAAAGCAAGAGAATTAAAATGAATCAATAACTGCATTTTATGGCAAGGTACACTTGCCTGGATTTCCTGTTTCAGTTGTAGCTCGAGCTTCAGCTGGATTTCCAGGCAGTACTCCGGTTGCTGAAATAGACATCACCATCAGGTCCAGAACACATCAATCAGCTAGAAATGCCTGTCTTTGAGTCCAATTTGGAGACAAGGGCAAAAACGTCATTTTCGGGTCAAGGCGGGGTCCAATTGTGGGCCGCTTTGCACCAAAAAATGCGCCAGGGTCAAAGGTCTCAAAAATAGTCCAACTTAGTGTCAACAGGTCAGGAACGATGATACGAACTCAACGGAACTTCCAGAATTGGATTCCGATGAGCTATTCTCAAAATCGTCCGTCGGTTGGAGCCTGTGGGGCCCACGACACACGATTTTGTCAACGTTCTCAGAATCGAACCAAACTTGGCTCACAGGACCAGCGTATTGCCACGAGTCCAATGGCGCAAGTTTCGTCTCGATCTGACTTGTGTATACTAAGTTACAGCTAGAAACAGAAAGTACGGATACTGAACGGTGTCCGCGGATACGCACTGATCCTGGTGTGCACGCACATCCAAATCAGCTTCTGCGAAATCCCGCACGTCCGTATCAACGACGCGCACGTATCTGTGAAGACCGCACGCGACCAAGTCGTCCCGTTTGGCGGGGCGTACTCGATTCCGAGGTGAAACAGGGTCTGGTTTTTCCTGTTTTTGGATCGCGGTGTGCGATCACCACAGGACGCGATGCCCCGAGCAGTTTATCCGGGCACCGAGAGGGTCATACAGGCTACGCGATGCAATTTACGGAATTAAAATCCGAGCTACGAGTAAAAAGTTATGAATACCTGAACTGGGCTTGAAAATCAGGGTTTCTCGTGTCCTCGTGTCGACTCGACACAGTGTCCACTGTGTCCGGGTACTGTTCTAGGGTTAGGGCTTCTGTGGTGTCCGACACGCCGGACTCGGGGCGGCTAGCTGCGGGACGGCCGGCTGGACGGAGCTTGCTGGAAGAGGGCGGCGCTGTGGTCGGCTCTCGGGCGGCCGGAGGAGTGCTGGGCAGTGGGCACGGCGAGGTCGGAGAGCAGCGGCTCCTGGGCTCGGGTCGGCTTGTTATGCGGGTGGCGTCACCGGAGACTGGGTCGAGGGGACTCGTCGGGGAAGATGGAGGCGCTGGGGTCCCTGGTGGAGGAGCTGGGAGGCGTCGGCGGCTGGAGGTGGAAGGGAAAGCCGGATGCGGAGGAGGGGAGAAAGGGAGGCGGCTAGGGCTCTTATATAGGGCGGAGAGGAAGATGACGAGGCGGTCCGGTGGAGGGAGGGGAAGAGGAGGAGGCGGACAGGAAGGCGAGCGGCGGTTGTTAGTGAAGCTAGAGGGGCGCGGTTGCCGGCGGCGTAACGGCCGGAGGGAAATTAGGAAGTCGGGGAAGAGAGAGGGGTTCAGTCGGGTTTCGGGCGGCCGGGTCGGGTCAGCGGATCCGACCCGATCCGCTAGGATAAGGCACGGGTCGGGTAGGTTAGGCGGGTCGGGTCTGAAATGAACCCGGATCCGACCCAATAGGAAATTGGGTTTAAAAATAAACCCGATTTATTTGGGTTTAATAATTAAATTAGTATTTAGGGCTTTAAAAATCCATCCGGGGTCCAATTAATTCCCGGAAAATTACCCTATGTCTGATTTTCTATTTTACACCATAAAATATTATTTTCATAATATTTTAATATTATTAAACATCAATTAAAAATCAGTTAATAATTAAAACACCTTAATTTAATTAGAGAAAATTCTCAGAAAATACCAGAAATTCCAGAAAAATGTAAATATCCAAAAATTAAAATTCTTGAAAATCAGGAGAATTACAGCAGGGGTAATTTCGTCTTTATTTTTTAGGGTATCAAGTTGATACCTATTAAAGTTGAGGATATCACGTTATAATTTAGTCTTATTTTTTTTACCACACACAACATTTGTCACCAAAGTTTATTTTATATTGTTAGATTATTTTCTATTATTTCTATACAGATTCAACCCATTCTAATTTTTTTTAAAGGATTATTTACACTAACTACCCCTATATTTTCGGTTTATAACACGGAGTACCCTTGTTTTTGAACAAATTATACTGACCACCCCTCCCTTTAGAAAAATAAAATAAAAATAGGAATATTTAGTGTCATAATTTTTTACTTTTATGTTAAAATAAGAGTACCTTATGTAATAAATAAATAAAAGTAAGAATTATCGGTGTAACCTTTTTAAAAACAAAAATATTTTGTGTTATAAATTAAAAATATAAAAATAATATATATATATATATATATATATATATATATATATATATTAATTTGAGCATCTATATATATTTATATTAATTTGAGCCTCAAGATGCTTTCTTGAGTTGCATGTATTGTGGATACTCTCACTAGTACAAGCTAGAAATGATTCACAATCTTAGTGTCGAATTAAATTTTTTTTTTTTTACCTCTTTCGATTCTAACCATCAGTGGGACCCACCTTCAAGTGGGGTTGGGGGTGTGCACAAGTTCGGTGCAGAACAAGAAAACACTACAAAATTACATAACTACCCCTCTTCTCTCTTGTTCTCCTCCTCTTCCAATCTTTCCATTAAAATCCCTCTCGTCTCCCCATAAATCTCCACACCCATCCCAGAATCCGAGATCCTTGAGAGGAGGAAGGGAAAAAAGTTGCCATCTTTGAAACCAAAGGTGCGACCTTTCGTGAGCTTCTTCCTTCTCTAGATCTGCCGAAGCTTCTTGGCGATAATGGGGAAGGCTGTTGTTGCTCTTCTGGTGCTGGCGCTCGTCGGGCTGGGAGTCGACGGAGACGGGTCCAATCACAAGTACAAAGAGGGAGATCACGTCCCTCTCTATGCCAACAAAGTCGGACCTTTCCATAACCCAAGGTGAAAGTTTTGAACGTTGTTGATTTCTTTTGAGTTCTTCGTATGTTGATATGTGATGCTGTTTTGTTTATAGAATCTAATATTTTTGTTTACATAGTATGTCTTGTTAATGGTTTCTTCGCAACTACTGTGAAAGCCTGCTGCTTTGTTATAGTTTTTTGCTTTGTTATATTTTAATTTATATAGTATGTGATGCTGCTTTGTTATAGTTTTCTGTTAAGGGAGTGAAGCGCACATTTTGGTTGTGGCAAAGGATATATTAGTCCAGCACATAATCAAATGCCAGATGTTAGTGCCGAATTGCCGATTCTTGTAACTCTTTCATGTTGTTTCTTGTCACACCTCTGTTTCACGGACACGGGAATATGGTGTTTTTATTTGTATCTGTCCGTACCTGTACTCACGTCTGTATTCGTGGCAATATAAGTGATTATACTGTACCTATCTGAAAATGTCTGTATCCCGTATCAGTGTCATGTCCTTCGCCGGATCTATATTTGTATTTGTGCAACATAGATGCACACATATTGTCTGTTCACGAGTCCTTGTTCACCAGTCAATGTAGGTGGTTTGGCTGTTCATGTCTATCGAATTGGTTAGCCTGCATGCTTTTCCTTTATATCAGCAGAGAAAGCATTGCCGAGTCTCTAAAATGTCTTTAGGGCCATGACCACTATGTCAGTTCGTCCTATACACATGGCCAGCAATCAAGAAAAGAATTGCAATAGCTAAATGATGGCATGCAAGATCGCTCAGCCATGGAACTGGTATTGGATCTAATCCTCCACGAAAACTGAGAAAAATATGCATGTTATGACCAATTCAAGGTAATATGTTGTAAAGTTTGAAACTTTACACGTTTAACTGACTGAGAGATTTCCTTTTACAACAGTCTGTGAATTAGTTTTTGTGTGGGTCCTGAGCTCTAACTTTAGAGTTTAAATGATTAGATCTGGCGTTTAGGGTTTCTACTCTTACTCTTTATGGTGATTTATGCACACTTCATAACCTTGACATTGTTCTGGTAATTATAAGAAATAAAGCTTTCTTCATCATAATGCTTGATACAAATATCTCTAGTAACTCTTAAAGGCTCTTCATTAGGGATAGTAAATCTAGTTATGAGTCTCCCCTTTTATCCATATACATGAATAGAATTGAGATTCTTGATTTTTTTATGTGTTTTTTGGAGGACATCTAGCGCTTTGGGGTTCTGCGTCTAAACTAGATGTTTTCTTGAGTTTTAGATTGGTTCTTGCTCCTCCTTTTCGGTGGTTGAATCTTTTATGTAACTTATGCATATATTCTCTCTTTTTTGGTTGCAAAGATTTGTCATGATAGTGAAATTAGATTTCTTAGATAATAAAACTTAATGCTTAGCCACACCGTAACTGCACATTGTATTGAACTGCCCTTAAGAATAAAACCAAAAGTGAAGGCTTCTATCTCACTTGCATCATTAAAGAATAAATTTACTCTCCTGGGTGGTATATGCGTGTGAGATTGATATTACCATAGATGACTTTAGCTTTTCCATGCGTTGTATATTTGACATTTAGTTTTCTTTATCTGCAGTGAGACGTACCGTTTCTACGATTTGCCATTTTGTACACCAGGTTTGTTAATACTATTATGTGCAATTGTTATTTTGTTTGGCAATATATCTCTAATTGTCTACATTCAATGGGAAAATTAATTACAGAGCATGTTACTGAAAAGAAGGAAGCTCTTGGGGAAGTTCTAAATGGTGATCGACTGGTTGATGCACCATATGAACTAAGTTTCCGGGAGGACAAACAATCGAAGTCTGTTTGTAAGAAAACTTTGTCCAAAGAAGATGTTGCAAAGCTCAGGGATGCAGTCTCAAAGGACTACTACTTTCAGATGTACTATGATGATTTGCCATTTTGGGGATTCATGGGAAAAGTTGAGAAGGACAAGCTCGATCAAAGTGATATTAAGTACCTGCTCTTCAAGCACATCCATTTTGATATATTATACAATGGTAATCGTGTCATTGAAATTAATGTCCAGACAGACCCGAATTTGTCTGTGGATATCAGTGAGGATAAGGAAGTGGGTATGGAATTTTCATATTCTGTAACATGGAAGAAAACTGATATCCCTTTTGAGAAAAGAATGGAGAAATACTCAAAATCTTCTTCAATGCCCCAACATTTAGAGATACATTGGTTCTCTATTATTAATTCATGTGTGACAGTCCTCCTTCTAACTGGTTTTCTTGCTACAATTCTCATGCGTGTGCTCAAGAATGACTTTATTAAGTAAGAAATACATTTCTCCCTGTCATTTTTCTTTTCCCTTTGCATGTTATCTATGTTGCAGTATTTGCTGAGATATTTTACTTGTTTAATGAAAGATACTCTCATGACGATGAAGCTCTCGAGGACCAAGAGGAGACCGGATGGAAGTATATTCATGGGGATGTCTTTCGATTCCCAAAGTACAAGTCCTTGTTTGCAGCTGTTGTTGGATCTGGAACTCAGCTCCTAGCCCTGTAACGAGTCTATACTTTGCCCTTCTCATTGTAACATTGTTGTATAGTGTCTAATATTCTTGCCTCTATCACCAGGACCATATTCATCTTTCTTCTTGCACTAGTTGGAGTGTTCTATCCATACAATAGGGGAGCTCTTTTAACAGCACTAGTTGTTATATATGCTCTTACCTCTGGTATTGCTGGCTATACTGCTACCTCCTTCTATATGCAACTAGAAGGGACTAATTGGGTATGTGACTTATGAAGGTTCCTTTCTCTATTATTGCTCAATTATACATTGGTTTATGTTCTTTCCTTTAAATAAATTGCAGGTGAGGAATCTTTTGTTAACAGGATGCTTATTCTGCGGACCTCTTTTCTTGACATTCTGTTTTCTTAACTCCGTAGCCATAGCATACAGTGCCACTGCAGCTTTGCCTTTTGGTACTATCCTCGTGATTCTTCTCATATGGACATTAGTGACTTCCCCATTGCTTGTGTTGGGTGGTGTTGCTGGTAAAAATGGCAAGACAGAGTTCCAAGCTCCATGCCGTACGACAAAGTATCCGAGAGAAATCCCTCAATTACCATGGTATAGAGGAACTATTCCTCAGATGGCAATGGCAGGATTCCTTCCTTTCAGTGCAATCTACATTGAGTTGTACTATATATTTGCTAGCGTGTGGGGTCACAAAATTTACACCATATACAGCATCCTTTTCATTGTTTTCATTATCCTCATCATTGTCACGGCATTCATTACCGTAGCATTAACATACTTCCAGCTTACTGCGGAGGATCATGAATGGTGGTGGAGGTAAAACCCTGCTCCTTGTATATGCTTATTCTTTTGGCCTGCCCACTGCTCACAGTGCAGATGATAGCACCTTTTTTGTTTCTTTTCTTTAAATGATATTTATCATCTTACTATGACAAATTTATTGTTTGAAAAAAATTCCAACTTATGGAATACTTTCCCTTGAATAAGCCAACCTTTATTCATCTTTATATTGCATATTTGTGTTTTACTCTTTGGCCATTGGATATGCCATCTTAGTGTTTTGAGTCTTTTGACACTGCTGTTTTCTATTGTGTTTTGCTTTATGCTGTAGTTTTGATTTATATAGATGTAATATTCTTACAGTTCTCCACCGTGTTAAATGAAATACAATCTCATGTTAAAAACTTCTGGTTTCTTTTACTTGAGAATGGTATTTCTTGTTTCGTCACATACAATACCTTTTAATTTAACATGCATGCCTAGTAGAGGCGACAAAGTTTGGAACTAAATTATATTCATCTTCAAATAGGACAATTTACAATTTATGAAAATTCTAGGTTTCCTGTAGTTCAACCATCAAATAATACTATACATGATTGAAAGAGAGACATTCAGTAAATTAGCAAAATCATCATTATATTCTTCATCTTCTAATCATATTGGCACAAGAGTGGGATCGACTGTGAGGCACTATTTCATCTTCCAAGCCTTTCCCCACAGTTTTCATGTTCAACAGCTTAATTTCTTAAATATTGCATTGCACTACTATGTTTTCTTAATGATGGTATATGCTTGCTCTTGCTGCTAGTTGGGTTAGCATTTTATTAGCTAATTTTCATACTTGTTTTTACACAATGGGACCTAATTTAAATATATTCTGGAGTGGCAGACCTGTGGCTTTGTACGACTTCTTCTTCATGCATTGTCTTTGTATAATCATAACTGAAATCACTAAAACATTGTGGTTTATATTATTATTAGGAAGACTAAAAGACGATTGTTGTAATTATTCTAATATTTATTAAGACTGTTTAGGAAGACTAAAAGACAACAAACTTAATTATTCTAAATTTATTATTATATCAGTATTATATATATATATATATATAATAGATTATTTAGGAAGATCAAAAGACTAACTCCCGTAATTACCTAGCTGTTTTCCGTAATTACCTAGCTGTTTCTATTAACTTTAGTGAATAATTTTAATTAGTAAACATATACAAGAGTATATTTGGAAAGTAAAGTTCCACGGTGAAGCTGGATTTTTTTTCCGTTATATAGTAGTATAGATAACATTTCTTTTCTTTTCTTTTCTTTACAGATCGGTCCTTTGCGGAGGCTCCACGGGTATATTTGTTTTCTTCTACTGCCTGTACTACTACCATGCGAGATCAGACATGTCGGGCTTCATGCAGACATCCTTCTTCTTTGGCTACATGACCTGCATCTGCTATGGGTTCTTCCTCATGCTGGGGACCATTGGCTTCCGTGCCTCCCTGCTCTTCGTGCGACACATATACCATTCAATCAAGTGCGAGTAGATCAAATTCTTTTAATCGTGGTCTTCTATAGTTGTAGCCAGGGTGTCATTGGCAAATCGTCGTTTTGTTTGCCTATACAAACAAATTTTCTTGGCCAGGAACCAGTGATGTTTTGTTTTAGAATCCGTAAATGATGTTTTTCCTAAGTGGAAATTCATGACACATGTAACTCTATGTAATTGTCGGCCTTTTTTTTTCTTAGTTCCTTTGTTCTTGAGGGAAAAAAAAGTATTAGTATCGGGAAATCCTACCAAATTTATAATTTCCTGCTTCGGTTCATTGGTTTTTCTTTTCACAAGAGTGGTCTGCAGTATCGGGAAATCCTCTAAAGCAGGCGGAATAAGGACTAAATGGGTTGTTCGCTTTCATTTGAAACAGCTCAAATTAAGGCCTAAGTTGGCCAAAGGTGATTGTTTTTTATTAATACATGTCAAATTGCTCATTGGTGCATATTGCATTCATGTTGGATACATATTGGACACGACACAAACACAAGTACACTAGGAAAGAAAAGTAGTTGCTGTGTTTCGCAATGAGTCATATTCGGTGACATGTTTTTGCTTTTGAAAGTTGCTGTCATAAGCCACTGACATTTTATAAGTCATTATCATATACCACCGAGAGGGGAATAAAAATCCAGCGTAAGCCCCTGATTTCGTTTTGGGTCTTGTCCAAGTCTTCTTCGGACGGACACCGTAAAAAATTTCCGGAAGAAAGGGTGCACTATATTTTGTATTGGAACTCTGTTTCTGTCACCATCTTCCACATTCCATATTAATATATTATACGAAACTCAGCTCTAACAATTTTTTTTTTAAATATATATTAGGGTTGTGTTTGGTTCATTGTGATATAGTTGTAATCGTAATAGAATGGAGTTTGTAATGTAATAAAATCACAATTACAGTATTATATTTGGTTGGAATATGTAATCAAATCGTATAATTATATAATGTAATATCAATTATATTCAAATATTTGGTTTATTGTGTAATATAATAGAACAATCATTGTTATTTGTATCATTTTAATAAATATATCCTTGATAGTTATATTTTCTGTTTTAGCCAACCTTAACATTTACAATTTTTTTTAAAATTTAAACAGAAAGTTGAAAAAAAATACAAAATACAAAAAAAAACCAAAAAATTACAAATAAAATTTTATATATATATATATATATATATATATATATATATATATATATATATATAGCAATAAAGAATAAAAATACAAAAAAAATCTTAATATAAATTTTAACAAAGTCAACCGTGATAGAAATAAAATATGTAAATATGAAATATTTCATCTATAACCATAGCGACGCTTTGGCCGAGTGGTTAAGGCGTGTGCCTGCTAAGTACATGGGGTTTCCCCGCGAGAGTTCGAATCTCTCAGGCGTCGCAAAAATTGTTTTGTAATATTTTCTTTTTAGTAATATTTTCTTCTTGCTACAAAATCAGAACAGCGAAAGTCATTAACGTCAACTATTCTCTCTTCATCTTTTGACACATATTTCAATTATGGATTCTACACTTCATATTGCAATATGAAAGTTGTGCTGGAAATATAAGTTAAACTATTCTTATACGTTCGAGTTATAAACAGAGAGTTACAAGTCTTCAATGAAGACAAGAAACACTCTTAGTTATATATGCTATGTTTATGCATGATAAGTTTTAAATCAGCTTTCTCCTTACTTGATTTTTTCTTTAATAACTATATAACTTATGTCAATTCATATGCTATATAAGAACATCATTATCTACACTTTTTATCAAGCAAATTGGAAAAAATAAATCATTTTCCACTTCATAGTATATATATTTTGAGTAGTGTTTTGGCATCAAGAGAACACATTTTTCTTGTGCTTTCTCATCTCCAAAAGAAGTTTCTCTCCATCAAAATAGTATGAGGAGCAAGAGAGGGGTCATGGTTTCCAATAACAACATGTTGCAGCTCCGATTACATCGTTTAGGGCAAAATTTGTTGGTATTTTCTACTTAGCTTTGGGAGTTTTAGTCCCACATTGGAAAACCACTAATTTGTATATCTCAATATATAGCTATGCTTGGCATTGGTATATGCATATGGGGTGGAGGCCCATGTGGTTTGACTTTCCTAGAGGGATTAAGTGTGAACTCCATTATGACAATCTTTGTTTTTGTCACCATATTTGGGAAGTTTTCCTTAAGAGCTAAGTCCTGAAGCGACTCAGATTCGGACACGGGCGCAAAATAGCGCTTTATTGGCGCACTTTGCACTTAGCATCGTCGTATGGCGCTCGTGCGCTCCTTTATGCACGAGTTGCATGCACGGTTTCTAGCTCGGACGCATGCTTCATGGCGCATGCGTTCCGGCACTATGCGGCCAAGGCACTATGCGTCCAGGCGTTATGCGGTCTGGCGTTATGCGGTCAGGGGCTATACGGCCATGGACTTTGTAGCCAGGCGCTATGCGGCCAGGTTTGGATGAGCGAGATGCATGTGGAGGGGACAGGGTCTGCCTTAGGCGGCGCTTGCGGCGCTATCTGCTCTGTGCAGTATAGCGCGCAGGCAGCAAGGTCGGCGCAGGCGGCGCGTGGCTCTCTGTGCCACGCTGTTGCTGCTTTCATCGCCTAGCGGCGCTGTCTGCTCTGTGCAGTACAACGCTCAGGCAGCGCATGATGATTTGACACCCAGATTTTGGGGGATCTGGTTGGTCAGCGCTTATGAGGCCTAGAATTTTCTCAGGCCGCATAGGTGTTGTTTTTCTTTATATATAGAGGACCTCCACTTTCATTTGAGAAGAGAGAAAAATAGATAAAAAAATCGAGAACACCAGATCATATGCGGCCCAGTGTGTCTCCCCCTCTCATGGTATTTTTCGAGTATTTTTTAAAGGTGACATTGAACGTTCCAGAAGTTCATTTGTGAAATTGCTGGTTCCTGGGGACAGATCGTCTGTACGACGAATCTTGCTTTGAGCAACGGTGGTTTTGACTACCCCAGCAAGGAGCTTTTTTCAGAATTTCTCCTTGTTTCGTTTTTTCTCATTGTAGCGTTTACGAACGTAAAGAGAAGAACGTTTTCTTGTTGTTTGTTGTAATCTCCATTATCTTCGGAGTTTTGTTACATGTTCTTGATTCATGCTTCGTTGGAATCGAGATATATCAGATGAGAAATTCTTGTGTGAATCTCTGATCTCGACGACAACTTAGGTTCTAGTAGAGAGCGGACCTTCGGGTCTCGCTAATAGCTCTGCTATGGCCCGCGTTCTACCATCTTTGATCCGCCCCGGGACTTACAAAAATTACAACCAATGGAGTATTCAAATGAAGATGCTTTACCAATCTTAAGATCTTTACGATATCGTGGAGAGCTAAGTTGAGGAGCCCATTGATGTACTAAATTTCAATGCACAACAACTTCAAGAATTAAAGGAAGCTGCCAAGAAGGACAAGAAAGTATTAATTTTCAACTACCAATTATGGTGGATGAGGTCATCTTTGAAAGGATATCGATGGTGACTTCGGCAAATGAGAGGACACGGTGAAAATGGTAAGTCTACAAACTCTTTCTAGCGATTTTGATATACTAAAAATGAAAGATGTAGAATCCATTGAAGATTATTTCCATCGGACTATTTCAATTGTTAGCAAATTGAAAGTGAATGGTGAGAAAGTTGAAAATTAAAGAATTGTTGAGAAGATTCTATGAAGCTTGATTCGAAAATTCGACTACAATTTCTATGAAGAGTTTATTGGGTTCACTTCAGTCCCATGAACTTCGTATGAAAGAATATGATCCCACTCCTCTAGATCAAGCTTTTCAAACACATGTTTTTTTGATGTGGTTCGAAAGGAAGAAGAGATGGTCCAAGAGGTCCTTGAAGAGGAACACAATGAAGGCAAGTACATCGAAGCTAAAAAAAAGGAAGAATTGATTCTTCTTCAAATTGGAGGAGAACAAGAGAAAGAGGAAGAGCTAGGGGTGTGCACATTTGGGCCAAACCGATCCGGACCAAATCGGTTTTTAAATAAACCGATGGTCCGGTCAGACTGGTTCGGTTGGATTTTATTAAAAACAGACCGGTTTGGTTCTGACAAACTTTGATCATTCAAAAAATCGATATTGAACCAAACCGAGAATCCACTATACCCGAACCAAACTGACAGGTATGTAGAATTTAGCATATTGATTCTGTAAACCCCCAGAAATTTTTAGATTTTAAAAATAAATTTTCTAGAATTTTCGGTGGTTTTAACTAATTAAATCAAGGTATTTTAAAATTAAATGATTTTTAAATGTGTTTATTAAATATTAAAATATTATGAAAATAATATTTTCTGGTGTAAAATGAAAAATTAGACATAGGGTAATTTTCCTGGAATTTATTGGACCCTGGAAGCATTTTTAAAGACCTAAAAACTAATTTTAATTTAACCCTAGAAATAAATCCGGTTTATTTCAAAATAAACCAAACCAAACCGAACCAACCCGACTGAAACCCGACCCGGTCTAATTCTAAACCCAAACCCCTGCGGGTCGGGTCGGATCCGAAACCCGACCCAAAACTCGAAACCCGGCCCTTTTCAGTTACTGCTACAGTAACTGCTTCTCCCTCGACCCCTCGCCGGCCGTTACGGATCCGGCCGGCTCCTCCGGCCGTTAGGCGCCGCCTCCTCTGCCGTAACCGCTCCGCTTCCTCTGCCGTAACTGCCCCGCCTCCCCGCCTCCCCGCGGCGGTTATCCGCCTTCGACCTATAAATCCCCGCCTCTCCCCGCCGTCTCCACCACCACTTCCCCCTTTCCTCCGCCACCTGTCCCCCTCCGTCGTCGTCCCCAGCCGCCTCCCTCCTCTGCTCCCAACCACCGCCGCCGCCTCCAGCAGAGCCCCGACCTCGGTCTCCCCTCCACGATTCCCTAGCCACCCTCAGCCCCGAGCTTAGCCCCACTCCGCCACCACCGTCTTCCCCGACGAGCCCTCGGCCGCCCTCGCCCACAGCCACCTCCGCCTCCCCAGAACCCCGACCGGGAAACCCCCAACCACCCGCTCGAGAGCACCGTCCTGAGCCAGCCCCGGCCGCCTCGAGCCCCGCTCCGGATCCGCCAGCCGCCTCCGCGAGCTCCTCCGACGAAGCCCTCGGCCGTAGCCCCCAGTCGTGCCCCAGCTCCGGCGAGTCTCCGGCGACCAGAACCCTAACCCTAACCCTGACACTTCGTGTCGTGTCGACTCGCGGACACAAGAATCCCGGTTTCCACGGAGCCCTATTCAGGTAGCTTTTTCTCTCTCCTCGCTGCCCTATTTTTTGTCCCGTTTGTTGTGATGCGTAGACTGTGTGACCCTATCGATGTCCGTGCAACCCGCTCGGCGTGTCGCGTCCCGTGGCGATCGCGAACCGCGATAAAAAAACAGAAAAAATAATACCCCATTTTCCTCCGGAACTGAGTGCGCCCCGCCAAACAGGACGACTTGGTCGCGTGCGGTCTTCACCGAAAGGTGCGCACCGTTGATACGGACGTGCGGGATTTCGCAGAAGTTGATTTGGATGTGCGTGCACACCGGAATCAACGCGTATCCGCCGACAACGTCCCGTATCCGCCTGTTCTGGATCTCGTTGTAACTTTGTGTACACACATCGGATCGAGACGAAATTTGCATCATCGGACTCGTAGCAATACGCTTGTCCTGTGACCCAAGTTTGGTTCGATTCTGAGAACGTTGACAAAATCGCGTATTGTGGGCCCCGCGGCTCCACTTGACGGGCGATTTTCTGATCGGCTCATTGGAATCCAATTCTGGAAGTTCCATTGGGTTCGTATCGTCGTTCTGGACTTGTTGACACTAAGTTTAACGAATTTGGAGACCATTATTTCAGACACGTTTTTCGGTGCAAATTGGCCCACATGTGGACCCCGCTTGACCAGAAACTGTCATTTTTGCCCCTGTGTCCAAATTGGACTCAAGGACAGGCGTTTCTAGCTATTTGATGTCTTCTAAATCTGATGGTGATATCTATTTCAGCAACCGGAGAAGTACCTGCAGAACCCACTGAAACCAGAGCCGCAGTTGGTAACCAAAACCCAGGCAAGTGTACCTTGCCAACTTTACAGTGTTGTTATTTATTTCTTTGACTTAAATCAATTGTTGTACATACTTAACCTAGGACCGTGTGACTTACTTAGCGTCCGAATAACATTCGGGTGCCAACACTGTACGCAATAGTTGTGTAACGTCACCTAGGCATGGATACCGAGACCCTTTACATTCTCGTGCTTGTAATATCAAGTACGTTATACCCAGGACACCTGACACTATTCATGAGACAGAATCTTCTTGAAATATTCAAGGTGATTCTGTATAGGATACAGGTTTCATGACATAGACATTATATTCTTAGATCTTATTATGACTTGTTGCATTAGTTTTGATCCTGCGTGTCATGGATATGAGACGTGTGATTACATTGGGTGGGGAGAGATTTACCATACAAAAGGCTGATTATATATATATAATACTTTAATGGAAGTGCCTTAGACTCAGACACAGAGCTTTGGTACCGTACTGGCCCTTCGAGAGAATACTGCTATGGGTTTCTCCGACACAGATCCTATGGTAGTCTCAGTCCGAGTATGACTAAAACTCTCATTTGCATATCACTTCGCTGCTTATATAGTTTACCCTATTGTTTCATTTATTGCTGCACTGCATTTATTTTGGCATGAGTTTATTTTGTACCTTGCTATGTCCCCTGAGGACCTGGATCCAGATTATGTCCCCAGGATTAGCAGACGAGATCAATCCGGAGGTATACAGGACAGGAGCATTAGTAGGAACAGAAGCAGGAACAGGTGCATACAGTGGAGCAGAACCAGGAACCGAGGACTAAGTGATCGCCATGGATTTTTCTGAGTATATGTTTCTTCCATACTCAGTCTGTGATGCTATTTACATTCTTGTTTAATGAACAATTGTATTAGACTTGTTATCGGGTTGTTCCCCGATTTTATTTACTTGTGACTGATGATGTTTATTTCCTTTTGTTGATATTGCTGTATTTATTCTGTGGATGAGATTAGTAGACCCTTATTGTTGTATTACAGCTTAAGTACGCCCCGACGGATCCATTAAATTGGATTTGTCCATCGGTGTGTACTGTTGGCCATTGCCACGTGTCTAGTCCCTTGATATTTTGGGACTGGGGCATGACATGGTTTTTGTGGTGGCCCATGTAGGTCAACGACTAAATTGCTTCGGTTTCAACTTAGGGACCGAGCAAGCCTGCAGTAAGAATATGATAAGTTTTTAGGATCTCATCCACTTGCTTGAATCGTTCTTGATATCTATATCGGATTCGAATTAATTTCTTGACTTGCATCCTGCCTTGATTTCCCTGTGCGCCTTTTATAGTTTATATTGGATGCAGAGTAATGAAATCACAATCAAGCAACGAGACTCCTGCAGGAACACCACAAAGTGATGTGGTCACCTACGAAGATGAAGTGACACCAGAAGATAGAGGTCAATCAACTCAACAAGGCAATCAAGCAGATAAACACTCTTCCAGCAGGTCCAGCAGCAGCAGAGGGCACCCTCTCGAGGACGCGGACAAGCTTTCGCGATGACTTTGAAGAACGAGCAGATTCGTGGAGTAGCTAATGCGCGTAAGTTTTCGTAGTTATCTCGTTTAGTATTGCTTTAGTTCGAGCCTGTTGGTTCGTGACCTTAGCCTTGACCTAGTAGTTTTTCAACTTGCTAATAAATAATAACCTAGTTTTTCTAAAACTGTAGTTTTCTTACTAGATTTCTTTCTTCTGGGAAATGATTTTCCGTATGTGTTATTCTTACACCCTCAACCTTGATTCTCCTTGATCGTGATGTGCTTCGAACAATGTTTGTAACCGTGTCATTTGTAAACCCCCTAAATTTTCAGATATTTTAATTTTGGGAATTAATATGCATTTTTCAGGAATTTACATAGGTCCTGTAGTGAGTTTGTAATTTTTAATTGCCAATAAATAACATTAAAATGAAATAAAAATATGATTTTATGGTGTAAAATAGAAAACCGGACTTAGGGTAATTTTTTGGGATTTTATTGGACCTCATACCTATTTTTTTAAAAGCCTAAAAACTATTTTCTAATTAAATTAATTTATTATTATTATTATTATTATTATTATTATTATTATTATTATTATTATTATAATTTACTGTTTTATTTTATTTTGGTTATAGGGGCCGGCCCGGCCCAGTGGGCCGAGCCCATTAGTAAACCCAGCCCAACCGCTGTTAACGGGTCGGGCGGGTCGGCCAGACCCGAACCCGCGCCCGACCCGACCCGGCGCCTCACCCCCAACCCCCACGACTCTCTCTCTCCGCAGACTCCGCCGGCGCCGCATTTTCCGGCCGGCCACGTCGCCTCCCCTCCGCGAGAACCGCCCACGTCGTCCCCGACCTCACCCCGCCCCGAGCCCTATATAATCCCCTCTCCTCCGCCTCCCTTTCCCCCCAAACCCGAGCCCTAACCCTAACTCCGGCGACCCGCCGTCCCCTCCCCGTTGCCCTCCGCCGAAGCACAGCCGAGCACCCCACCGGAGCCTCCCATCTCCACCCTCCATCATTCTCCTCTCCACCCCGCAGCCCTGAGCCCCGCTCGCCTCGCAGCCAAGCCGCCTTCGCATCTCCACTGCCGCCCAGGTGACTCGGTCTGGTCCGAGTCGCATCTCCTCGGATAGCCACCAGTGATGGGCATTGTCCGTCAATTGCATTCGGACGGCAGTCATCCAGCGTTCCCGTGGAAGTTCAGCTGCTTCAAGTTGATGCCGAATGTTGGTGAGCCACTCATGAACTTCTGTGGGCTCCTCTTTTCCAAAAAAGTGCGGGGCTTCAGTTGGCGGAAGTCAGTGATTGAGCCTGTAGTTGGCCGTCGAGCTGGTAGGTTGGCCTGCTCTAGTGCAGTCACAATGCTGTCCCTCAAGAAATTAGCTTTGCGACGCTGAGCCTCGTGTTCGACTTGCTGCTGTGCTTGCATCATCGCGTAGATCATCTGAAATATTTGTTGCCCGTCGATTGGCTGTCCTGGTGGGAACACGGGCATTGGTGGAACGAACTGCGGTGGAGGTGGGATGTCATCGCGCCGGAATCGGAAGGTAGGTTGACCTGCCGGCTGGCTCTGTTGAGTTGTGGGGATTCCTCCGACTGGTGTCACTTCGTCGTCGTAGGTGACACATGTAGCTTGTGGCGTTCTGGCGGGAGTCTCGTTACATTCTTGTGGGTCCATTTTCCTGTATCCAAAATACCCAATAAGAGGCGCACAGGAAACAAGGCAAGATGCAAGTTCAAATTAGTTCGAATACGATACAGATATCAAAAACGATTCAAGCAAGTGGATGAGATCCTAGAATTTATCCTATCTTATTGCAGGCCTGTTCGGTCCTTGAGTTGAAACCGAACAATTTAGTCGTAGACCTGCATAGGCCACCACAAAAACCATGTCACGCCCCAGTCCCAAAATGACGAGGGACTGAGCACGTGAGCAATGGCCAGCAGCACGCACCGATGGACAACCCAATTTAATGGATCCATCAGGGCATGCTTAAGCTGTAGTCTAACAGTATAATGTACAAGTCTCAGGTATTTCTAATCTCATCCACAGGGTAAACACAGATTAAATGCCAGAAATAATGCAATGGAAATAAATATGCAATATCAAATAAGGTTATCTCGGGACACAAATCCGAGAAATATTCTGTTACATTTAAGGAAAATTAGACAGGAATAAAATACTGAAAAGGAAATACTGTGTAGCTGAAGCCGGTGCTCAGGAGAAGTCTTCTGCAACTATCTCGTCCTCGGTTCCGGGTTCTGCTCCAAGGAGTGCTCCTGTACCGTACACCTCGGGGTAGTTCTCTGCGGCTACACCTGGGGACATAGTCCATTCCAGGTCCTCAGGGGACATAACAAGGTACAGAAAATACAAGCCAAAACATATGCAGTGCAGCAATAAAATAAACAGCAGGGTAAATATGTAAACCAGCTAGTGATATGCAAGTGAGAGTTTTAGTCATACTCAGGCTGAGACTACTACAGGATCAGTGTCTAAGAAACCATAGCAGTATTTTCTCGAAGAGCCAGAACTTGTGCCAAAGCTCTGTATCAGAGACTAGGACACCTCCAGATAACCTTATTTATATTATAATCAGCCTTGATATGGTAATACTCTCCCCACCCCATGTAATCTCACGTCACAGTTCCAGAATATCAGGTACAAGTCACGCAAGATTGAACTAATGCAATGAGTCAGGCTAGAATCTAAGCATGTAAACTGGAAATGACATGAAAATGTAGCCTATACGGAATCACCAGGTATATCTCAGGTAATTCCGTCACATGAAGAGTGTCAGGTGTCCTGGGTTGAGCAGTTAAACAAGTTACAGATGAATCTACAAGAAATCAAGTAAAATACTATAACCAGAAATATCTGAGAATTGGCAAGCTTTACTTGCCCACTGTTGTATAACTAAGTCCAGAAAATAACTAGCAAGCTGCAGGGTTTGGCAAGGTACACTTGCCTGAGGTTCCTGTTCGGTTTGCAGTTCTGACTTCGGCGGGAATTGCAAGCGGTACTCCGGTTGCTGAAACAAACATCACCATCAGATCCAGAAAATATCAATCAGCTAGAAATGCCTGTCCTTGGGTCCAATTTGGAGACAAGGGCAAAAACGGCAGTTTCGGGTCAAAACGGGGTCCATCGGTGGGCCCGCTTTGCACCGAAAAATGCGTCTGGGTCAACGGTCTCCAAATTCACCAAACTTAGTGTCAACAGGTCAGAAACGCTGATACGAACCCAACGGAACTTTCAGAATTGAATTCCGATGAGCCGTTCACAAAATCGCCCGTCGAGCGGGGCCTGTGGGGCCCACGACACGCGATTTCGTCAACGTTCTCAGAATCGAACCAAACTTGACCCACAGGACTAGCGTATCGCTACGAGTCCGATGGCGTAAGTTTCGTCTCGATCCGACGAGTGTACACAAAGTTAGGGTAAATTGTAGAAAAGTCGGATACGGGGCGATGTTCGCGGATACGCGTTGATTCCGGTGTGCACGCACACCCGAATCAGCTTCCGCGAAATCTCACACGTCCGTATCGACGAGGCGCACGTATCTGTGAAGACCGCGCGCGACCAAGTCGTCCCGTTTGGCGGGGCGTACTCGGTTCCGGGGTGAAACAGGGTCTGGTTTTTTACTGTTTTTGGATCGCGGTGTGCGATCACCACAGGACGCGATGCCCCGAGCGGTTTGTCCGGGCACCGAGAGGGTCATATAGGCTTCGCAACGCAATTTGCGGAATCGAAAATGGAGCTACGAGCAAAAAGTAACACGCACCTGAAGGGGACCCGAAAAACAGGGTCAAGTCGTGTCCGACACGTGTCCGGACACAGGACACAAAAATTAGGGTTAGGGTTTGGGGGTTCTCAGGCTGCCGGAGGCGGGCGGCACTGCGGTGGGGGAGGCCGGCCGGAGGAGGCTGGGGGTGCGGAGGCGGCGCGCAGGCGGCTGGGCGGAGCGGGTGACGGCGGCGCAGGGTCGGCCGGAGCTGCTGGGGAAGAAGGGGGAGGAGGAGTCGAACGCGGGGGCGAGGTCGGCTGGCGGAGGGGTGGTCCGGCGTCGCTCGGCGAGGGCTCTGAGGAGGGCGGCGGGTCTCGGGCGGCTCTAGGCGGCGTGGCGGGGCTGTCGTAGGGGTCGGCGGAGTTAGGGGGGGAGGAGTGGCCGGAACAGGGTTTCGGTAGGGTGGAGAACGGTGAGGGAGGTGAGGGGATTTTATAGGGGGAGGGCTGCGCGAGGGTGGCCGGGTGAGGCGGAGGGTGATCCGGGGTCGTGGCGTCGTGACGTGGGGCGCGGGCGAGGGCTCCAGCGTAGTGGCCGGCGGGAGAATCGGTCCTGGCGGATCGTGGGGGAGGAGATGAGGAAGCGGGTCTGCGGGTTTCGGGCGGGTGCGGGTTCGGTCGGGCGGACCCGACCCGACCCGCTAGGCGGTCGGTCCGGTTCAGCCGGTTCAGCTGGACCGGGTTCAGGCCGGTTCAGGCCGGTTTGAACCCGGTTCAGCCCGGTTCAGTTTAATTTAATTTAAAAATAGGTTTTTGGCTTTTAAAAATGTTTTTGGCTTTTAAAAATGTTTTCGGGGTCCAATAAATTCCAGAAAAATTGCCCTAAGTCTAGTTTTTCATTTTACACCCAAAAATATTATTTTTATAATATTTTAATACTGTTTATTATCATTTAAAAATTATTTACATATTAAAACCCTGTTTTTAATTTACAGAAAATTCTCAGAAAATTCCAGAAAATTGTGAAAAATCCAGATTTTAAAATTTTGAAAAATCAGGGGGTTTACAGTCTCAGCCTGAGTACTAGTGTTGCTCTCATTTGCATATCACATAGATGGTTACTTAGTTTACCCTGTTGTTCATTTATTTATTGCACTGCTTATTCATTTGGCTTGTTTTATTTTGTGTCTTGCTATGTCCACTGAGGACCTGGAATGGATTATGTCCCCAGGTTTAGTAGAGGAGCAGTACCCCGAGGTATACGGGACCGGAGCTGAAGCTATTGCTGTAATAGAACCGAACACTGAAGACGAGGTGACTGCCGAAGACTTCTCCTGAGTGCCTGTTCCAGTACTCAGTATTTATTTCATGTTTATCTCTTGTTCCTGGCCTATAGAGCCAGTTTATTCAGACTTAAGTCGGGTTGTTTCTCCGACTGACTTGCTGTGATTATTGTTGCTACTTATTTCCATTCCATTATGCAGTTATTTCTTTATCTTTATGGATGAGATTAGTGTGACTTGTTGTAATAGACCTTATTTACAGCTTAAGTACGCCCTGATGGCTCCATTAAATTGGGTTATCCATCGGTGCGTGCTGCTGGCCATTGCCACGTGTCCAGTCCCTCGACATTTTGGGACTGGGGCGTGACATCATCTCTGTTGACCGGTTATTCTTTGATTGCGATGACGCAATTCTCTTAAGGGGGGTAGATTGTAAACCCCCAGAAATTTTCAGATTTTAAAAATGAATTTTCTAGAATTTTTGGTGGTTTTAACTAATTAAATCAAGGTATTTTGAAATTAAATGATTTTTAAATATATTTATTAAATATTAAAATATTATGAAAATAATATTTTCTGGTATAAAATAAAAAATTAGACATAGGATAATTTTTCTGGAATTTATTGGACCCTGGAAGCATTTTTAAAAACCTAAAAAACTAATTTTAATTTAACACTAGAAATAAATCCGGTTTATTTCAAAATAAACCAAACCAAACTGAACCAACCCGACTGAAACCCGACCCGGTCTAATTCTAAACCCAAACCCCTGTGGGTCGGGTCGGATCCGAAACCCGACCCGAAACCTGAAACCCGGCCCTTTTCAGTTACTGCTACAGTAACTGCTTCTCCCCCGACCCCTCGCCGGCCGTTACAGATCCGGCCGGCTCCTCCGGCCGTTAGGCGCCGCCTCCTCTGCCGTAACCGCTCCGCTTCCTATGCCGTAACCGCCCCGCCTCCCCGCGGCGGTTATCCGCCCTCGACCTATAAATCCCCGCCTCTCCCCGCCGTCTCCACCACCACTTCCCCCTTTCCTCCGCCACCTGTCCCCCTCCGTCGTCGTCCCCAGCCGCCTCCCTCCTCTGCTCCCAACCACCGCCGCCGACTCCAGCAGAGCCCCGACCTCGGTCTCCCCTCCACGATGCCCTAGCCACCCTCATCCCCGAGCCCAGCCCCGCTCCGCCACCACCGTCTTCCCCGACGAGCCCTCGGCCGCCCTCGCCCACAGCCACCTCCCCTCCGCCTTCCCGGAACCCCGATCGGGAAACCCCCAACCACCCGCTCGAGAGCACCGTCCTGAGCCAGCCCCGGCCTCCTCGAGCCCCGCTCCGGCTCCGCCAGCCGCCTCCGCGAGCTCCTCCGACGAAGCCCTCGGCCGTAGCCCCCAGTCGTGCCCCAGCTCCGGCGAGTCTCCGGCGACCAGAACCCTAACCCTAACCCTGACACTTCGTGTCGTGTCGACTCGCAGACACGAGATTCCCGGTTTCCACGGAGCCCTGTTTAGGTAGCTTTTTCTCTCTCCTCGCTGCCCAATTTTCCGTCCAGTCTGTTGTGACGCGTAGACTGTGTGACCCTCTCGATGCCCGTGCAACCCGCTCGGCGTGTCGCGTCCTGTGGCGATCGCGAACTGCGATCCAAAAACAGGAAAAATAATACCCCGTTTACCCCCGGAAATGAGTGCGTCCCGCCAAACGGGACGACTTGATCGCGTGCGGTCTTTACCGAAAGGTGTGCGCCGTTGATACGGACGTACGGGATTTCGCAGAAGTTGATTTGGATGTGCGTGCACACCGGAATTAACGCGTATCCGCCGACAATGCCCCGTATCTGCCTATTCTGGATCTCGTTGTAACTTTGTGTACACACGTCGGATCAAGACGAAACTTGCGCCATCAGACTCGTAGCAATACGATGGTCCTGTGACCCAAGTTTGGTTCGATTCTGAGAACGTTGACAAAATCGTGTATCGTGGGCCCCGCGGCTCCACTTGATGGGCGATTTTGTGATCGGCTCATCGGAATCCAATTCTGGAAGTTCCGTTGGGTTTGTATCGTTGTTCTGGACTTATTGACACTAAGTTTGATGAATTTGGAGATCATTATTTCTGACACATTTTTCGGTGCAAATCGGCCCACATGTGGACCCTACTTTGACCAGAAACAATCATTTTTGCCCCTGTGTCCAAATTGGACTCAAGGATAGGCGTTTCTAGCTATTTGATATCTTCTGAATCTGATGGTGATGTCTATTTCAGCAACCGGAGAAGTACCTGCAGAACCGACTGAAACCAGAGCCGCAGTTGGTAACCAAAACCCAAGCAAGTGTACATTGCCAACTTTGTAGTGTTGTTATTTATTTCTTTGACTTAAATCAATTGTTGTACATGCTTAACCTAGGACCGTGTGACTTACTTAGCGTCCGAATAACATTCGGGTGCCAACACTGTACGCAATAGTTGTGTAACGTCACCTAGGCATGGATACCGAGACCCTTTACATTCTCGTGCTTGCAATATCAAGTACGTTATACCCAGGACACCTGACACTATTCATGAGACAGAATCTTCCTGAAATATTCAAGGTGATTCTGTATAGGATACAGGTTTCATGACATAGACATTATATTCTTAGATCTTATTATGACTTGTTGCATTAATTTTGATCCTGCGTGTCATGGACATGAGACGTATGATTACATTGGGTGGGGAGAGATTTACCATACAAAAGGCTGATTATATATATATATATATATATATATATATATATATATATATATATATATATATATATATATATATATATACTTTAATGGAAGTGTCTTAGACTCTGACACAGAGCTTTGGTACCGTACTGGCCCTTCGAGAGAATACTGCTATGGGTTTCTCCGACATAGATCCTATGGTAGTCTCAGCCCGAGTATGACTAAAACTCTCATTTGCATATCACTTAGCTTCTTATATAGTTTACCCTATTGTTTCATTTATTGATGCACTGCATTTATTTTGGCATGAGTTTATTTTGTACCTTGCTATGTCCCCTGAGGACCTGGATCCGGATTATGTCCCCAGGATTAGCAGACGAGATCAATCCGGAGGTATACAGGACAGGAGCATTAGTAGGAACAGAAGCAGGAACAGGTGCATACAATGGAGCAGAACCAGGAACCGAGGACTAGGTGATCGCCATGAATTTTTCTGAGTATATGTTTCTTCCATACTCAGTCTGTGATGCTATTTACATTCTTGTTTAATGAACAATTATTTCAGACTTGTTATCGGGTTGTTCCCCGATTTTATTTACTTGTGACTGATGATGTTTATTTCCTTTTGTTGATATTGCTGTATTTATTCTGTGGATGAGATTAGTAGACCCTTATTGTTGTATTACAGCTTAAGTACGCCCCGACGGATCAATTAAATTGGCTTTGTCCATCGGTGTGTACTGCTGGCCATTGCCACGTGTCTAGTCCCTTGATATTTTGGGACTGGGGCATGACAGATTCCCTGAAAATGAATAGAAAAATGGTTGATATCAGTATAACATTAGATCATAGTTGTTTTTTCATCATGTGGAGTCATCTTAGTGGAAAGCATTATGCCCCAAAACTGATTTCGATCGATTTAACGGTATAATACCTAGATGATGATGATAACACAAACAAGAACAAATTATTTTATTCAAAAATTTTGGTTTGATTTTGGACGGGATGTTGATATATTATTATCATCATCGTGATTAGTATTTGGCAAGTCACAACATATAATGATAGCATCATCAAGAAACCATTATTTATATATCTGCTTTAGATTGTTTATATACTAATTTAGTAGTATGGTGGTATGCTTCCTGAAGTGTTTTGATGTTATACTGACTCGATCTCACTATCACATACACACTATTATTATATGCACTAGATATGTCATTGATTGTGCTCTCACTATCAAAATCGATCAGCCAAACCAAGCCAAACTAAACCAAGTTGGTCAGTTTCAAAACTGAACCGACCAGTCGGTTGGTTTGGTTTAATTATGATTATTTTAAAACTGAATTACTTTGGTTCGGCTGCGGTTGTGACCAAATAGGTCGATCACCGATCGATGCACACCCCTAGGAAGAGCTGCAAGTAAAGGCCGAGGTTGAAGTCGTGAAGATTCTTATCAAGTTCAATTTTACAATTGTGGAAGATATGTCATTATCAAACAACTATTGGTTCAAGAAGACCAATAATGAAGAAAGAAGCTCAACTTTCATGCATGAGAGAGAAAAGAAAGGTGATATTGATACTCTCTTTTCGCTTGTAATGTTAAAGAAGTTACACATAATAAGTATGGTACATCGATAGTGAATGTAGAAACCATATGATTGGAAACAAAAAGGTGTTCGTGGTCCTTCATGAATCAATTACAAGTGAAGTTCGAACTGGGGATGACAAGAGTCTTTCCGTGAAGGAAAAATATGATATTCTTGTCCAAACAAAGAAATGAGTAAAACGTATTTCTAGCATTTTCTATGCTCCCGGACTCGAGCACAATCTTTTGAGTGTTGGTCAGCTTCTTCTGAAGGAATTTTTTTTTTATTTTAATGAAGATATGTTTGAGATAAATGACAAGAATGATGCTCTTATCACGAAGGTAAAAATAACACTAAGCAAGATATTTTCTTTAAAGCTTCATTCTCAGATTGACTTATGCATGCATACTATTATCCAAGACAAGTTGTGGCTATAACATTTTCAATTTGGACATCTGAGTTTCAAAACTCTTTCACTCATGGGTAGCAAGAGTATTATTGAAAGGCATGCCGAATATTGAGATTGAAGAGAAAGTATGCGAATGATGTGCACTTGGCAAGCATCACAAAAATATTTTTCCAGTTGAAAAATCTTATAGAGCATCACACACATTTAGATCTTTGTGGTCCAATGTAAACTGTTTAAATTAGAGGTAATCGTTATTTTTTTTTTACTATCATTGATGACTATAGCATAAAGATATAGGTTTTCTTCAGAAAAAATAGAAGTGTATGGATTTTCAAAAACTTTAAAATTTTGGTTGAAAAAGAAAGTGACTTCCCATTAAAGACTTAGCGCACCGATCGCGAAGGTGAATATGTTAGACATGATTTTAAAAGTCATTTGAAGAAAAATGACATTCTCCATCAACTCACTGCTCGATATACTTCTCAGCAGAATGACATCGCCGAGAGGAAGAATCAGACAATTGTGGACTTAGCTCTAAGCATGTTAAAGGCAAAAGGTATTCCTAATAAATTCTGGGTTGAATATGTTGCATGCGCTATCTATCTTTTGGATCGTAAATCATGTAAAAGTTTGCAAAATAAGACTCCTTAAGAAGCTTGGAGTGGTCAGCCAAGTGTGGCTCATTTGAGAGTTTTTAGTAATATTGCGCTTACACTCATATTCCGGACGAGAGAAGGAAGAAGTTGGATGATAAATCTGAAAAATGTATCTTTTTTGGATATATCGAGCACTCCAAGGCGTATAAGCTATGTAATCTAGTCACCAAGAAGGTTTTCATAAGTAGGGATGCGAAGTTCGATGAAGAATCATCGTGAAATTGTAATGAAAGTGATAAAGGCAAAGTAATCCACATGGAAGAAGAAAAGGAGCACTAATTTAGCATGATGTTGATGATGAGGTAAACACTCAAACCTCTTTCTCCTTAATCCTCTCCATCTTTGTCATCTTCATCTTCTCTGTCTTTGAGTTCACATCCTCCTCCAAAGAAGACAAGGAGCATACAAGAGTTGTATGAAGCAATAATAATTTTGCATGAAGATTTGGCTAACTTTGCCTTATTTGTCGATGCTGATCCAATTACTTTTGAAGATACTTAAAAGAAAAGAAGTGAAAGTATACTATGGATCAATAAATTTATTTCATTCAAAGAAATAAAACTTAGGAGCCTGCGGACCTTCCAAGTGAGAAATGAGCTATTCATCTGAAGTGGGTCTACAAGACCAAGTTGAATTCTAAAGGTAAAATACAAGGCTCGTTTGGTTGTTGATTACAAACAAAAAATCAGTCTTGATTACCAAGATTTGTTTGCCCCAGTTGCTCGATTTGAAACCATAAGAATTGTTTTAGCTCTAGCGGCTTAAAGAGGATTGAAGGTTTATCAAATGGATGTCAAGTCAGCATTCATGAATGATTTTCTTGAAGAAGAAGTCTATTTGAAGTAGCCATCTGGTTATGTAATAGAGGGTGAAGAAAAAAATGTATGTCATTCGAAGAAGGCACTATATGGACTTAAGCAAGCTCCCAGAGCACGATATAGTTGTATTAACAGCTATTTTTTGAAGATTGGTTTCAAAAGATGTCAATTTGAGCATATACTTTGTATCAAAGAAGGTAATCAAGGTGAATTCTTGATGGATTGCTTATATGTTGATGATCTAATTTTATCGGCAATACTAAAATCATATGTGATGAATTCAAGAAGGCATTGATGCAAGAATTCGAAATAACTAACATGCATTTACTTCATTTCTTTCTTGGAATTGAAGTCAAGCAAGGAGAAGATGTAATTTTTATTTCACAAAAGAAATGTGCTAATGATATTTTGAAGATATTCAAAATGGAGAGTGTCATCCCACTTAGCACTCCAATGGAAGTTGTTTTAAAGTTATGCAAATCTGAACATGAAAAAGATGTTGATGGAATTTTCTATAGAAGTCTTGTTGGAAGTCTTATGTACTTGACTGCAACAAGATCGAATATTATGCTCGTGTTAGCATTTTTAGTCGATTCATAAAATCACCAAAAAGGAGCCATTGGGAAGCAGAAAAAGGGTACTAAGGTATCTTTATGGAACCATCAATAAAGGCATACATTACAAAAGAGTTAAAAACTCAAAGTTGATTGGCTATTATGATAGTGATTGGACATGAAGTGTTGATGATTCTAGATGTACTTCTGGTTATGTCTTTTATATTGGTTCGGATATAATCTCATGGGCATCCAAGAAACAAAAAGTTGTTGCTCTTTCTACAGTTGAAGCGAAGTATATTTCTTTGGCATTAGCATCTTGTCAATCATTATGGATTAGATGGATCTTGGGTGAGCTCAAACATAAACAAGCTGAAGGTACAACACTGTTTTGTGATAATTCTTTACCTATTTCTCTTACCAAGAACCTTTTTTTTCACGAAAAAAACAAACGCATTAGGATCAAGTATCATTTCATTAGTTATCTAGTAACAGATGGTGAGATTCATGTCAAGCATTGTAGAAAAGAAGATCAAGTTGATGATATCTTTACAAAACCTTGAAGTATGATATTTTCAAGAAGATGAAAGAAGAACTCGACATGGTAACGTCTATCTTAAGGAAGGTTGTTGGAAATATAAGTCAGACTATTCTTATATGTTGGAGTTACAAACTTGAAGAGTTACAAGTCTTCAATGAAGAGGAGAAACAGATTTAGTTATATATGCTATGTTCATGCATGATAAGTTTCAAATTAATTTCCTCCTTAATTTTCTCTTTAATAACCATGTAACTTATGTCAATTCATGCTATATAAGATCATCATCATGTACACTTTTCATCAAGCAAATAAAAAAATATACCCACTTCATCGTATACATTTTGAGTAATATTTTGGTATCAAGAGAACACATTATTCTTGTGCTTTTTCATCTCAAAAAAGAAGTTTCTCAACACTCGTGTACTTCATGTGGGCTAAATTCTTGTCCTCCATTAAAAAAAATGTACCAAACAAGTTAACCAGAAGAACTTTTTCAAAAACTTTCGTAACTTTAACTAGGTTCTATAAGCCAAAGAACCCTTGAGGTAAAAAGATCGGACAATGACAAGATGGAACAATATCACTAAAATCATTGAAACCATACAATTAATCTTCGTCATCATTTCAACTATCATCAATTACTTAGGGACTGTTTGGTTAGGCGAAGTGGAACAAAGTGAAAAATATAAAAATTGATATTTTGCGAACGCATTGCGATGAAGTGGAACGAAGTACATTTTTTTTTCGTTTGGGTGCTTTGAAGAAGTATAGGTTAGAAATAAAAAATTCTAAAGTTTGATGCTTTGTTGGTTGGTTTTTTTTTTTTTTTTTGAGTGAAAATGTGTAAATTTTTATTGAAGTTATGATTAGTAAATCTTCTTTTTGTTAAATAGAGTGGATGTGGTCCTTCAATCAAATGCTAAGAGTATAAATAAATAAAAAATTCACTTTCTTGCTCCACATCCGAGAAAAAAAATTACCACCACCACCACCACCCCCACCCCCACCCATACCTTGCCATAGATGAGCCAACGCTACTGGGATCCGTTGGGTGAATAATTGGGAATATATTGGATGATTTATTTTGGTATGATACAGTCCCTTCTCCGTCTCGTTCTCTCCTCTAGCTGGCCGGATAAAAAGGAAGGAAAATCCAAAGGTACTTTGGTTTGGCCCTTGATAAAGGTACTACAAAAAAAAGACTCAAGACTAGTCTACTATTGGTGCTAATCCATTAATGAAGAATTTTTACTCATATTAGATCAATACTAGTCCAATTTTGTCTTAGGGCTGCCCATCCCCCCATAATCTCTACATCTCCTCCTCCTCCCTCCGGTCCCCTCCGCTCCTCTCCTCTCCTTTCCAGCCTCCTCTATAGCCCCTCTCCTCCTCCTCCTCCTCCTCCCGCTCCTCCGCCCTCTCCATCCTCCTCCTCCTCCTCCTCCCCTCTGGATCCTCTCCTCCTCCTCTCGCTCCTCCGCCCCTCTTCGACCTCCTCCTTCTCCTCCTCCTCCTCCGTTCCTCTTCGGCCTCCTCCTCCTCTCCAGACCCTCTCCTCCCGCTCCTCCGCCTCGTGCAGCTCCGCACCCCCCTTCCGGCCTCCATGCAGCCCCCGCCCTCATGTCACCTCGCGTAGCTCTCCTCTCCGAATTGTCAAAATTTTGATAGTCCTACCAATTGGAAGGACTGTCAAAATTTTGACAATACTAAAAAATCAACATATTTTTTTATGACTGTCAAAATTTTGAGAGCCCTTCAAATTGTTATGAGTGTCAAAATTTTAAGAGTCCTTCCAATTGGTAGGACTGTCAAAATTTTGAGAGTCCTGATTATAAAAAAAAATCAATTGGAAGTGGACAGTCCGGTGAGTAATTTTTTGCAGTGACAAACTTGTAATTATCAAGGATGAAAATTTGGGTTGTCCTGAGTCCTTTTTATAGTGCCTTTATCAAGGGCCAAAGTTTTCTTCCCAAAACCCTAATGTTGCTATAAAAAAAAATATTTGAAATTAAAAGTCAATTCATTCAGTTTTGATTCGAGTTTGTATAATTTGAAAAAAAAAATGTTCTAAAAAAAAAAATCGATTTTGGTTCTTGGTTATTATGGAATTTGATCTGATTTTGTTTACGGTTATTGGTTAGTTACGCAATCTTGCTTGAAAAGGAAGGGAGGGGGAACTGATGTCTGGGTTTGGATAGAGTAACCAATCATGCTCATAAGGAGGGATAATATACAAATTTGATTATAGGTTCTGAAGTTTTGGAGGTAGGGTTCTTGATAGGTACCGCTTTCCTTGGGTATCAGTCTCAGTCTGTTAATATCAATTGCAAGTCACTATCAGAGAGAAGGATATTGCCAATCATTCCAGAGCCTTCCAATTGCTAGTCCCAGTCTGTATTCCAACTGCCAAGCTAACCAATTGTAACTTTCTGCCTGTAGCAGAAACCAAGGTATCAATGGCTGGCTATAAATAGTGATAGTGAGGAGAAGAATGTATGAAGAGAATTTGTGAGTTTAGCTTACTTACCTTTACTATGGTACTTAGGAGAGGCAGGGGCAGGAGCTCTGATTCTTCAAGCATGGATCATGTAAGGCCAAAGAAGGCTGGATTATAGTTTTTGTGAAAATTTCTGATTTTCTACAGGCAAGAAGTTCTGTAATCCGACAGCCATCTTTGGAACGTGTATAGATGTAAGAAAAATATTTACATTGTTCTACTTAGTAGTGGATAGAAACAAAAAAACCTTTACCCCAAGAATCTTCAAATTATGTAGGGAGATAATTTAGGGTTTTTTTTCTTTAGGGGACACTACACTTCTTATTCAGGGGCTATCAAAATGTTTTTGGCAGGACTGCCAAATCCTAATTAGACATTTTTGACAGTTATTTCTATTGGAAGGACCGTCAAAATATTTGGCAGTACTGACAGTTCCGAGTAACTTTTATAGTGCCCCTAAAAAACCCTTTAATTTAACATTCCAATTCATTTCTGGACATTCATTTTAGATGACTTTTCAAGTTTGATACCACTGGATGAATTTACCAAGAGTATGTCTTATTCAATTGTAGTGGTAAGGTTAGGAAGTTTTGTAGTGGAGAACACAGATCACCAGGATAACTGGTTAACCAAATCAGGATGATATCACATGTCTAGACGGATGGTCTCGGAATCAAACTGTAAAAAATATGCGGAACAGTGTACTCAAATGACATGCAACACAGCGTTTCCGTGCGTATCGCCGGACATCGCAAAAGAAGAAGAACGATGATATCACCTGTCATGGTGATACGTCGTCAAGTCGAGACACCCTGTCGATGATGATCAACTTGTGTTGCCAAATCAAGATACGTGTCATAATAGATCATTTCATACTGTCTTTCGTGTGCCACCAAAAGAAATCCTACGCACAAATGAATTCAGCTTCCATTTTAACAGACCACAAACTTAAAAAGAGCGATGCTAGATACTGTTGTCTGTCCTAGGATCATGTCAAGACCAAATTTGGTACAAGAATATTTCAACAATGTCATGGAGTACAAATCTTTTGAACTATGAAACATTACTTTGAGCAACTGGAAAATTGGGTGAATGTTACCGTGCAAAAGAATTAGAACTTAACCAAATGGCTTATTCACTGCATGTGGGATACAATTATTCTCATTGACAATCAACACATATATTCAAGAACAGCAACAACAGTAAGCCATAGCATCAAAAAGGGGCCAAAATGGAGCGCAACCGATCAAGCATGTTTCCGAACCAGCTGGGTGAACATGTTCAAACACATTGCAAGTTTATATGCGTTGAAGTAACACAGTCGAAGCAAAATTTGCAAGGTTCATCTTAAAGATCTGTGAAGAAACTGAACCAAGGACTAAAAATTCTTCGTGCCAGTCTATGATGAACTCATTCCAAGAAACTGTCTGGATCTCTTGCCGTAGATAACAAAAACCTGTGAATGCAAAGCATCAATGGAGGTTTCTGAGGTATCTAAAAGATCACAGTTGAAACTCAAGTTGAACAACTGACTATGCCGTTAAAAATGAGAATACACTGCGGACTATGTATAAGAAACCTAGGAGCAATTCATGCATCATATGCATATGACAAGACAATATATTGCACTAAAGAAAATTAAGTCTAAATATAGATGTGAATGACCAAAATTTGAGCACCCAATGGTCGAGACATTATCTGAGTCAAAAAATTTAAAGCCAGACTCAAGTTCTCAGACAACTTTACATTTATTTAAACTAAAAGGTCAATATCAGTCCCTTTAAATTTTACGTCATGGCCAAAAAAGTAAATATTGCTAATTAAATAACAAAAACCTCCTTCAGCAACCCTTCTTCTTGGTCACATAGGAAAAAAACTGAAAAATAAATCTTTCAATCCTTTCTTCACCCTTCTTTGGTCACATAGGGAAAAAAAAACTGAAAAAGAAATCTTTCAATCCTTTCTTTCCCATACGAGAAGAAAAGCAAATCCCTTATTTTTCCTGCACTATAGAAGAAGAGAGAAGCATACAAGGGGATCTCCTCAGTGAAAAGGGTCCTTGAATAAAAAGCTAATAAATATGGCATTCCAATTTTTTCAGCACTTAAAAAACCAATTCAAAATGTTCTCATTTAAGAAATAACGATACAGAACAATTATATTCCCCCAAAACCACCATTTTACTAATAGGTGTATTCGTGTCAAGGTATTTGATTGTGGACTGGTGTAAATGACGGTACGGTTTTGGATTCAATTTATCATATTCTCAAATAGCTACAGAACAGCCTTGAATAGAAGAGCCTTGGGATTAATACAGTGGATTGAATCATTAAAACTCTGATCAAATATGGTCATGCGAGAATCAATATACTGACCATTTTTAATTCTCAAGGCTATACAGTCCATACATATTTAAATACAAGATTATCCATCGCATTGTGGCATTTGAACTATGATCAAATAGTTTTTTTTTTCATACGAAAAGTTCTAGAATTATTTGTACTGGACCTTAAAATTAAAATATCTTTTAATATATAGGAGTCTTAAATCTTCTCTTCCACTACATGGTAGTATTCTGTAAAAAATAGGGACCAAAAGTAACTTATAATATTTTCTTTTCTTATTTATAATGAGATTTTGTAGTCATATATAGCCTCATGAATCAACAAGGAAATGATTAACACGGAAAATTGGAACATAGGCATTTGGGGATCAATGACCGTACATAATATTTTTGCACCCAATAAATATATCGTGAACTTCAAGTGAGTGCAGAAGAACTAGTTCAAATGAGATAACTTGCTTGCATTTCTTCTTGTTTTTTGGCACATTGCTAGATGTCACGTTTTGGTTTTCTTCGTACTTTTTGGCAATGAATTTTAATTTCATATCCTATACCTGGATGTAATTTTCATGTAATGAATCTTAGTTTTTCTCTATGCACATTATTAGGTACCATTACCTAAAATAATGTGCAAACATGGAGATGCAATGCTCGTGTTTATGAACTTAAGGAACATTTGGAAAAAGCACATTCATACATGTACGCGCATAGCACATTTCTTTATGCTAGTATATATAGTATCCAAGAGTTGATTAGTATTCAAAATCTATTTAAACAAAACAGGAAAAATGTAATACACCCTCTGAGTATAAATAGAGGACATAATTAAGATTCAAATATAAAGTATAACCAATTACTAAATTAGGTCAATATACTAATATACAGTCAACATACAAAGCTTATTAAAAATCACAACTTAAGAATTATCTTCTGTCCCTTATAGAAAGCTGAGTTACCCCAAGTGTCTATGGTTCCATGGATTGAACTGAAAAAATAGCAATGCAACAAAAAGAAACCCACAAATATTGTTTAATTAATTATCGAGCAAGAGAAGCAAAAAGTTGTCTTGTGTGTATTTCCCGTAATTATACACTTTTGTGCCACAAGTTATTTTCAAATTCAAGTAAAAGAGGATCAGGCTCTTTCTGGGTATAACAGGAAGTAGATCATAGAGGACAAATCATTGGGTGAGAGAAGAAATATGTTTGCTCATATTTCAGTTTGCTAATTGTGCAAAGCAAAAAAGGAAACTGAATATTTCTATAACAATGAAGCCTTTATCCCATATTTTCGGGGTCGGCTGCCTGAATCATTTTCTTCCATAGCTTTGTTTAAGGGTCATGTCCTCTGTAACACTAACAAAAAACTTATCCTTCTTTAAAACCTCAATCCACAAAAAATATACCCTTCTTTAAAACCTCGATCCACATTCGTTTAGGCATACCTCTAGCCCTAGCAGCTTCTTTAACTGCTTTCTTATCGTTCCTCCTTAAGGAGCATTTATTGGTATGCATTGCACATGTCCAAATCACCTAAGACGGTTTTTTCTCAATACGCTTATTTCTTATCCTATCTTTCGATGTATTACCACATCCTTCGTAGCATTCTCAATAAACAATTTTCTGAATTAACACAAAAAATTTGTTGTACAGAAAAATATTTTTAAATAAATTAACTAAAACGAAAGTAATTTAGAAAATTTGAAGTTACGAAAGCTTTCGTCATCCCAGATGGCGAAAATATGAAAAAATATTTTTTTTTTGTTTTTCAACAATTTCGCCAACTAAGTTGGCAAAAATATGACTATCATTTTTTTTGGATTTTTTCTGTTTTTTTTTCTTTATTTTTTTGTTGTTTTAAAATAAAATTTTTAAATAAATTAGAAAAAAATGAAATTTAACATCCAAAATAAAATATACAGCATTGAACATCCAAAAATTTAAAAATTTTATGTCGTAAAAAATTACGTCTGCCGTCGAGCAGACTTCGTTTTTTGGTTTTTTTTGTTTGTTATGGGTTTTATTTGGTTTATTTCGTTTGGTTTTTTTTTTTCTTGGTTTTTTTTGTTTGGGTTTTCTTGTGTAGGTTTGGTTTTAGTTTTATTTGGTTTATTTGTTTTTTTTCATTTGATTTATTTTTGCAGAAAATTTGCTATACTTATAAATTTTTTAAATAAATTAGGAAAAACGAAAAAAGTTTGAAACAGTAACGAAATAGTTCGCCAACATTCTCAATTTTTTTCTTTTTTTTGGTAACGGTGTTTTCACCGGTTTTGGAATATTTTTGAACCGATTGCTTATTTTTAAAATAGTAACAGACTCTCATAACCGTTCATAACCGGTACTCTAAAAACACCTCATAACCGTTATACTCCCACAATTGCCAAGCAGACCCATAAAGTTTCTAGCGTAATCGAAAGTTATATCGATCTTATTACGATTAGTAAATTATTTATAAATAGATAATTTTATCGTTAAAAAATAAAAATATATATTCTTGTTCCATTTTTAATCATCTTCACACCAATATATTATATGATAATGTTTGAGGGTCCGGAGACACCTATTTTTACTCGTTAACGTCGAAATACCGAAAATAATCCGAAAATAAAATTACCCAAAGTAAAATTTGGAGATTGAAACATCATTTTTTGCGATTCTAAAATTTTTCAAAATCCGTCAAACGGTGAAATGGTTTATCCCATAGTACTTTTTCTTACGGTCATTTTGGCACAAGCTGGACCTCTTTTCGATTTCTCAGTCAAAAGTTATGATACTTTAAAGTTTTAAAATTTATACGTTTGCTTGTAACATGTGCATCTTGATTCGGATGAAATTTTTTTTTACACGAATTGTGTTACTCTCGTCGAAAACATACAAATCGACCTATTGTTTGACGAAAAATGATTTTCGGACAAATAGTTATGACCGTTCGAAGTCTGCTCGACGGCAGACATAATTTTCTTACGGCAAATTTTTTTTTAAATTTTTGGATGTTCAATGCTACATATTTTATTTTGGATGTTAAATTTCGTTTTTTTCTAATTTATTTAAAAAAATTATTTAAAAACAACACAAAAAAACAAAACAAAAAAAACAAAACAAAAAACAACCCAAAATAAAAAACCAACAGAAAAAAAAACCGATAATCATATTTTCGCCAACTGAGTCGGTGAAGTTGAAAAAAAAAATCATATTTTCACCATCTGGGATGGCGAAAGCTTTCGTAACTTCAATTTTTTTTAAATTACTTTCGTTTTAGGTAATTTATATAAAAATATTTTCTGCACAGCAAATTTTCTGTTACTAAAGGTTCACTTTAACTTTCTATACTCGTACAAAATTTGCGAAAAAAACTTTTTAGACGTGAAACTTTATATACTTTTAATATTCTCATGTTTACTTTTAGGGAATTCATTATCATTTATGAAACAAATTCCCCTAAAAATACAAAGACATGAACTTCTGACTTATGAAGATCCTACTTTATTTTAGTGAATTTCCATAATGCTATACTTAAACATCAGCTATGGCTATAGCTAATTTCAAAGCAATTGTCAAGCTGGTAATTGCCAAGCAAATTTAACTTTAACATGAAGAAGGTGGCGCAAACTATACACGAGTTTTATTGCTGAAAATTGAGAAACTGTGGAGACCAAATCATGGGATGACCTTATATATGATAAAAACCAATACAAAGGCTTCAACAATATGCCTGCAAAAAGTACTATTAATGACAGGAAAGGAGATGGACAACACACACATAGGTTTCATCCATACTCCTTGAAGGAAATCATAATATACTGGATAAAAATTCAAACAAACATCAGACTACAAAATTCAAAATTGACAACCAGTAACATATAACTATATTAAAAATTCTAGAAGAAATATACATAAAGAACTTTTCATACACATGAACGATAGTAAATTCTAGAGCTCTATTGTTTAAAGACTTTCAGCTGCATAGACGCGTCAGTGCTGCAATTGTGAATGCTCAGATAACAGATATATTGAAAGCCAAAAAGGAGATGGCATTACAAGTCATTATATGGTTAATAACTAAATGAGGTAGACATGAAAGAAAATAGGTCGGGGAAAACATACTTTAGTGGCTCTTCCGCTCTTCCCATGTTTACTTAACTTGCACAGAATCAAGTTCTTAGTTTGTAACGGCACCTTTAAGGCTTAAGGAAAATGAAGACGAACTCATGCAGGTCCAGGGGCCAAGCATCTGGCAAGCAGACATTAAATTGTTGAAGTCTTGAATTGGAAAACTAGTGTACTGATATCCATTTCAGAAAATACCGATACAATGGCAATTTTAAAAAATTTAGGAAGAAACGAAGAATCTTGGACAACCCATTCACTAGCATTAGCTCTCAGAACAGTAGCCTCTTGGAATGCTCCAATCAACGATCCCAGGTTGTATCTACTTGGTAGCTCATATCAAACCAATGCTTCTGCAGCTAACTAAATATATTCTGCTATTTCTAGTGGTCTGGTAATGATGCAATCCATGATGGTGAGCTATTGACGGACAAACCTTAATTCACATCAATGAGATCACCATCTCCACAGAAATAATTTATTTCCTCCAACTGGTAAAACAAATACAAGAAGGAAAGAATCCCGCAACAGTTATATACTATGCTACATAACACCATTCCTCTCATACTTGTACTCCACACACAGCTGGTACCCTCAAACACTCTTTATACTTATCTGAGAGTAGTTTGAGTCTTGATAGCCCAAAAGAAAGCAATGATCGGATAAACCGAACCTGGTTAAATTGGTTTATGTTCTAAGTGTCATATTTTCTCCCTTGGGGTCTCTGGTGAAATACTGCAATGATACAGTCAGTTCTTAAACTGTTCAATGAGTCTCACAAGACTGTATGTCTCGGCATCTGGCCTTGCTCCTTTCAGAATCATCTTCCTCAAAAAATCTGGATCATAAACCTTTGCCTTCACATGAGCCCTCAGAAGAGTATTATGCACAAATGTATACCTACAATACTTTGTTTCCTTAAATTCTTGAAACAACTTCTTTGCATTCACCAAATCACCAATGTTAGCTAGACCTTCAAGCAGCATATGAGTAGTCTCTACCCACGGTGTAGATCTTCTTACTTGAAAGCTCAAAGTCTCATCCTTCCCCATGTCAATGGTCTTCAACGCTTCACTTACAAGACCTGCCTTTAGGCAACCCAAGGCAAGATGGCGATAGGTAATAGCATTTGGCTTGCATCCATTTGCTTCCATTTCTTTAAAAAGCTCAGATGCTTTGTCCACAAGCCCATGCCTACAGTATACCGATATTATTGCATTGAATTGCTTTGGTAAATTCGCTGGTTTCCTTGCATTCATCTCCGTCCAAATTTCTTCAGCCCTATTTATTGAGCCAATCCTCCCAAATGCTTCAATTGCTAACACAAAGCTTGTTGATCTAACATGAGGAAGGCCCTCCACTACCTTCCAAGTTCTCTCTAGATCCTTTTCCTTTCCTAAGTAGCCATATAATATTAGTAGAACATCAAATGTAGACCAGTTATTCCCAGTTTTTGACTGTTCGATTGCTTCTGCATACATCTCAGATACTGTATAGAGTCTTGCCACAGCATGTGCGATTGCTAAGATGCCATAAGTGATTTCATTGGGTTCAACATTTGATTGCTTCATGTCCTTGAATACCTTTGACAGCCCTTCAATGTTTTGGTCATCTGATTCTATCTTCAGGAGAATGTTGTAAGTAGACACGTGTGGGGTAACACCATCAGCCTTCATCTGGGTGAGGATTTTAGCGACAGTTTTCTTGCGTCCACTCGAAGAGTGAAGGATTATTAAGCGATTGTACACGTAAGGAGAGATAGGGAAGGACAGTTCCCTCATCTTTCTCATGTAATCAAGTGCAAGCCTGATCTTACCCTGATCCAAGCAGGCCATGACAAGGTTGTTGTAGAGCAATTCATTCTGATGCTCATGAGGGATACGAATGAAGAGGCTTTCACCATTGGGAACACCATGAAGCTTAGTTGTGAACTCCAGAAGGTAAGAATAATCCAGCTCTTTAAGTTTGTAAGGTCTCTCTCGAATCACCCACTCCATAACCTGTCAGAAGAAACCCAAAAATTATCTAAAGTAGGCCTTGATTTGATACCATTGAAGAAAACCAAAAATTAACCGCAAAAAAAAAACTCCAAATGAAAAACCGACAAATAATAAGCCACAATACCATTCGATCTCCCCCATTCATCTTTCAAGTAACCAATGTCCACAAAACCCAACAAGCCAAAAACCAATATCTAGTGTACATAACTCCAAAAACCAAACACCCAAAAAATCTAGTAACCCAAAACTCCCGAAAAAAAAGATCGTATTTTTTCCATTTAAATAATCAAATAAAAAGTTCCCAACAAAAGAAACAAATTATATAAGCATAGAAAGAACACCACTGACAATTTTTTCTTCAATTTCCAAAAAAATAAAAACCATCTTTTTCCATTTATATAATCAATGTGGAAGTTCCCAAACAAAATCCAACAAAGGCAAAGCACTCAAAAATAATAATAATAAAAAACCACATAATAAGAGAGACATAACCAATTTCTCCTATGCTTTCTCATATAAAACCCATACTTTCCTTTAGCAAACGATGTGAGAGTTTCTAAAAAAACCTCCAAGAGAAAGCACTCAAATTGCTAATACCAACAAAGAGTAAGACATAGTGAAGCTATGTTGCACGGACACGAATATGCCATGATACAGACACGTCAATACGGACACCGCAATGATTTTGGTGTGTCCTAGTGTACGTTAGTGTCGTGTCCAACACTACATGGACACCACACCAAATTTTATGTTTTCTAGTAAAAGAAGCATGTTTTCGTATGATTTCTCACAACAACAAAAAAGTGTATCCATATGAACCAACAAAAGAAAGAATTTGGAAGGAAATAATAAATCACAAGAAGCAATATTTACTCACCTCATGTGCCCTAGTGTATTTTGGAGCACCTGTGCCACAAGAGATGTGTCCGACACGACACAAAACGGACACAAGAAATATTTTGGAGTTCCCGTTGTTTAAAGAAGCAATTTTCTTTCTAATGTTTTCTCGCAAAAAAAAAGTGAAAAAAAAAAATCCTTCTTTCAACAAAAACCAAAGATAACACAGTCAACGGCACAAAGAAGCAATTTTTTTCTCAATCCTTTTATTCTCTTATCTCAACTAATCAATTTCCATGGAACCCAACAAGCCAAATCAACTAAAACTCTAGTAGACCAAAACTATACTAAAAAAACTTTACTACCTAAATTATCAAATGAGAAACCCCAAAGCATAGAAAGAACACACATGGGTTTTTTTCAATGCTTCCTCGCAACAAGTTCAAAAAAACATCTTTTCAATGTAGTTAATCAAGAAAAGAAGAAAATTTTCCTCTCCTCAAGTAATCACTTGTCCATTTCAAGTGAATCCAAGTGATATCATTTATTATTTTTCTATCTAAACAATTAAATGGGAAGTTCCCAACAAGAGAAACCAATTTATCTTTCAAACAACCACTCAGACCTCTCCAGTTCATCTTTCAAGTAACCGATGTCCACATAACCCAACAAAGTACCTAACCAACCAAAATCTAGTGTATAAAACTCCAAAAGCGAAACGACCACAAAATCTAGTACACAGAAACTCCAAAAAAAAGATCATATTTTTCCGTCTAAATAATTGAGTGAAAAGTTCCCAACAAGAGAAACCAATTTTCTAGTGCTTCCCTATATTGCTAGTACTTCCCTTATTTTCCGGTGCTTCCATACGATACATGATATGTATCTCACGGTTTGTTACGTATCAGTTGATTCGATACGATGCATATATGCTGATAGGTGGTATCAATTTTTTTTTACTTGAGTCATTAAGTGTATACTTAAAATTTTGGATTCTGGAACTAGATAGACCAATAAAAATGAAACAAATAAAAAAACTTATGAGGATTTTATGAGGAAGTAATATTAAATTATGTTCCTACACGGATTTATAAGTGTAGACATAAACTCCTGAAGTTACTTTATCATGTGATACACGATACGGTACGCAAGCAAATCGATACACAATATGTATCACAAGTTGACAACCTGGATGCTTTCTAGTAAATAAAGAAGCAAGTTTTCATATGGTTTCTCACAACAACAAGAAAACGTTAGCATATAGTTAATCAATGGGGGATGTTCCCAAACAGAAGCCAACAAAAGAAAGCACACAGTAATACAGTATGAAGTATTAAGACACAAACAATCAATCCTCAAGTACCCATTGTATTTATTTTGGAGCGACTGCCGAAACCAATTTGTGTCCAACACGAAGAGACACGGACACTGGACCGATATCTTCAGAGTGTCCGTGCTTCAAAGAAGCATTTTTCCTGTGTTTTCTCACAAAACAAACGAAACCCTCCATCTTTCCAACAAAACCAAGGAAGAGAAACAGTAAAAATGGAAAAAAAAACAAAAAAAAAACAAAGAAGCAATCTTTCTCCTCGATCTTTTTGTTCTCGTCTCAACTAACCAATGTTTATAGAACCCAACAAGCCAAACCAACTAAACTCTACTTCATCAAAACTAACCCAAAAGAAAAACTATGCATTCCTATCTAATAAATGATCAAATGGGAAGATCCCAACAAAAAAATCAACATAAAAAAAAAAAAAAAAACACGGCCGACGAATTTTTCCTTTGTTTCCTCGCCAAAATAACCATCTTTTTTGTTTTTTCTCGTGACTAATACTTTTGGTGTGTCTATAGCGTATTCCGGAGTGTCCGTGTCGGAGAAATCCCTAAAAAAAAACAATGTTTATTCTTTTTGAAAAGGCCCGGGGGGGGGGGGGGGGGGGGGGTTGTTGTAACCTCGAGTGCTCTCTTGCTCATCTTGAGCTTCCTGAGCCGGTTGATGGCATGGAAGATGTCTCCCCTGTGGATCGGGAGACCTTCCCCCATCCACCTCTGGAACACCGAGACCACCGACTCTCCTTTCCTCAGCCTCTCGACCCGGCTCGAGAACGTCTCTCCTCCTCTCTCCGCCGCCGCCGATTCCGCCTCGGCCGCCTCTGCAGAAGCAAATTCGGCCTCTGACGATGATGAGAGAAATCGGAGCTTTGAGAGACTGTTGATAGTGCTGCTTCTTCTGAAGAGGAAGTTGGTCGAAGAAGAAGAAAAGTTGCGGAGAAGAAATTGGAATCGCATTGGAGAGACGAAGAGAGAAGGAAAATAGCAAAAAAAAAAAAATTTCCTTTTCTCAATCCAGTCCAATTTTCCACACTATTTTCATCTGGCCAGTGATAAAGTCACTGCATAAGGTATAGAGGACCATCACATCCTCACATGAATGAGAAATGCTAAAATTTGAGTTTTTATCCGGCATTACAAAACTTATCTAGGACTCACCCAAAATAGTTATTTTTATTTTATAAAAAATTTGTTAGGAATTGTCCACTACAAATATAAAAGTTAACTTTTTCTTTCATTTTTTTCTCTCCCAAATTCTAAATATGTTATGATTCTATGTTTATGCATAGATTTCATCTTCTATTAACTAAAATTTGGTTCAATATTCATTTTCGGGTGAATTTCTGAAGTTTAAAACCTATTTTAGGGTTTCAAATTTTGAAAATTCGTCCATAGTCCCGACGGGGACGATGATTGTCTGTCAAAAATTTTGACAACCCTGTCTAAAAGTAAGGACTGTCAAATTTTTTGACAGTCCTAACAAATGGAATGACTATTAAAAAATTTGACAATCCTATAATATAGAGAAAAGTGCAACATGGGATTGAAAAATTGTAGTAAATTTGACTCAAATATTTTGAAAAATACTTTGACAGCCCTGAAATCCAATAAATTTCATTATGACTGTCAAATATTTTGACAGTCCTGACTATTGTTAGGATCTTGTTATCTATCATTCATAAATGGTTTTCATTTAAGATCTTTTGATCTATTAGCTAGCACTGACTTTCAATATTATTTAGATTATTCTGGATCAATTAGCCAATAAATGGCTCTCAAAACCACTGTCTATGACACTATCAAATGTGCATGAAGCTCGTCCTCTATCATTAACAACATCCTTGACACTATGAACTTTCACGCATCCTCGTTATATGTATGGTTAAAAATAGACATAATGTGGCCTAAAGCGATAACCAAATTTGGCTAAGTCATTGGTTCTGCGGAATGGAGCAATCGTGCCAAATGAATAAGCTCTGTCGAATGGAGCAGCCTTGCTAAATGGTGCAGTTCCTCTGCGCCAAAGTATCGTCTAAAGTGATAATCAAATTTGACTAAGTCATTAGCTCTACGGAATGGAGCAACCTTGCAGTTAGCAAGAGCTTTGCTAAAGCGCATCCCAACTGTCAGAAAGTTTGCCCTAAGCAAACTTGGCACTAAGGCTTAGCCTTGCTGTGAGACTTGTCTCACTATTTTAGTATTATTGTATTTTATCTGGTATATGTGGGTTATAGCTGTATATTTTTTTCCCACGTAATTTATGAATTTTTCTAGCTGCTTTCATGTAATTTCTAGATTTGTGCTTAGTGACTCTCTCTTACTATATATAGCCTTCCCTTTCTCTCTCCTCCTCATTCTTCTTCCTTTTCTTCTATTTCTTTATTTTCTTCTTCCTCTTCCCTCTCCTCTCCCTAGCCTATAGCAGCTCGAGGCCGGCCTCCCCATTCCCTTTGGTGGTAGTAGTAGTAGTAGCTTAGTAGTGGGTTTAGGCAAGTACATATTGCCAATGAGGAAGAACTTGCACTTTTGGCCACTCTTGCATTTTATTAGTCTGTATTGTGCTCTATGAACCGCTCTTCATGTTTACTTCTTGTTATTTTCGGTTTTGATGCCTTCATTTGAGTAGATCTAAGTTTCAAGTTTGGAGCTTCCATGAGTTTACTTGGTTTTGATCTCTTAAAACTTGATATTTTCGAAAACTAGTAATTCCATGTTGATGAGCACTTGATTTCATGCGATTTTGAACTTTACTTTGCTGGATTCAGACTTGAAATGAGGATTTCATGGAGAAAATAAGTTTTCAGACTTTGAGTTTTTCCATGGCTGAAACTTGCTGTTATGGGACGAAGGTGTCATGCCTCAGTCCCAAAATACACGGGACTAGGCCATGTGGCAATGGTCAGCCAATACATAATTAAGGATTTGTCCAATTTAATGGAATCATCAACTACGTATTTTGCTGTACCTAAAGAATAATATAGTCACATGCATACTAAATCTCATCCACAAAATATAATGAATTAGTCTGAATACGAAATAGTCATGTAATCAGAATATGTCAATACATAACCAAATAAGACTAGAGTTGATGGAGACAAATTCATTACATAAATATGCTGAAATAAAGTGCTGAAAGTAAGATAGATGGCGACGGACTCAAGTAGAAGTTCACAACCAGGATGGTATCATACCAAGGTCAAATGTACTCGCCCGGGTACACCTCCTTTGCCTCATAGATAGCGTCAGGACCCAGTCCGTAAACCTGCTCGTACTCCGGCTCAACTAAACCTGAAAAGGAACCAGGTCCTCAGAGGGACATAACAAGATGCATAGAAACATGCCATTAATGATTTGAAAGTACTGCAATAAAATAAGGTTGTACCAATCTAAGTGTAAATGCAATGAGAACCACGTTCGATGCATAAGCAGTGCTAAATGACGACGGACGACGGGATGCGAGTCGTGACCTCCGGGGGACGGGCTGCGGCTACCGACCTTCGGCTGCGACGGCTACCGCTGCTGCTGTCGCCTCCTCACTCCTCCTCCATTCTCCTACTTCTTCCTCCTCCTCCTCCTTCTCCTTCTCCTCCTCCATTCTCCTCCTTCCTCGTCCTCCTCCTCCTCCTCCTCCTCCTGTTGCCGTCTCCTCCGACGACGACATTAGGGTTAGGATTTGGGTTTGGGAAGAGAAGATTGGACTGTCCTAAGTAAATTTTGGACTGTTCTAAGTAAAAAATACAAAAATCTAAATTGTCGTGAAGTAATAAAGTGTTCCACAAAATTTGTTGTGCCCATAGAAAAAAACTATAATCGGGAGGACTATTTCAGCAACTTCATTAGGTTATGTTAGCCCAAAGGAATAAAAACCCTAGCTTAGCCCAAGCTCACCCCATGTTGCACCCAAACACTGGCTATACATTAGGTTCTGGAGAGTTCCACAAAATGCCAAAGCGAGTAACGTTTCCCAAATCCAACGGTTGAAACTCACTTTTTTCCTCGTATATAAAATTACCAAATCAGCCTCCTTTTCACTACTACTCCAATAGAAAGCAAGAGCGAGCCTTATCCCCTCCAAAATCCCCAACCAAACCCAAGCTCTCCCTCTCCATTTCCATGTACAAAATTCGTTCTCCAGTCGATTCAATTGCTCCAAATTTACTTATTTAACGTTCATTTCAATTGCAGTAGTTGGAAAGATCCTCTTTCGAATGTCATTTTGAAGGGGGTTTAGGGTTTAATAATCGATTCGTTCGTGCTCTTTAGTTATACTGTTATTGAAGGGAAATTCGATCTTCAAGATTGAATTTTGATGCGATTTTTCTGTTAATATCGTTATTTTACTCCGTTTTGTCGATTGGGGTTTAGGGTTTAAGTTTTTGATTCGTTATCCTCATTTTCACTGCAAATTGGATTGTCCCTTTAGATATTGTTGCTTATTTAGTGGAAATTTGTAGAAAAGATTTGATGCTGATGCGTTTTTGTTTACTGTTTTTTTTTTCTCTAAAGGTGGGCTAGGAATGCTTAGTTTGGGCGTTGGGACTTCGGCTAAATAAAATTTTGAAGAAATTCTGAATAGCATCAATTCCACAATTTAATTTCACTTCTGCTGATACTGTAAAGATCGAATTTTGGATGTCATCTGCGGCTTCCATGTCCCAGCTTCATTTGAATCTTTGATTTTATATTTGGGTTTAATGTTTCATGAAGGGTCATAAGCAGTGTACTGCAATTGGTTCATATAACTAGATGTGCTCGAAAAATGTTGCAGACTTGGGATGATGAATTCTCTTTCAGTGTTCTCTGGAATTTTTTCTGCATGAAAAAGGTGGACGTAGAGTATAGTCTATATATGGAGGCATATGGTGAAAATATTCACAACTAATTGTTTTAGTTGGATGTATTGATATATAGCTACAAAGTGAATAGCCTACAGTCATTTTATGAACATGACCACATAACGTAATTAGTATTAAATTGTCGGATCTTAGTTAACTCATGTTTTATTTTTTGTTATTCTCTCTTTTTTCTTCAGATATTAGAAATTTTTAAGAGGAAATAAATGACAATATGAGCATTACCCATGTCTTGAAGCCTAAGCTTCATGTCACCTAGGTCTCCAATGTCTACCTTGCACTTTTGTCTGTTGTATGGATTTGAGGCTTTATTTTAACCAGTGTAGAGGAATCTGTCTTTCCCGACCAATAAAAGTGAGGAAATTTCTTGTGTTGTCCTGTCGAACCAAGTGAAAATTCTATTTTTAATGTATGGGTGGCAGTTGTGGAGCCTAGTTATGTTTAGATATTTGAAAATGTGTTTAAGAAACAAATCTCTATATTCTCTAATTGTTAGATCTTAAAGTAGTCCAGCTTGTTATAGAATACCATGTGACCATTATTGTTCAACTTATTCTTTTAAACTTTCGTCATTCTTAATATGAATGCCGTCACTCATTGTTTTATGGCTCACCTCAAATGTTCTGGAGAATAATTTGGGCACTAGTAGTATGTAAGCAAATTGCGAGCACAATTTTTGACATCTTTACTTGGTTATTTCTTGTAAGATCTTCTCCATGAGTGTCCAGTACTGACAATGTTCCCTCGTTACATATGATTATAATTCTAAATACTTTGTTCTTAATTATCTTTCTATCCTATATTTTCCATAAGCCATAATTATGTGGTTATTAGGTCAGTCATTTGATTTATTTTGGCATTTACTTGCAATGATTTTTTTAGATTGGATGTGTTTTGATTTTTCTTGTGTACTCCGTTGAACAGTCTATGGCATCAGCATTCAGTGCCACATCTACAGTTTGCTCTTTGGCTGTTCCCGGCAGCTTTGTTACTGACAAGAAAAACTCAGCATCTTCTCAAAAGTTGTCACAGTTCTCCTCCCTTGCATCTATATCATCTAGATCTCTCGTTGGTGGAAAGCAGAAGTTGCAGCCACAGAGAAGATGTAACTTGACGACCAGGGCAATGGCCAAGGAATTGTACTTTAACAAGGATGGGTCTGCCCTTAAGAAGTTGCAAGTGAGTTCTGTTCAAAGAGTCTAAACCAACATCATTTTGTGTTTTTGGTTAGGATATCAATCATGATTAATTGCAATTTCTTGTTATTTCAGACAGGAGTCAACAAGCTAGCGGACCTTGTTGGTGTCACTCTTGGTCCCAAGGGCAGGAATGTTGTCTTGGAGAGCAAATATGGTTCACCAAAAATTGTCAATGACGGTGTTACAGTGGCAAGAGAGGTATAATATATTAGTATCATTTCTAATATAAATTCAATTCATGATCTTTTTGTTTCGATTTATAACATTCAGGTCCTTATCATAATTTGCATTATCCTTTCGACTTATGTAGCAGGTACCATTCAAGTTTGGTATCCGAGAAAAAAATTGTTGAGGTTAGAAAGCTAGGAAATTTGGCAAAAGTTTGTGTAAACAAACATATAAGAAACACAAATAAGCCATATTTTCAGAAGTTTAGTAGTATTGATACGAATAAGAAGAATTCAAAATTTTATCTTGAAAACTTGTTGAGAAGTAGCATAATTCCTATTCACTTTTCTTTTTACCTAGCTTGGGTCCAAACCTTTTAAAAGCGTCTTGTGACTTACCTATAATGTTGGTGTAGTTCTGTCACGCCCCACTCCAAATATATATATAGTTCCCGGGACGTGATGCCGTATAAGCCTAACTTGACTTGTACAATGCAATTTCCGATCTCAAATTCCAAGATTTAAGCAAAACAATTTTCCAAAACATATACGATGAAATGGAATATTCAAACCAATTTACATCATTGAATCTTAGGAAAATAATTTGCAGTGGAATTAAATAAAAGATTATTCCAATCTACATCAAATGAATACATCACAAGAGCTTACTCATTTTTCTTATACATTATGACAATACTAGAAATAATAAAACACTTTCAATGAAATAAAAAAAGTGTCCAATAGCAATCTACTGCATCGAAGAGATCCTCCAATTCGGTGAGCTAGTTTTCCGCCTTGGAAGGGTCTTCTCAACTATCGAACTTTTTTTTTTTTTTTTTGGGGGGGGGGGGGGGGGGGGGGGTTCATCTTACAAAATTATGTTGCTCGGGATGAGACAACAATGTTTGCAGCAGAAAGAGTTTTCATCGTCGGTGTTTGCAGCTGAACAATAATTCCAAATCCAGTCCAAGGTACTAAGCCTAGTCATAGATCTAGGAAGTCCAACTAAGCCACAAACCAAAGGGTCATACCCAATTCTGTATCCAAGGGTTCCAATCAAATAAAACCGATGGCCTGATATTTGTTGTGAAAGGGTAAGTGGCTACAATTAGGGCTGCTACCTGGTCGAGTCCGGCTAGTGCCAGTTACATTGTCGTTGGTTATACGGATCCAAGTTTTCGACCAAGACCCTAGGTGTATTAAGTTTGGGTCTGGGTTCCAACCGTTCCATACAAAGAGATCAACTCTACGAGTTTTCCACAAACTCAGGTCAGGTCCAGATTTTGGCCTGAATCGGTTCCCAGTATTTTACTATAGATTAAAAATTTATAATTTATGTTATTATCTCTAATTCTTTGTACCTAAGTCTTGCTCAGGGTCGGGTAGGATATGATTTATATTATTTTAGTGCTTAAGCTAAAAGCAATTATGTGTATTTCTCATTTTTAAGGGAAAGAAGTTAAGCCCGGAAAACGATAAAGTAGTTGAAATTTTATTGACTCTCATGGAAATAAATCTTAGTTTTTTACACTGATTTATTAGGTTGAGCTGGAGGATCCAGTTGAGAACATTGGCGCAAAGTTGGTGAGGCAAGCTGCTGCCAAAACCAATGACTTGGCTGGGGATGGTACAACAACTTCTGTTGTTCTTGCTCAAGGTTTAATTGCTGAAGGCGTAAAGGTAAAGTGTAGTGTAGTGTTCTGATTCATTCCATGTCCCATGCCTACGTGGTTCTTGGCTTAAAAACGTTTTCTTGTCCTTGGGTTTAATCTATGTAATGTGTCAGGTGGTTGCAGCTGGTGCTAACCCTGTTCAGATCACTCGAGGTATTGAGAAAACAGCCAAAGCTCTAGTTGCTGAGCTCAAGCTAATGTCAAAGGAGGTAACTTTTTCAATTACTCATCTGTAGTGCAATTTAAATTTTGCTAGCATGTAATTTGCGCATGCCTTATTTAAGTTTCTAGTAACGGTAAAGGATACAACTTTGCATGGGTACATTCATGGCCATTGTTTAGTGATCTGTATAAATTTTTTTGCAGGTTGAAGACAGTGAACTTGCAGATGTTGCTGCAGTTAGTGCTGGAAACAACTATGAGATAGGGAATATGATAGCTGAGGCTATGAGTAAGGTTGGTAGGAAGGGGGTGGTTACGCTCGAGGAAGGAAAAAGTGCGGAGAACAGCCTCTATGTTGTGGAGGGGATGCAATTTGACCGGGGTTATATTTCTCCTTACTTTGTGACAGATAGCGAAAAGATGTCAGTTGATTTTGAGAACTGCAAGGTTTGGAAATTTTAATTGCACTTTTTAAAATTTTTACCATACTTGATATGTAACTTTTTGTAGTGTTCTTCATTTTTGGGGAAATATGTGTTGACTAATATCGTGTTGCTTGTGCATTTTTTTATCAGTTACTTCTTGTTGACAAGAAGATAACAAATGCGAGGGATTTGATCAATGTGTTGGAAGACGCCATAAGAGGTGGATATCCAATTTTGATAATTGCAGAAGATATTGAACAGGAAGCGCTTGCAACGCTTGTTGTTAATAAGCTTAGAGGTGCTCTAAAAATTGCTGCGCTTAAAGCCCCTGGTTTTGGAGAGCGTAAAAGTCAGTACCTTGACGACATTGCAATTCTTACTGGAGGTGAACATCTTTTTTTTGTTCCTTTCCACTTAATCTCTTATGTTTTTATGCTCTGTAATCTGGGAGCTCCCAACTCAAGCAGATTAAACATGCAACAGGGTATTAACCAACTTGTCTTTTATAAACTGAAACCATATTTCAAGCTCAGTTGATATATTTTGGTATAAGCATCTTGGATTACACTAGTGTCTATGATTTCAATTTTAACTGACAGGTTATTACTTGTGTAAAATAATCCATTTTATATAGATAGTACCAATTTGTTATTTAATAGTATAGGCTAGAACCTGCCTGCAATTGTCCTATAATCAGGTAAGCCCCTCATTTTCACAACCAATCATGCGGCCATTATTTTCAGAGGATTTATAGAGGGCTTCGCACGATAATACTCCCCCTTTTCTTTTGTAAGTTATCACTTCCAGTTCTTACCCTTACGGGCCTTACCTCAATATTAGCCCTACTTCTACTCCTAACGTCTGCTCTTTTGCTTATTCAAACACAAAAACTAAATACAAATCTCAATACTAAAAACCTAACCTTGACTTTGAGAGGCATTTTGGTCCAAAAGGTGCTATGTCATTTGCCCTGCAAAATCTGTTATGGAAGGTATGGATGTCCAAGTAGAAATCATAGAGTAACTGCCCGCTTCCCTCTAAAATGATTTCATGCATCGTATTTGCCCAAAAATGAAGGCTATCTTCTTTATTTTCAAGTTAGGTTGCTTTGTGATGCAGGTTTCTAGATAAATCTAAAGTCAGCCTATAGGTAGTTAGGTTTGTGGGTACTACCAAAGGGATTTCATGCATACAAATATCAACTTGGAACCTATTGACTATCATATTGTTGTCCAACTTTACCGCTTTATCCTGAGATTCTGCGAGTATTCTTTTTTCTTTTTCTTTTTTGCAGCTACCGTAATCAGAGAAGAAGTTGGGCTTTCCCTGGATAAAGCTGACAAAGATGTTTTGGGTACTGCCGCTAAGGTGGTGCTAACAAAGGATTCAACCACCATAGTTGGTGACGGAAGCACTCAAGAAGAAGTAAATAAACGAGTTGCACAGATTCGGAATCTTGTTGAGGTTTGTATTGAGCAATACTGTTCCCCTTGATTCTCTTGCCATTGTTGGCTGCTTGTCTATATCACTTGTCCGTTCTTTGTGAACCTGCTTTCAGAATGCTGAACAAGAATATGAAAAGGAAAAACTCAACGAGAGAATCGCCAAACTCTCTGGAGGTGTTGCTGTCATTCAGGTATGCTAAAGGGCTTATGTTGTGGAACAATGTATACTTGCATAGAGTCTTTCCTGCTCTTCAACTTGATCAATTAAGCGAAACTATGACTTTGTAAATGGGTTTCGGTTGGCTGAATAAAATCTACATCACTCCCTTAAGATCATATGCATTAGATAATGATGATAGCTCGAAAGTTCATATTTTACCTATCTTGTTTGTGTCCTATGACTTTGATATTGAAGATATGTAACTACTACTGTTACTTCCATCACTTGGTAGTATAACACATATTTATTCTTGTTGTCCACGGCAATATTTTGAGTTTGAGACCATGACAATGATAAACTTTATGTAATATAATTTTTTTAGCTTTAGTCTTTCTCCCTTCAATTGCTATTTTTTTTATCAAACTTCTCGTACATTTCTTTCTAATGTGTATATTTATGGAGTTTTAAACTGAGACTGGCGACCATATTCAAATGAATGTATCCCCTAGGTGTTGTTTTTGGATCTGGGTCAAATTTGATCTCAGGCCGAGTTAGGTTCTGATTTGATGACAATTGCATCAAATTTGAGCAGGTTGGAGCACAGACAGAAACAGAACTAAAAGAGAAGAAATTGAGGGTAGAGGATGCTCTAAATGCCACAAAGGTACAGCTAGTTGCAGTTATGTTAGCTTCTAAGCGTTGTCCGAGCCAAACTTGTTAATTTAATCGCATGTGTGAACAGGCTGCTGTTGAAGAAGGAATTGTCGTTGGTGGCGGCTGCACTCTTCTGAGGCTGGCAGCAAAGGTTGATGCAATCAAGGATACTTTTGATGATATTGAGCAGAAGGTTCCCAACAAAAATAAACATAATTGTTTGTCATTTCTATTTTAAATATAAAGATATATATAGCTTATTATTATGGTTTTTATGGTTTGCAGGTTGGTGCTGATATTGTCAAAAGAGCTCTGAGTTACCCACTGAAACTGATTGCTAAAAATGCTGGCATTAATGGAAGTGTGGTAACTGAGAAGGTCTGTTCTTACCTTGTCAGATTATTTTGCGAGCCAGGAACCAGTACACCTTCAGCAGTTTATGTAGCTTAAAGTTCTGCTTTGTTCTGTTTCAGGTGCTTTCGAGTGATAACCCTAAATATGGCTATAATGCTGCAACTGGAAGCTACGAAGATTTGATGGCTGCAGGGATTATTGACCCAACTAAGGTTTGTCTCCTAAATAGTTGGTTTGGGTGTGAAATCATTTCCAAAATTGTTGTACATACTTGGTTACAGAATAATAACTGGCCAACCGGAGGCTTACATGGTGGCCTTGATCATCCTTTGTCTTACTAATGTTCTTAGCTTTAAATAGAACTGAACAAAAAAAAAATGTTGAAGGATTTGTTTCGTTATTTAGAGCGTTATGGGTGGATAGGAGATCAAAGCAATTGTAGTCCGTTTACTGTGTTAAAAAATTAAAAATAATAGTACTAATAGTACTGTTAACAATAATAATCTTCATGTACATTACCATTCTCAGGACCAAAGAAAATCTGGGTGAACTTTACTGGTTATTGGCAGGGGATGCTCACACATTTGCTTGTTGCTGTCCACAGGTGGTACGATGTTGTTTGGAACATGCTGCATCAGTTGCAAAAACCTTCCTTACCTCAGATGTTGTGGTCGTCGACATCAAGGAACCTGAGTCTGTTCCTGCTGGAAACCCGATGGACAACTCAGGTTTTTAATGCGGATACACTCAATTGCTCTCATTTCCACAAAAGTACATTTCTGTGTTTAACAATGTTCTCATTTTGATGTTTTCGAGCAGGGTACGGTTACTGAGTAATCAATTGCATGGCAATGGGTCTATTGAAGATAAGTTTAAGATCTTTCATTGCAGCTGAGCACCAGCGGCAGCAATTTTTCTGTACATTTAGGAATGTCAATGAGTGGATCAAGGGATTCATTTTGCGGCATGTTGTAGTATTTTACGTCACATTGAACAATATACGCCTCATCCTTTTGACTGCGATTGCGCCATTTATTCAGGATTGTGTTCAATGTACTTCACTAATTGATTTGAATGTTTAAGGATCCTGCGTTTCACAAGTGTTCTAGTGCATAAAAATATAGATATTGTATGCTTTACACAGATGTTAAACAACAATTTCATATCCACCATGATCTGATTAATCACGCATATAATGAAGGTCGCTAGCTGTGAATCAACATATTTAGGGATGTCTCCATCGGAAGAACCTGCAGAGTATCGACCATAATACATTTAGCTGCAGTCAATTAATTGTTGTAATATGATGCCAATGGAAGGGAATCACAGTAATCTCAAGCAAAGTGAAATACTAAAGAGTCTTTTGTAACATAAAATGTAGAACAGTAGGGTCTAATTTATGTTTACCCGACCCACTTCCGATTTGGATGGATTTAGATTGATCGATATCAATTCCATGAATGATGGAAAGGAAACTCGTGATGAAAGAAGCTACTTCATTATAAACAAACAGATGATCAGTAGTTTCAGGGGCTTCCAAAGAAGGATAATGTCCATCCGTTTGTTTGTTTAGGTACAGTTGCTCCTCTCCTCTCTCCCTCTCTCTTCCACCAACAAAAGTTGTGACAATCTGACTGGATCGATAAGATTTTTCTTGGGGATTCTAGTGGTGTATGGACTAACAACCTCTTTGACTCGAGGCCCATTGCTTGTATAGGCTGGAGCAAATCCTGCATTTTTGCGAAATCGGTTGGTCTTACCAAGTGTTGTCGTAGCGGTCTCGAATAGCCTCGATGTAAAAAAAGAAAAAGACTCATTTGGACATATCAAGATCCTATTCCTAGGGGCCCATTGGATAGGTGATGGCTTCATCACCTATGACGTAAGTTATGGACGAGTCATGAAACGTTAAGACTGTTAGCAACTTGGGGAGCACTCACACTATTGTTGGCATAGTATTACTTGTATCAAAGAGGAGACAATGAAGTAAACATTCTCAAAGTAAATAATAGGCTTTTTTATTACTTTATTACCTTCAAGTATTCCTGAATCAATATCGGCTATCTAAAATATCAAAATTAACATCTTATTGTCATGGATTTTCATATTGGCACTTAAGTACCCTAAATTTTAACCAATTTTCAACTTGATACCCAATATTGCTAAAAAAAATGAAAAGATCATTCTACCCCCAATATTTTGTTCTCATGCCTAATCAAGTTTAACTTGTAAACCCAACACCCCCCCCCCCCCCCCCCCCCCCCCCCCCCCCCCCCCCCCCCCCCCCCTCTCACAGAAAAAAAAACATCTTTCAAACCTCCGTCCCCCCTACCTTACATAATACTATCGTCTTTCTCTTCGTAAATTACACTCCTAAACAATCCATTTTCTTCTCTAATAGAAAATGCATACTAGAGCGACAAAGACACTCGTGGGAGAGGGGCTAACATGGAAGAGGGGCTAACAGAGGAGCTTTATGGCAATTTTGAATCCTCAAGTTACTGATGGAGGTCTAACTCCATCCCTCGTACCCTACATAACACTATCGTCTTTCTCTTCCTAAAATACTCCTAAGCTACTCATTTTCCTCTCTAATAGAAAATACATGCTATAGCTACGAAGATACTCGTGGAGAGGAACGAACAGAGGAACTTTGTGGAGGTTTCGAACCCTCGATTTGGTCCAAAAATGAAATTTTGAATAATAATTATTAAATTATCTACCTATACATATATATATATATATATATATATATATATATATATATATATATATATATATATATAGAACTTAGAACCTAACCCTAGTTTTTCACTTCTCCTCTTCACTCTTGCTTGTTTCTTCTAAACCAAATTACATTTTTTGATATAAAAAATGACAGAAAAAAAAAAGTTTGACGAAATACTTTTTTAAGAAACTTTTCGCCAGATGGTCTGACACTTAAAATATGACAAGGCTTGCAAAGTTCAGACCAAATACCAAATCAAGAAAAACTTTTAAATTCTCAAGTTATAAGAAAATATTTATAGGTAGAATCAATTTAAAGAAACTAAATGCTCAACAAAAAATTGACCATTAAATTATAACAAATCTCAGAATGTCAGGTTGGAAGAATGAGAACGCAGGATAAATTGAGAAACCAGGAAATGGATGAGTAGCAGGGAAATTGAACGGAACGTTAATTGGTGGCAAGAATTTGGGAGTTCAATTATTTGTCATAGTATTGCATAACAAAAGAAGCAACATTTCAACAATGTAATAATGCCAATATGGTGACCAATAGTATCAAAGGTTTTACGAGATTTGAGTATCTGAATGTATACTGAACATTAGCAACTGACAAATGACATGAAATTCAAGGATTTGCAAGTATGATCCTTATCTAGTGTGAATAAATCATAAACATCTTAGCGGACCCATAAGATTGTATTATCTAGATGTCCAACTTACTAATTGTCTCGCAAACAATGGACAGGAGCTACCACATGCATCAATTTGGTAAGGTCTATATTAAACAGGCACCAACGCAACATGATAGAATATGGACATAGCAACAAGGACATGGCACATATTTTGGTGTGTCCTAGTATATTTTGGACAGTTTGTGTCGTTTGCAGTGCCCGGCATGAGAAGAATATGGCACCAATTTTTGGAGGGTTCATGCTTCCTAGGTTAAGGGTAACAGCTTACTGCTTCCATTATTTGGAACGTAGAATATTCCAGAGTATTTCATATCATAATAGTAACAGGATGGTGAGAGTGACTTAAATTTCGACTCTACCTGCAAATAAAAAATGATAGACAATTAAGCATAAATCCAATCTAAGGGAATAAATATTGTATATAAATCATCTACTACTTTTTCTGTGAATAATATCGCATCAACAACACAACTAAACCAATTAACATTGAACTCAAGAAGGAAGCAATTATAGATACATACACCCGGAGAAACTTGAACCACCCTGACTCTGGAAACAATGCAATCTAATAAGTTATCATTCACCAAGTCTGAGTAAAACAGCCTTTGTTGGTCATGACATCCTGCTTGCTCTTTCATAACCTACATAAGGACAATCATAATAATACGACAACTAATGAGCCTTGTCCATCTAGCCAGAGTAAGCTAGTATAGGCTAGATAAGCCGTGCAAACATCCCTATACAGGTATTACATAAAGGAATTATATTTACAAAATTGGGAAAAGGTAACACTAAACTCACGGTATCTCCAGCTCTATAGAACCATTGTATTCTGACATAGTATTCCCCTCTTATCGTTTCAAAGAACTCCAATATCCTTCCAACATAACTTAGCTTTTTCTTTTCTCCCTGTAAGGTATGCCTAAGATGTCAATATAGTCGTATCAAGCGACTTACAAAGAACTAGTATCGAAGAGGGCAAAATGTAATGTGCACAAAGAAATGTCAAATCATGAAAATTACTAGTAACTGTTGCCACTAACAACAAGGTTCCAGTAAAGGCATTCATTGAAAGAAAAGAGAGATTATCTTCAATGTTCGTATGGACAACTAATCCCAAAACAACGGAGACGGACTTAGGGATCCAATCCGATAGATAGACATAAAAATTGGTTCATCTTGTGGAATGTTAAGCGGAAAATCCAAAAGTTTTGGTGGAGAAGGAAAACCCCTTCAATGGCCTTTTCTATATTTCTTAGTAATGAGGAAAAGTACATACAACGATTGAGGTGATAGATGTCTCCATTCTATAGTTTAAGATAGTCCAACCCTACAAGAAATAGAATCTCAAATATGGAATGTTCTAAATTAAATCAAATAGAAAATACATCTAAAACACTAAAATATGCAACATCATAGATGAACCAAAGCTCCAGTTACAACCAACCAGAACTTTGGTTAGGCAGTGCCAAATCACATATATTGCACGAATACGGATACGGACATGATATGGGCATTTGCAAATAGATGCAAATGTAGTTACCTATGTTGCATGAATACGGACACGATGTGGATACAATACGGATATGGACACCATTTTGTCGTGTTCGTGCAATATAGCAAATCACATAATCAAACTGAAAGAGTCTGGTCAATGAAACCAGAGTCCTGGTACAACCTAAAATCCTGCCTGGGATGAAATGGAAATCCGGTTTTACTGATGCCCATTCCAGAATCCAGAACACTAGTGGAATTTCCTGGTCTGGTTATGCTCACTTCCATGTGATAACTGGAAATCAGGTTTAGTAAACTGGAAATCTAGTTGCCCTAAAGAAATTACAACTGTTAGTCAGTTTTGTATGCTTTTTTTTTTCTTTTTGTTAGTCAGTTTTGTATGTGTTTCGCATTGCACTGCAGCTACTTCAAGGTCCAGCACTCGTACTTAACTTCGTCCACCTCCAAGTGATCTCTACCACCAATAAGCCGCCTGACCATGGTTATGATCAACAAGTCAATAGCATGCCTATGCATTTCACTTCGAGCCATAGATGTCCAAGTAAAGCTGCCGTAACCAACTAATATGTTAGGTGCATCCTAACCGTGTCAAATGGAATGCAGGCTTAGGATCGACCAACTTTTTCTGCTACGACTACCATGACACAACCTTACATGATACAGCTAGCTCATCAATCTAGACAATCTGACCATCCTAATCAAGTTATCTTTTGGAATGGTTCAGTTTGGTATCAGGGTAACTTGAAACAAAGAGTGGGTAGGCTCAGCACATTTGCATAATATGACAGGGTTGGAGAAGAAAGGAAACAAATAAGTTGAGGAAGTAATGAAAGAAAACTAACTTCTTCATGGACCGCACAGACTTCTCAGCGGCTAAGTCTCAGACTGATCCTCCAAAGCAATGCCAGCAATTAACATCTATGATAGGTTTGGCCATGCATGCAAGGGTGCACAGTCAAGCACATGACAGAAAGGCTATGTTTGGTTTCTAAATGAAAATGGTATAAGAAGGCAAAAACCTTGATAATAAACTTCTTACCAAATCAGATTTGAGTAACATGTGGTGGATCTCTGCTGTTTGATATTATTCTGACACAGGACTCGGGGGACAATTATGTAGAACTCAAATGAACTACTAATGGAAATGGGGGTCAAAATTGCATCAGGATGCCAAAAACCTTACCGCTTGCAAACCTGAATTAGACAAGGTCCATCCAAAATGTGTTAGTCTACAGTCCAACCCCTCTCAATGTTTGGGTTGGCTCCACGAGGTTAGAGTTGAACAAACCCAAGTAACAATGTCACAGACTCCATGTGAAGGAAACAATAGCTTTATATTGCCTACATCGACCTCACTTAAATATCAGTAAATCAGTAAGCAACGCTGGTTGCAACGACTCCAAATTAATTTTTTTATAAAGCCCAAACATAAGAACATGCTTTGAAGGTTCTTGCCATATCAGAAGGTTTACAAAATGATAGTTTGGTTTTCAATGACAAAAAAGTTCAGAAAGTTGAGCTTTACTGCATATGCTGCCTAATTTAAGAACTGAAAGAAATCAAGAATTCCTCATGATCTATATATCTTAAAATATATATTGACTAAACTCTTTGTTTTTATAATTTGGACTGTTTGACTCTCCGAATTCTTCAATCAACTGGTACGTTTTATACCTCAAGTTACATTGCACCTTTAGTACAAACATGAATGCACCTAATAGCACTGTAATTAACTGTGTTTTAGATTGTGAGAAGTGCATAACATCAGGGAAACAGTTCATATCATGGAATGATGGAAACACTTACATTCATATCATGGAACAATTTTAATTAGTAAACATATGCAAGGGTATATTTGGAGGAAGAAAAAAGGTTCACGGTGAAGCTTAACTTTTCCCATTATATAGTAGTATAATTATTTGCTTCACTTTAATAAAGATATGTGGGAACTTTTGTGTTATACTTGATTATAAAACTACTTCAATAGTGAAAGAGTTAGATGAAATACCTTCCCTGTCTGATTCATCCTTGGGTCATTTTCAGATGACAGATTCTAGACTTAAATTTGTTTAGACTTCAAACCCCTCCCTCATTCTCCTTTTAGTTCAACACAGGTCACAGAAGAGATCTTTTCACCCAGTGAGTTTGACCTTGCTCCTGAAAGAGAGAGAAACCTCAGGAGATAGAAGTCAAGCATTACATATGCATATTGTTAGATTAGTGCTCTCACTTCATCAGCTTCTCTTCTTCTTGTGAAAATCAAGCTGTACTGTTACTTCTATTTTGTAAACCGGACAATCAATAGCAACTAAAATTAGAGATATTCACTGATCAACTGTGAGATCCAGCAGTCGAGTTCAAACCTAGAGATAAAATCATGGACCTTCTGAAATCATAGAGGTCAAGTTACAACGCCATCTCCAATATGTTAGTTCCTGATTCCCTTGGAGACCCTCTCGGATAGATCAGATGCAACAGAATATCTATCATTGTCATAGCATCCAGTAAGGAATGCAACATATGTTATTCGATCAACGCTCTGCTCATGGAGAAGTTTGTCAAGAAATAAACGTGCAGCATCTACTTTTCCTTCAGAACTCAACTTCCTGATCAAGATATTTGCCGTCCGAACCCATTGTTTCTTCTCCAATCTCTCCAACAAAGACAAAGCGATATTTAGTTTCTCCCTATTGCAGAACTCATAAGCTAATGTGATGCAACTTACTTCACATGGAACTAAACCTTTGTCCAACATAGCCTCAAATAGAGCTCGAGCCTCTTCCAATCTAAGCTCTTTGCACAATCCACTCACTAAAGCACTGTAAGTAACTGAATCAACATGAATTCCACTCTGAACCATTCTCTCAAACACCCTCAAACCGGTGTTTGGTTTTCCATCTCTGAAGTATCCACAAATCATCGAAGTATAAGTTTTCGCGGTAGGCACCAATCCTGATTTAATGCATTCAGTGAAAAGCCTCTCGCATTCCTTCATCCTCTTACTTTTACAAAGTGCGCCAATCAAAGTTGTGTAAGTGTGGATGTCAGGGAAGCAACCAACACCAACCATACGATTGAAAACTTCCTGAGCATGGTCAACCTCACCTTGCTTGCAATGCTCACCGATAAGGATAGTGTAAGTGGCCTTATCAAGCTTCAATCCATCTCCAACGGCCTTATGAAGGATTCTGTAAGCCTCTTTGCTACGTCCTTTCTTAAAAAGACCACCGATAATTGAATTATATGTACAAATATTTGGAAAACATCCTTCTCTCCTCATCAAATCCATCAATTCGAATGCCCGATCAAGATTCCCAACTTTGCAGTGTCCAAGTATAATAGTAGTGTATGTCTTAACGTTGGGGGACAAGCCTTGCTCTTTCATTCTGCCAAACAACATCTCGGCTCGATTGATCTTCCCCTCCTTGGAATACCCAGAAATCATCGCAGTGTAGGTTTGCACGTTCGGCTTGTACGAATCGCTCCGGACCAACTTGAGGAAAAGCCGAAACGCCCTCTCCGTCCATCCAATCTTGATTAGCCCATCAATGAGCGTGGTGTGCGTATAGACGTTCGGATTCAACCCCTTCCGAACCATCTCTTCCAAAACGTGAAACGCTTGCTTTACGCTTCCTTTCTTAACCAACCCATTAATGACCGCAGTATAGTTGATAACATTTGGAGCCAAACCCATCTCCGACATCCTCTCGAACAACCGAGAAACCCTTCCAAAGCAGCCCTTCCTACAAAACAAATCGACGACAAGAGTGCAAGTGACATTATCAATGCACAGTCCTCTATCCTCCATCAGCCTCAACAGCCTCTCAACTTCCGCGACATCTCCCGACGCGCACAGCCCGACAACCATGGTCTTAAAACTGGTGAAATCCGGGGACGCGCCGCTGGCAGGCATTTCGTCGAACAGCTTGCGGGCGAACGGGACCAGGCCCGACTCGACGCCGATCCTGAGAACGCGGTTCATGGTGTGGACAGAGAGGGGCAGTCCGTGGCTCCGCATCTCGAAGACCATGTCGACGGCCTCCTTGAACCTCCCGGCCTGCGAGAAGTTCGCGACCATGGAGGCCATGACTTGGTGGGCCTTCTCCCGGTTGGAGTTGGAGAGGAAGGAGTCTGCGGCGGAGACGTAGAAGTGGAAGGAGTGGCGGCACCCCGGCTGCGCGGAGGCCCACTGGAAGAAGGCGAAGGCGGCCGCCGAGCCGTCGGTGCGGGCGAGGGAGGCGACGGCGGGGATGGCGGTGTCGGGGGAGACGGCGGGGAGACGGTGGTGGAGGGATTTGAGCGTCCGGTCGCCGCTTTCGAAGGATTGGGAGACTAGGTCGCAGAGTTTGGAGAGGGATGGTGGGTTCGACGGGATGGAGATGGCTTGGGAGAATTGGCGGGAGGAGAAGGCCATTGCCTATTTCAAATTCTGTAGAAAGAGGGAGAAAAATGAAATAATATGTTGCATTGGTTACTGGGTAAATGTAGTGCTTGGATTGAGTAAGTGAGATAAGTTATAATATAATCTTTAGATTTGAGATTTTGAGTGGGGACAAGAGTTAAGTGGGGTGTATTTATAACTTTTTAAACAAAATTCTTCACTTTTTTTCTTGTTAACCCTCCGATTTGGAGGGTTAAAAAATCGACAAAAGAGGGTCAAACAAACTCCTACTTAACCCTCCATTACTCTCCCTCATAAGCCTCCACTCTCAAACCAAACATAGTTCTTTTTTTTTTCACTTAACTTTATCTCATTTAACTCTCTTAACCATCAATCCAAACAGACCCTAAGAGCATCGGGACATCCACAGTTCATGGTGTTTAATGGGCCGGTCCGCTGACCGAGTTTGAATGGGTTTGGGTCGGACCGGGGTTAATCTAGGATGTAGCGGGCTGGCCGGTCCGGAAGAAAAATTGTTGGACCCAGTTCGGATCCATGACCCGGTCAGGGGCGGACCGAGCCGAACCAGTCTGAGACCGGGCCGATTCACGGTTGGGGCAGGCTAGCCCGCAATTTTTTGTAAAGCACTGTATATAAGTTAAATATATAATAAGTTAATAAATTTAAATATAAAAATATAAAAATTCAGATTATATATGTATGTTAATGTATAAGTCATTTGTTATATATTTTTTTCTGTTAAGATTTTTATATATAAATTATTTGTTAGTAAATTAAAATAGAAAAAAATATATAGAAGTTAAGATTTGTAAATTTTATAATTTTTGGATATATAAGAGAATTAAATTTATTTTATATAAATTTAAATAGAAAATTATCATTTCCATTACTAAAAATATTAGATGTAAACAACATTAACTAACAAAATACATAATTGAGACAGAATTTTGAGAAGAAAAAAGATGAAAAAAAAAGTATTAATGCCAAAAAAAATTAAATATGTTATAACATTAACTAACAAAAAAATTGACACTTGAAAGTTGGTATTTTATTTTCATAAAATTTGTAATAAAATGTACAAGTATTTTTTTTTCCGTCGTCCGTCGTTCGTCTTTCGTCCAACTGTATTTCTCAGCTCCTCCTTCAATAGTGTCGTCCAAAGTAAAAGACTGAAAGTCTAGCTCATTGATGTCGGCATTTTCATCTCTTAAGTTTTGAGTTAGTTTTTTAGCACGAACCAAATCTTGAACGTAGACGCAGGCTTCCAAAATATTTGGCACCATCATGCTGCTCTTCTTGCTTAGCATCCTTGAACCTGCAATAAAATAATATTCTGATACTATCATAGACACCAGAACCATTAGAATATCACGCGCTATAGAAGAAATTATAGGATACTAGGTGAAGGCCATTGCCTATTGCAAATTATATAGGAAGAGGTAGAAAATGAAATATATGTTGGTTTTGGTTACTAGGTGTTTAGTATGCGGCTCAAACTACAAAGCCGAATTAACCAAATTAGTATATACTAGTCACGTTTGTACGTACTGTCAGGACCCATCCCTGAATAATCGGGCATGGGCCGTGGGTACGTCCAGCCTACGCCGCAGCATCGGTGGTAGAACGTTGTATTGGTATTCTAGACTATCTATCAATAATGATCATCAACACATAATGATAACTCAATAAATATGAATACTCAATCACATAATCTATAAGGAAGAACAACGCACGAATATCATATAAGGAGAACAAAATAAGAGTCAATACATCTCACAAGACTAATAATAGCCAAGAGTCTCCAAAAAAGAATAAAAGAACTAATATCAAGCTGGAGATAAATCCAGTACAATAATCTGTCTATCTAGTGAACTATAGGCAAAGTGTCATCGGCCTCAACTGGGATAAGTCCCTCCTGAGCCACAGTCTCTAGCTCTAAATCTATTACGCCCTAAGGCCCGTAGTGAGTGGGATACCACTCCTCAGCGTCATCTGAAAAAATATATCCAGTCAGGATTGGAGCGAAGTACACCTCTAACAGCAGTTCCAATAAATAATAAATACTATGTAGCAGTAAATAGAAAGAATATACAAGATAAATAGTGCATGGCAGGAATATAGAGGAATAAGAATGCAATACTATATATACAAGAGAGATGAACATCATATATAAGAGTCAGAAAATACAACTAGCTAAGTGACTGAGTACTAGCTTTAACATGTGATCGGCTTGGGTCTTTTGTTCAGGAATCATGGACTGGTTAATCTTACGTGCGGTGTATTATTAATACTATACAGGAAAACAGGAACTGTGGGATATGATCACATATCTATACTAAATACTCTCAGCCCCCAACTGGTATAATGGATCCAACCATGGCACGCTATGACACGGAACTCTCTAAGAAGGTAGCAAGTCTCCTTAAGAATCAGTGTCCATACAAGTACAAGAACAAGATGGCTTACACAGGTACGCTAGGAACCACCAGGAATAATATCTCATGACGGAATCCAAAAATACCAATCCGTGTAACCATGTGTCAAGAAGTCAAGGATATCTATACTATATACAAGAAACATAGAAGATATCATAAACGAGAAACTATCAGAGAATGTACTCGCCTGAAATCCGGGATAAAGTAGCAAAAGTATCTGTAACAGTGCCTCAAAGGCCTAAATATGGAATATTACATCAACACATATTTTTTAAATGATAAAATAAGTTAACTAGTCAATTTCAAGGTCATCAGGCCAAATCTAAGTCAAAACAGTTAAACTAGGTCAACTCTAGGTCAAACTAGTCAAACTTGGTCAAGCTAGCTACTTCTAGGTTGTATGGGTCTATATCTAGGTTATTGGGTTAATATCTTAAGGATACAAGACATATAAGCTAATATTAGGCATTATGATACCTTAAAGGTATCACTATATAATCTATACTAGTTAACAACACTAATACTATATATTACCTTATACTATGATTACTTTAGTATCACTACTAACTGACCAATCCTTAACAACCTAATCAACCCTACCTAGGCTCAACTTATTAACATAACTTATCATTTGTAACTCTTGATACTCTTGGTATCAAGATATCCAAGTCTCCAACATCATCTAACCCTGGCACTTGGACCTTCTCCCACTCTACCCTTAAATATCGCAAAACTGTTACACACAACAAATCTTACTTATACCTACCACTACCCCCAATTAGTTTCTACAATACCTCAATGTAAATCCCCTGATTTTTTCAAAATTTTTAAATCTGGACTTTTCACAATTTTCTGGAATTTTCTGGGAATTTTCTGTAATTTAAAAACAGGGTTTTAATTATTCAATGATTTTTAAATGATAATAAACAATATTATCATATTATGGAAATAATATTTTTGGGTGTAAAATGAAAAACTGGACTTAGGACAATTTTTCTGGAATTTATCGGGCCCAGACCTATTTTTAAAACACCTAAAACTATTTATTTATTTATTTATTTATTTATTTATTTATTACTGATTTTAATTATAATAATTATTATTATTGTTTTTAAATAAACCCTAAACCCAACCGGGCCGGCCCAGCCCACACCGGCCCATCCCCTATCGGGTCGGGTCGGGTCTGCCCGTCGCCCGACCCGCACCCGCTAGCCCACCCGTGACCCAGCCCCTCTCCCAGCGATTTCCGCCCGGCCGCCCGCTTCCTCCGCCGCCCCGCCCGCGGCCACGCCTCCCCCGCACCCCTCGCCTCGACCACCCCACGACCTCCGCCTAGCCCGACCGCCGCTGCCCTATATAAACCCCTCCCGGCCTCGCCTCCACCGCCTCAGACCCTCCGTCGACCACCGGACCGACGCCGCTCCCCGAGCCGCCGTCAGCCGTGTCACGCCCCAGTCCTAAAATGTCGAGGGACTGGACACGTGGCAATGGCCAGCAGCACGCACCGATGGATAACCCAATTTAATGGAGCCATCAGGGCGTACTTAAGCTGTAAATAAGGTCTACTACAACAAGTCACACTAATCTCATCCATAAAGATAAAGAAATAACTGCATAATGGAATGGAAATAAGTAGCAACAATAATCACAGCAAGTCAGTCGGAGAAACAACCCGACTTAAGTCTGAATAAACTGGCTTTATAGGCCAGGAACAAGAGATAAACATGAAATAAATACTGAGTACTGGAACAGGCACTCAGGAGAAGTCTTCGGCAGTCACCTCGTCTTCAGTGTTCGGTTCTATTCCAGCAACAGCTTCAGCTCCGGTCCCGTATACCTCGGGGTACTGCTCCTCTGCTAAACCTGGGGACATAATCCATTCCAGGTCCTCAGTGGACATAGCAAGGCACAAAATAAAACAAGCCAAATGAATAAGCAGTGCAATAAATAAATGAACAGCAGGGTAAACTAAGTAACCATCTATGTGATATGCAAATGAGAGCAACACTAGTACTCAGGCTGAGACCGCTACAAGCTCTGTGTCGGGGAGCCGGTAGCAGGAATAACACGTAAAGGGTCTAGCTCTGCTGGAGAGTCTACAACCTCACAATAATAGTAGATATATATGTAGAACAGCCTGTAGCCTGTGTGTCTCTCCACACCCAATGTAATCACGCAAGCCATGACCATAACGTCTCATGTCCATGTCAGCGGGATTATAACTAATGCAACAAGTCATACTGTCTATAAATAAATGTCTCTATCAAGTCCTGTATCCTATACAGAATCACCACGAATATCTCAGGAGGATTCTGTCCATGATAGTGTCAAGTGTCCTGGGTTGTAGGGTACTTGATAGGTCAAGTACAAAGTAAGGGGATCGTAAATCCATCTCTAAATGACGAACCCAACACCGCGTACGGTGTCGGCACCCGACTATGATCGGACACTAGGTACGTCATACGTTCCCTAGGTTAAGCAGTTTAAATCAGTTTATATGAATTTGCACAAGACATCCAGCAGAGTATTTTTACAGAAAATATGAAAATAATGACTGCAAGTTTGGCAATGTGCACTTGCCTGAGGTTTGGATTCCACTAAGGTCCTGGTTTCGGAAATTTCCAGAGATGTCTCCGAAAGCTGAAACAAACAGTACCATCACGCTCAGAAGGTGTCAAACAGCTAGGAACGCCTGTCCTTGGGTCCAATTTGGAGACAAGGGCAAAAACGACAATTTTGGGCCAAAACGGGGTCCACCGGTGGGCCCGCTTTGCACCGAAAAATGTGTCAGGGTCAATGGTCTCCAAATTCACCAAACTTAGTGTCAACAGGTCAGGAACGCTGATACGAACCCAACGGAACTTTCAGATTTGAATTCCGATGAGCCGATCACAAAATCGCCCATCGAGTGGGGCCTGTGGGGCCCACGACACGCGATTTTGTCAACGTTCTCAGAATTGAACCAAACTTGACCCACAGGACCAGCGTATCGCTACGAGTCCGATGGTGCAAGTTTCGTCTCGATCTGTCGTGTGTGCACGAAGTTAGGGTGAATTGCAGAAGAGTCAGATACGGGGCGATGTCCGCGGATACGCGTTGATTCCGGTGTGCACGCACACCCGAATCAGCTTCCGCGAAATCCCATACGTCCGTATCGACGAGGCGCACGTATCTGTGAAGACTGAACGCGACCAAGTCGTCCTGTTTGGCGGGGCGTACTCAGTTCCGGGGTGAAACAGGGTCAGATTTTTCCTGTTTTTGGATCGCGGTGTGCGATCACCACAGGACGCGACTGTCACGACCCGCACCCGGTTATTCGGGCACGAGTGCGTGGGCACGTCCAGCCTACGCCGCAGTGTCGGCGGTAGTACGCTGTCTAGGTCATTTCTGGGGTCAATAAGTATCTATCTCATCCACAATAATGAACATGTAAGAATAATCACAGGAAATAGGAATGCTAAGATTTCATAATATTTAATCTGTGACAACCAATCCACAGTTAATACAAGCCAGAAGATAGATCGGGGACAAACCCGAGTTTATGCTGAAAGAAAATAAAATTATAACTAACTGGCTACTCCTCCTCAAAGGTAGTCTCCTGAGTGGGAACTGGCTCCTCATATGTGTCACCTGCTAACTCATAGGGGCCATAATAGGTAGGGGCAAAGTTCTCATCATCGCCTAAAACAACGGATCCAGTCAGGAAAGGAGCAAAGTACACAATGCACAACAAGATTAAACTAAATATTCTTGACAATTAACTTGAGTATTATGTTGAGAAAGTTGCATAGAAGAACATTAATATCTCAGAGTTAATACTATAAACAGGAATATGAGAAAGCAGGAAATAAGTGAGACAGGAAATGAAACTACAACAGTCAGCAAGAACTATAACAAGACCAGAAACTATCTGTGTGAACTTGTATTTATTTTAGAAAACATAGTTGGCATGTAGGGGTTTATAAGGCTAATCCGGCCGTCATAGACGGCTATTAAACATGAACAATCGAGATCCGGCTGAGGGTACAGTCGCGTACCAACAGCTATTAAACATGATAGGGGAAAGGGTAAACTACATGCCTTCTAGTATTCTCCCACCCGACATGAAAAGCAAGACATGAAATACAGTATCCAAGACATGAAATCCAATGTTCTAATACTACGTATAATCATCAAGGGTACTAGTAGAGCAGGGAATTAATTATCACAATATAAAGATTTAACTTGAAGTGCAGGTACTTGCCTGTTGTTTGGATCCGATAAATTGTACTTGGGGAAATATCCAGAGATGAGTCTAAATGCTGAAATAAATATTACCATCACGCTCAGAAGATGTCAAATAGCTAGAAACGCCTGTCCTTGGGTCCAATTTGGAGACAATGGCAAAAACGGCAGTTTCGGGTCAAAACGGGGTCCGCCGGTGGGCCCGCTTTGCACCGAAAAACGTGTCCGGGTCAACGGTCTCCAAAATCACCAAACTTAGTGTTAACAGGTCAGGAATGCTGATATGAACCCAACGGAACTCCCAGAATTGGATTCCGATGAGCCGATCACAAAATCGCCCGTCGAGCGGGGCCTGTGGGGCCCACGACACGCGATTTCGTCAACGTTCTCAGAATCGAACCAAACTTGACCCACAGGACCAGCGTATCGCTACGAGTCCGATGGCGCAAGTTTTGTCTCGATCTGACGAGTGTACAAGAAGTTAGGGCAAATTGCAGAAAAGTCGGATACGGGCGATGTCCGCGGATACGCGTTGATTCCGGTGTGCACGCACACCCGAATTAACTTCCGCAAAAACTCACACGTCCGTATCGACGATGCGCACGTATCTGTGAAGACTGCACGCGATCAAGTCGTCCCGTTTGGCGGGGCGTACTCAGTTCCGGGGTGAAACAGGGTCTGGTTTTTCCTGTTTTTGGATCGCGGTGTGCGATCACCACAGGACGCGATGCCCCGAGCGGTTTGTCCGGGCACCGAGAGGGTCATACAGGCTTCGCAACGCAATTTGCAGAATTGAAAACGGGGCAGCGAGGAGAAAGATATGAGTACCTTAACAGGGCTCTGAAAATTAGGGTTTCCTCGTGTCCGTGTCGTGTCCGACACGACACAGGCCGAGTCCGATCGAATTAGGGTTAGGGTTAGGGCTTCTCTCAGGCGGAGGGGCACCGGGGAGGGTCTGGGCGGCTCGGGGCGGCGTCGCCGGGGACGGATGGAGCCGACCGGGGCACGGCGAGGGCTGCCGGCGTCGGGAGGAAGCAGGGGAAAGAGGGGCGGCTGCTGCTCGGCTGTCGACGAGCTGGGAGGAGGAGGAGGAGGAGAAGAGGGGAGGGGCAGGCCGCGGCGGAGGGGTGCTCCGGGCAGGGTGGTGGCCCCGGAGGCGGTGGCAGCGAACGGGCACGGTGGGGAGGAGCGGGTGGCCGGAGAGGGGTCTGGGGCGGGGTTTAAATGGGGGAAGAGGAGCGGGGGAGGCGCCGGCTGAGGCGGTGACGTGGGGGGTCGACGGCGGAGACGGAGGCGCGTGGCCGCGGCAGCGCGGAGATCGGCCGCGGGTCCGGCGGAGGCGCGGGGCGGGGACTGGGTCAGGGAAGGGTTTGGGTTCGGGTCGGGTCGGGCGGCGGTGGATCCGACCCGACCCGCTAGCGTTGGCAGGCTGGGCTCGGCCCAATGGGCTGGGCCGGCTCTATTAATAATAATAATAATAATAATAATAATAATAAATATTTAAATAATAAATAATTAAATAAATAGTTTTAGGTGATTTAAAAATAGGTCCGGGGTCCAATAAATTTCGGAAAAATTACCCTAAGTCCAGTTTTCCATTTTACACCCAAAAATATTATTTTCATAATATCTTAATATTATTTATTATCAATTAAAAATCATTTAATAATTAAAACCTTGATTTTAATTACAGAAAATTCCAGAAAAATTGCGAAAAACCCCAATTTAAAATTCTTGCAAAATCTGGGGGTTTACAATCTACCCAACTTATAAAAATTTCGTCCTCGAAATTTAAAATTAAGCCATAATCCTTCACGTATCTCAATCGCAATCTCCTTGCGAAAATTTAAATCCTAATCATGTCCACTGCAACCACTTCATGATTAAGGTGACTACTGCTCCAATCAGAAATTCAATTTATGGTTATTACTTCTTACTTCCTCAAATTACCCACAGGCAGGTTTTAGATTAAGTCCATATAGCATTTTCAAGATTTGCACATGACTTTGCCTCACGATTTTAATTATCATAATTTCCTCTAGAAGTGATTCGAGTCCAACAATATTCCCATTCAAGATGGTATGCTTCAAATTTTTAAATTTCGTTCATCTCCTCAATAATCCAACTAGGTAGTCCAACCACCAATTCGTAATTTGTAATTCAAATCATCAAATTGAAAAAATGTAGTCCACCCATGTTCAAGTCTGAAATTCTATAATTTTATCTTCCAAATTCAAATTGATGATTTTACCTTCATTATTCAAATTTAAATCATGTAACTAAGGTACAACTATTGGGTCCTCGATATCAATTCATTAATCATTTTAGTCACTCCTCTAAATTTTCAAAATTATAATGGCTTGCTTCTTCCAACCTGACCTTACTCGGTCACGATCCAAAGGACATTCCTCTCAAGTTGACAATGCATTGCTACCCAACTTAGAGTTTATCCATTCATCACAAAAAGACTATATACCTTAAGAAAATATTCCTTAATATGTTTACCTACGTCATTCAATCCTCGAACTTCAATGCCGATCATGTCACGTATGATATGTCCTCAATTACGAAAGTTTTAATCCTCAAGTATGTGATCGGCCTATGTGGCATATCTAGTACTATCTATGTACTAACTTATACCAGGCACGAGATTTCGTCTTTCCGAAATAAGGGAAGACGAAGATCAATAATAAAGAGTTCAAGGGTGGGGTGATAGAAAGGAAATATCGGGGTCAAGGCATTTTAAAGTATTCAGGTGAGAATTGTCAAGCGATTGTGGATTGAATCCTATCTCGGTAATTCCTATTCACATGCTCGTATTAATACAGTTATGCTCAGACATGTCTAGGGCAGGTATACTAGTCAACTGTATATCTCAATCCACGCAAAGTAGTGCGAAGGGCGAACCAAATGCACTAAGGTTGATCAGACCGTAATACATTGATTCTGAGTAGACAATTGTATTAGTGTGTCGACCCACTAATACATATGTCATGAACAAGCTTGATAAAAGGATAAGCTTGCAAAACTAGGCTATAAAATAGCAGCATAAGTCAAGCACAGCAAAATGAAGTGCGCTAGATGGTGATGAAAGAAGATACAAATTATTTAAGTTCACAAAACAACCTACAATAAGCACAATAACAAAAGACTCTAAAATATCCATAGTTATCAAATTAAAAAAAAACATACCAGGTTATTAGCAAGTTTCAAAATTACTAGGTTGGGGCTGAGGTCACGAACCAATAGGCACGAGTTAAACAAAACTAGAAACGGCAGCAAAAATTACTTACGCGCATTAGCTGCTCCAAGAGTCTGCGCGTTCTCCACGGTTATGCTGGTAGAGCATCTCGTGGTGATCTTGTAGGAATCCCGTCGCTTGCTGATAGGTCCTTTACTCTGCACCCAAAAATAAACGATAAGGCGCACAGGAATCAAGGCAGGATGCAAGTCAAGGAATTAATTCAAGTCCGAGACAGATGTCAAGAACGATTCAAGCAAGTGGATGAGATCCTAAACTTATCCTTATCTTATTGCAGGCATGTTCGGTCCCGAAGTTGAAACCGAACAATTTAGTCGTTGGACCTGCATGGGCCACCATAAAAACGTGTCACGACCCGCACCCGGTTATTCGGGCACGAGTGCGTGGGCACGTCCAGCCTACGCCGCAGTGTCGGCGGTAGTACGCTGTCTAGGTCATTTCTGGGGTCAATAAGTATCTATCTCATCCACAATAATGAACATGTAAGAATAATCACAGGAAATAGGAATGCTAAGATTTCATAATATTTAATCTGTGACAACCAATCCACAGTTAATACAAGCCAGAAGATAGATCGGGGACAAACCCGAGTTTATGCTGAAAGAAAATAAAATAATAACTAACTGGCTACTCCTCCTCAAAGGTAGTCTCCTGAGTGGGAACTGGCTCCTCATATGTGTCACCTGCTAACTCATAGGGGCCATAATAGGTAGGGACAAAGTTCTCATCATCGCCTAAAACAACGGATCCAGTCAGAAAAGGAGCAAAGTACACAATGCACAACAAGATTAAACTAAATATTCTTGACAATTAACTTGAGTATTATGTTGAGAAAGTTGCATAGAAGAACATTAATATCTCAGAGTTAATACTATAAACAGGAATATGAGAAAGCAGGAAATAAGTGAGACAGGAAATGAAACTACAACAGTCAGCAAGAACTATAACAAGACCAGAAGCTATCTGTGTGAACTTGTGTTTATTTTAGAATACATAGTTGGCATATAGGGGTTTATAAGGCTAATCCGGCCGTCATAGACGGCTATTAAACATGAACAATCGAGATCCGACTGAGGGTACAGTCGCGTACCAACAGCTATTAAACATGATAGGGGAAAGGGTAAACTACATGCCTTCTAGTATTCTCCCATCATACTTGAAAAGCAAGACATGAAATACAGTATCCAAGACATAAAATCCAGTGTTCTAATACTACGTGTAATCATCAAGGGTACTAGTAGAGCAGGGAATTAATTATCACAATATAAAGATTTAACTTGAAGTGCAGGTACTTGCCTGTTGTTTGGATCCGATAAATTGTACTTGGGGAAATATCCAGAGATGAGTCTAAATGCTGAAATAAACATTACCATCATGCTCAAAAGATGTCAAATAGCTAGAAATGCCTGTCCTTGGGTCCAATTTGGAGACAAGGGCAAAAACGACAGTTTCGGGTCAAAACGGGGAGGCGCCGGCTGAGGCGGTGACGTGGGGGGTCGACGGCGGAGACGGAGGCGCGTGGCCGCGGCAGCGCGGAGATCGGCCGCGGGTCCGGCGGAGGCGCGGGGCGGGGACTGGGTCAGGGAAGGGTTTGGGTTCGGGTCGGGTCGGGCGGCGGTGGATCCGACCCGACCCGCTAGCGTTGGCGGGCTGGGCTCGGCCCAATGGGCTGGGCCGGCTCTATTAATAATAATAATAATAAATGTTTAGATAATAAATAATTAAATAAATAGTTTTAGGTGATTTAAAAATAGGTCCGGGGTCCAATAAATTCCGGGAAAATTACCCTAAGTCCAGTTTTCCATTTTACACCCAAAAATATTATTTTCATAATATCTTAATATTATTTATTATCAATTAAAAATTATTTAATAATTAAAACCTTGATTTTAATTACAGAAAATATCCAGAAAATTCCAGAAAAATTACGAAAAATCCTAATTTAAAATTCTTGCAAAATCTGGGGGTTTACAGCGACGCCCCGAGCGGTTTGTCCGGGCACCGAGAGGGTCATACAGGCTTCGCGTAGAAATTTACAGAATCGAAATCAGAGATCCGAGGTGTGAGATACGAGTACCTGAACTGGCCCTTCGAATCGGGGTTTTTGAATCCGACACGGATCCCGTGTCCTGGGTTTTGTCCGCCGTGTCATGTCTTGAGCTGTTGTGTCCGCTGTCTCTTTGACACGAGTCGTGTCAGCGTCGGGGCGACTGTGCCTAGGGCTGGCTGGGGGATGGCCATTCTGGTCGGCGGAGGAGGGTGGCTCGCCGGGCGGCAGTGGAGATGCGAAGGCGGCTTGGCTGCGAGCCGAGCGGGGCTCAGGGCTGCGGGGTGGAGAGGAGAATGATGGAGGGTGGAGATGGGAGGCTCCGGCGGGGTGCTCGGCTGTGCTTCGGCGGAGGGCAGCGGGGAGGGGACGGCGGGTCGCCGGAGTTAGGGTTAGGGCTCGGGTTTGGGGGGAAAGGGAGGCGGAGGAGAGGGGATTATATAGGGCTCGGGGCGGGGTGAGGTCGGGGACGACGTGGGCGGTTCTCGCGGAGGGGAGGCGACGTGGCCGGCCAGAAAACGCGGCACCGACGGAGTCTGCGGGGAGAGGGAGTCGTGGGGGTTGGGGGTGAGGAGCCGGGTCGGGTCGGGCGGCGGGCTCCGGGTGAGCGGACCCGCCCGACCCGCTAACAGCGGTTGGGACTGGGTCACTAATGGGCTCGGCCCACTGGGCCGGGCCGGGCCCCTAAACCAAATAATAATAATAATAAAAATAATAAAACAATAATTAATAATAATAATGATAATAATTTAATTAATTAGAAAATAGTTTTTTAGGCTTTTAAAAATAGGTCTGAGGCCCAATAAAATCCCAGAAAATTATTCTAAGTCCGGTTTTCTATTTTACACCATAAAATCATATTTCCATTACATTTTAATATTGGTTATTAGCAATTAAAAATGATAAATTCACCACAGGACCTATGTAAATTCCTGAAAAATGTAGAAAAATTCCCAAAAATTGATTTTTAAAAATCTGAAAATTTAGGGTGTTTACAAGCCGCCCCCTTCTCCTCCCTCCTCCTCTTCTTCTCCGGCGAGGTGCCGCTCGACAGCAGCAGCCGGCAGCAACAGCAGCTCACCGACACGCTGCCGGCCGCCTTGAGCCGCCGCCTCCACCGTGGACGCCGGCCGCCCTCCGCCGCAGAGTCCCCGGCCCCCTCCGCCTCAGCACCTGCCGCCCTCCTCCGCAGCACCGTCGGCCAGAGAAAAACCCTAGCCCTAATTTTCTCCCCCGTGTCCGACACAGGACACGTGTCCCGTGTCGTGTCGGACACAATTTGACCCCGGTTTTTGGGTCCCGTTCAGGTGCGTGTATCTTCTTGCTCGTAGCTCCGTTTTTGTTTCCGCGAATTGCGTTGCGAAGCCTGTATGGCCCTCTCGATGCCCGGATAAACCGCTCGGGGCATCGCGTCCTGTGGTGATCGCACACCGCGATCCAAAAACAGGAAAAACTAGACCATATTTTACCCCGGAACCGAGTACGCCCTGCCAAACGGGACGACTTGGTCGCGCGCGGTCTTCACCGATATGTGCGCATCGTCGATACGGACGTGTGGGATTTCGCAGAAGTCGATTCGGGTGTGCGTGCACACCGGGATCAACGCGTATCCGCGGACATCGCCCTGTATCCGTACTTTCTGGAACGCGCTTTAACTTTGTGTACACACGTCGGATCGAGACGAAACTTGCGCCATCGAACTCGTAGCAATACGTTGGTCCTGTGGGTCAAGTTTGGTTCGATTCTGAGAACGTTGACAAAATTGCGTGTCGTGGGCCCCACAGGCCCCGCTCGACGGACGATTTTGTGATCGGCTCATCAGAATCCAATTCTGGAAGTTTCGTTGGGTTCGTATCATCGTTCCTGACCTGTTGACACTAAGTTTGGTGAATTTGGAGACCTTTGACCCGAACACGTTTTTTGGTGCAAAGCGGGCCCACATGCGGACCCCGTTCTGACCCGAAACTGCCGTTTTTGTCCTTGTCTCCAAATTGGACCCAAGGACAGGCATTTTTAGCTGATTGATATTTTTTGGATCTGATGATGATGTTTATTTCAGCAACCGGAGTACCGCCTGCTAATCCAGCTGAAGTCAGAGCCGCAACTGGAACCGGAACCACAGACAAGTGTACCTTGCCAAACCCTGCAGCTTGCTATTTATTTTTCTGGACTTAATTATGCATTAGTGGGCAAGTAAAGCTTGCCAAATCTCAGTAATTCTTGACATAGTATTTTACTTAATTTCTTGTGGAATTAATTGTAAACTTGTTTTAACTGCTTAACCTAGGAAGCGGGTGACGTGCTTAGTGTCCGATCATAGTCGGGTGCCAACTCCGTACGCGGGGTGGTGTAACATCACATAGACATGGATATCGAGACCCGATAATTCTCGTACTTATCCTATCAAGTACGCCAGAACTCAGGACACTTGACACTAATTCATGAGACAGAGTCTTCCTGAGACATTCAAGGTGATTCTGTATAGGATGCATGTTTGACATAGACTTTACATTCTTAGACATTTGATTCATAGCTATCAGACTTGCTGCATTAGTTATAATCGTGCGTGACATGGACATGAGGCATCGTGGACATGAGACGTGGGATTACATTGGGTGGGGAGAGACACACAGACTATAGGCTGATATTATATATATAAAACATAGTATATTTCAGAGTATAATTCATAGTTATTGTCGCTACCGGCTCTCCGACACAGAGCTTGTAGTGGCTTCAGCCTAAGTTCTAGTGCTGCTCTCATATTGCATATTACTTAGCTGGTTACATAGCCTACCCTCTTGTTTAATTATCTGCTGCACTGCATTTATTTTGGCTTGTATTTTCTGTACCTTGCTGTCCCCTGAGGACCTGGATCCGGATTATGTCCCCAGGTACAGCTGAAGAGAACTACCCCGAGGTGTACGGTACAGGAGCACTCCTTGGAGCAGAACCAGGAACAGAGGACGAGATAGTGGCAAAAGATTTCTCCTGAGCATCGGCTTCATCTACACAGTATTTCTATTTTCGGTATTTTATTTTCTGTCTATTCTCATTAAATGTAACAGACTAATTCTCGGATTATTTCTCGAGATAAGCTTATTTGATATTGCTTATTTATTTCCATTACATTATTTCTGGCATTACTCTGCGTCATTCTGTGGATAAGATTAGAAATACCTGAGACTTGTAATATTTTACTGCTAGACTACAGCTTAAGCATGCCATGATGGATCCATTAAATTGGGTTGTCCATCGGTGCGTGCTGCTGGCCATTGCTCACGTGCTCAGTCCCTCAGCATTTTAGGACTGGGGCGTGACATGGTTTTTGTGGTGGCCCATGCAAGTCTACGACTAAAATGTTCGGTTTCAACTTAGGGACCGAACAGGCCTGCAATAAAGAATAGGATAAGTTTTTAGGATCTCATCCACTTGCTTGAATCATTTTTGATATCTGTATCATATTCAAACTAATTTTTACTTGCATCTTGCCTTGATTCATGTGCGCCTCTTATTGGTTATTTTGGATACAGGAAAATAGACCCACAAGAATGCACCGAGACTCCCGCCGGAACACCACAAGCTACAGGTGTCACCTATGACGACGAAGTGATACCAGTCGGAGGAGTTCCCTCAACTCGACAAAGCCAGCAGGCAGGTCAACCTACCTCCCGATTCCGACGCGATGATATTCCACCTCCGCTGCAGTTCGTTCCACCAATGCCCGTACTCCCACAAGGACAGCCAATTGACGGACAGCAGATATTCCAAATGATCTACGCGATGATGCAAGCTCAGCAACAAGTCCAACACGAGGCTCAGCGTCGCGAAGCTAACTTTTGGAGGGACAGCATCGTAACTGTACTGGAGCAGGCCAACCTACCAGCTCGACGTCCATCTACAGGCTCTATTACTGACTTCCGCCAACTGAAGCCCCGCATATTTTCTGGCAAAGAGGAGCCCACCGAAGTTCATGAGTGGCTCACCAACATACGGCATCAACTTGAAGCAGCTGAACTTCCACGGGAACGCTGGATGACGGCAGTCCGAATGCAATTGACGGACAATGCTCATCACTGGTGGTTGTCTGAGGAGACGCGACTCAGACCAGACCAAGTCACTTGGGAAGAGTTTTCCAGGCTCTTCCAGGAGATGTACATTTCGGCTATCGCACGATCCGAACTGCAGGACAAATTCAATCGCCTTACTCAGGACTCTATGACGGTGGAAGAGTACAACGCAGAATTCATTCGTCTGAGCCGCTTTGCCCCAACCCTGATCCCGATAGAGGAAGAGAAGGCCGAGAAGTTCTTCGACGGACTGAACTTCTAGCTACAGAGACTCATCGAATCTGTCGCACCTACCTCCTACTCAGACGTTCTCGCTGTAGCCCGACGCATGGAACGCGTCACCAGGAGGGAGTCTCGCCACAAGCGGCCAATCACCTCAGCACCAGACAGAACATTACCGGGAGAATCTGCAAAGAGATCTCACACGCACCAGCCACCCAGGACAGCTTCGCAGACCCTTCCTACCTGTCACTACTGCGGCAAGATAGGCCATGTCGAGAGGGACTGCAGACGCAAGTTGGGATTGTGCCTGATTTGCGGCACCAATCAACACATATCCAAGGACTGTCCCCAGCATCGAGATGGAGCACCAAGGGCAAACCAACCAGCTTCACCAGCACCGAGGACACCTCTGGCACCTCAGGCGACACTCTTCCAGCAAGTCCAGCAGCAGCAGAGGAATCTACCACAAGGACGAGGGCAAGCTTATGCGCTGACTGTGCAGGACGCTGATGCGAGTAAGTGATTCGTAGTTATCCGTTTCTAGTCTTGTTGTAGCTCGTGCCTCTTGGTTCGTGACCTCAGCCCCAACCTAGTAAATTGTAACTTGTTAATAATAACCTGGTTTTCATAAAAGTTGTAGATCTTTTGCTTTAACTAGATTTTCTGGAAAGTGTATAACTTTCATTTTTAGGGAAACGGTACTTCCCTAAGTATCTTGTGATGTGTTTTCAAATGATGCTTGCGACTGCGTCATCTCTGTTGACCGGTTATTCTTTGATTGCGAGGATGCAATCCTCTTAAGGGGGGTAGATTGTAAACCCCCTGATTTTTCAAAATTTTTAAATCTGGACTTTTCACAATTTTTTGGAATTTTCTGAGAATTTTCTGTAATTTAAAAATAGGGTTTTAATTATTCAATAATTTTTAAATGATAATAAACAATATTATCATATTATGGAAATAATATTTTTGGGTGTAAAATGAAAAATTGGACTTAGGACAATTTTTTTGGAATTTATCGGGCCCCGGACCTATTTTTAAAACACCTAAAACTATTTATTTATTTATTTATTTATTACTGATTTTAATTATTATTATTATTTTTTTTTTTTTTTTTAAATAAACCCTAAACCCAAACGGGCCGGCCCAGCCCAGCCCGCACCGGCCCATCCCCTATCGGGTCGGGTCGGGTCTGCCCGCCGTCCGACCCGCACCCGCTAGCCCGCCCGTGACCCAGCCCCTCTCCCCGCAATTTCCGCCCGGCCGCCCGCTTCCTCCGCTGCCCCGCCCGCGGCCATGCCTCCCCCGCACCCTTCGTCTCGACCACCCCACGACCTCCGCCTAGCCCGGCCGCCGCTGCCCTATATAAACCCCCCGGCCTCGCCTCCACCGCCTCAGACCCTCCGTCGACCACCGGATCAATGCCGCTCCCCGAGCCGCCGTCAGCCGCCCCTTCTCCTCCCTCCTCCTCTTCTTCTCCGGCGAGGCGCCGCTCGACAGCAGCAGCCGGCAGCAACAGCAGCTCACCGACGCCGCTGCCGGCCGCCCTGAACCGCCGCCTCCACCGTGGACGCCGGCCGCCCTCCGCCGCAGAGTCCCCGGTCCCCTCCGCCTCAGCACCGGCCGCCCTCCGCCGCATTGCCGCCGGCCAGAGAAAAACCCTAGCCCTAATTTTCTCCCCCGTGTCCGACACAGGACACGTGTCCCGTGTCGTGTCGGACACAATTTGACCCCGATTTTCGGGTCCCGTTCAGGTGCGTGTATCTTCTTGCTCGTAGCTCAATTTTCGTTTCTGCAAATTGAGTTGCGAAGCCTGTATGACCCTCTCGATGCCCGGACAAACCGCTCGGGGCATCGCGTCCTGTGGTGATCGCACACTGCGATCCAAAAACAGGAAAAATCAGACCCTGTTTCACCCCGGAACCGAGTACGCCCTGCCAAACGGGACGACTTGGTCGCGCGCAGTCTTCACCGATACCTGCGCATCGTCGATACGGACGTATGGGATTTCGCAGAAGTCGATTCGGGTGTGCGTGCACACCGGGATCAACGCATATCCGCGGACATCGCCCCGTATCCGTACTTTCTGGAACGCGCCCTAACTTTGTGTACACATGTCGGATCGAGACGAAACTTGCACCATCGGACTCGTAGTAATACGCTGGTCCTGTGGGTCAAGTTTGGTTCGATTCTGAGAACGTTGACAAAATCGCGTGTCGTGGGCCCCACAGGCCCCGCTCGACGGGCGATTTTGTGATCGGCTCATCGAAATCTAATTCTGGAAGTTCCGTTGGGTTCGTATCATCGTTCCTAACCTGTTGACACTAAGTTTGGTGAATTTGGAGACCTTTGACCCGGACACATTTTTTGGTGCAAAGCGGGCCCACATGCGGACCCCGTTCTGACCCGAAACTGCCGTTTTTGTCCTTGTCTCCAAATTGGACCCAAGGACAGGCATTTTTAGCTGATTGATATTTTTTGGATCTGATGATGATGTTTATTTCAGCAACCGGAGTACCGCCTGCTAATCCAGCTGAAGTCAGAGCCGCAACTGGAACCGGAACCACAGACAAGTGTACCTTGCCAAACCCTGCAGCTTGCTATTTATTTTTCTGGACTTAATTATGCATTAGTGGGCAAGTAAAGCTTGCCAAATCTCAGTAATTCTTGACATAGTATTTTACTTAATTTCTTGTGGAATTAATTGTAAACTTGTTTTAACTGCTTAACCTAGGAAGCGGGTGACGTGCTTAGTGTCCGATCATAGTCGGGTGCCAACTCCGTACGCGGGGTGGTGTAACATCACATAGACATGGATATCGAGACCCGATAATTCTCGTACTTATCCTATCAAGTACGCCAGAACTCAGGACACTTGACACTAATTCATGAGACAGAGTCTTCCTGAGACATTCAAGGTGATTCTGTATAGGATGCATGTTTGACATAGACTTTACATTCTTAGACATTTGATTCATAGCTATCAGACTTGCTGCATTAGTTATAATCGTGCGTGACATGGACATGAGGCATCGTGGACATGAGACGTGGGATTACATTGGGTGGGGAGAGACACACAGACTATAGGCTGATATTATATATATAAAACATAGTATATTTCAGAGTATAATTCATAGTTATTGTCGCTACCGGCTCTCCGACACAGAGCTTGTAGTGGCTTCAGCCTAAGTTCTAGTGCTGCTCTCATATTGCATATTACTTAGCTGGTTACATAGCCTACCCTCTTGTTTAATTATCTGCTGCACTGCATTTATTTTGGCTTGTATTTTCTGTACCTTGCTGTCCCCTGAGGACCTGGATCCGGATTATGTCCCCAGGTACAGCTGAAGAGAACTACCCCGAGGTATACGGTACAGGAGCACTCCTTGGAGCAGAACCAGGAACAGAGGACGAGATAGTGGCAAAAGATTTCTCCTGAGCACCGGCTTCATCTACACAGTATTTCCATTTTCAGTATTTTATTTTCTGTCTATTCTCATTAAATGTAACAGACTAATTCTCGGATTATTTCCCGAGATAAGCTTATTTGATATTGCTTATTTATTTCCATTGCATTATTTCTGGCATTACTCTGCGTTATTCTGTGGATGAGATTAGAAATACCTGAGACTTGTAACATTTTACTGCTAGACTACAGCTTAAGCATGCCCTGATGGATCCATTAAATTGGGTTGTCCATCGGTGCGTGCTGCTGGCCATTGCTCACGTGCTCAGTCCCTCGGCATTTTGGGACTGGGGCGTGACACTCAACCTTGAACCCAGGGTACTTACCTACTGATACTAGGATACCCTCAATTCTGTAGTAAGTTCTACATACTCACTGTATCAGACACTCAAGGCAACCACAGCAGTTACCTGAGCACACAAACCCAACTGAACTCGATCCCCATAACATCTATCATAGCAACAAGAACAATTTCCACATCAGTAGTAGTAACTGCTACTCCTCACTTCCTCAACCACGCTACACCACAGTCTAACCAACACCATCACCGACATGACTGAACCTCGACTCCCCCTTAACTGCAGTTGCAGTCACTATCTGGACTGCACACTAGATGTGCTCTTACTGTGCACCAATGTATGCACAGCACACTCAAAACCCGACCATCCAACACTCACCACATGGACTGAACAACAACACCACTGCAGTCAACAGCAAGCAACCACATAACTTCCATTCCCCCCTTCTACTAATATATGAACAGCCATACCTCAACTGTAGTTGATGATGGGCAGACCGAGCCTATATCAGACCTTGCCACAGACATCTATCCTCAAGAATCTCCCTTGCCAACCTACTAAACACTACATTAGCACAAACACTAAGGATGCCCTTAAGTGCTCGAGCACCACACACATACTCAAGCTACACACATACTCTAACACAAATGCCACCATAAATAACTATCTGAATGTATATACATATCAAATACTTATATATACATAATATAATTCAAATAGATATACACCCACTAATAATGTAGGGTACAATAGGATACAATATACTCCTCATGGCAATTTAACAAACACAAAGGGGTGCACCACACTAGTATCACACTAGTTCTATGATACTCTTGTGATACACTCATGATACTCTTCAAAATCAACACCCAGAGTACCACAATAGTTATAAACAAGTCTAATATCAAAATTAAAGCCTAATTAGAGCAATAGCTACCTAATCTAGTGCTCATGGCAAAATATGACATGTGTATCACTCGTGTCGAAGGAAAAACTCTCAAAATTAACCCGTATCACAAAATATCATGATACGGCCTAGTCGTATCCATTTTTTTACACGTCACTAGTCCCACACAACCAATCTAGTGTCAATTTAGTCCAATTGACCATTTGACAAACACATGGTGCACCAATCTTGGAATTATCCTCAATTGGGCATAAAACTCACTATAAAAGTCACAATCAAGTCATATGAACCTAGTTCTTATTTATATGGGTAGTCTTAAGCCATGGAATGGCTCCTAATGGTCAAATGAATGAATTATAGTCTAAAAGAAATAAGAATTCAAAATTTTACCTATTGGGAGATGGATTCCCAATACAAAATCCAAATGGACACAATTAGACACAAGCTCATATCCAATGGCTCCTTCTCCAAGTACTCCTTGTAATCCAAGCTCTAATGATCCTTAGATGATGTAATTAGAAATGAATGAGAGTGATTTGCGTGAATTTGGTGGATGGATGAATCAATTTGGTGAAGAAAACAATTGGATATCTAAATTAGGATAAAATGAGATGAAATGAGGAGGAGAGAGAATTTTCTCCCCCTCTCTATAGGCCGACCACTAGCCCCCTCTCCAAGTAATTTTACAAAGACAATAATACCCCTATTGGGTTATCATGAAGGAGTTTAATTAGGAGAAAAACTTCTACTCCTAATGGATGTTTAATTAAATCACTAAATATTCAAAGTGCGACTAATTATTGGGTCTAGCTTGGCTCTAACTTAATATTGGTCCATGGTTCATGAAAAGTCTAGTTAGGTCCACTAACACAAGTCCAATAAATAATGTAGCCTACTAGAAATAATTAAATAATTAAATAATTAAGTATATAACATGCACATTAAATAAATAGTTATTAAAAGACCAAAATACCATTAGTCTGAAAATATGGTAGTGACAAGTCTATCCCCCTTAAAATAATTTCGTCCTCAAAATTAAAAGATGAAACAATCACTGAAACATCACAACAGAAAGGAAGGAACAATACCTTAAGGCTCAAACATATAAGGGTACCGCTCGTGTATTTCATCCTCCCTCTCCCAGGTAGACTCACCCGGAGAGTGATGCCTCCATGCGACACGTACCAAAGGAATGGTCTGGTTCCTCAGCATCTTCTATTTTTGATCCAGAATCTCAACTGGCTGCTCTGGATAGTTGAGAGTCGGGCCTACCTCGATCTCTGAGTGATCCAATACGTGACTAGGATCCGTCATGTACCGTCTCAACTGTGACACGTGAAACACGTTATGAACTCCCTCTAAAGCAGGCGACAAGTCTAGCCGGTAGGCCACTGCACCGACCCTTTCAAGAATACCGAATGGTCCGATGTACTGTGGACTAAGCTTCCCGCCTCCACCAAAGCGAATCGTGCCTCGTGTCGGAGAAATCCTCAGAAACACCAGATCTCTAACATAGGACAAAACAAAGCCTTAAGAACTTAATCTATAACAAACAACTACAAGCAAGCACAAACACAAAAAATAAACTATACCTCAAACTCCAAGGGTCTCCAGTTGCTATCGGCCCAATGTCGTTGTCTGTCCTGCGCCACCCGAAGTCTATCTCTAATCAACTTGACCTTCCCCGCTGCATCCATAAGCATCTTTGTCCCTAGCAAAGCTCTCTCTCCAATATCGTCCCAAGACAAGGGAGTGCGACACCTCCGACCGTACAGAGCCTCAAATGGTGACATCTCTATACTGGCCTGGTAGTTGTTGTTGTAAGCAAACTCTACCAAATAAAGATGGTCCTCCCAAGATCCCCCAGAATCTAGAACATAGGTGCGTAGCATATCCTCGAGAGTCTGAATAGTCCTCTCCGACTGTCCATTCGTCTGAGGGTGATATGCGATACTGAACTTGAGTTGGGTACCCAAGCTAGCCTGTAGACTCCTCCAGAAGTGAGAAGTGAAACGACTATCCCGATCTGAGACTATATTAACGAAAATCCCATGTAGCCTGACGATCTGCCTCATATATATATCTGCCAACTTCTCCATAGACAAATCCACCTTGAGAGGCAAAAAGTGGACCGATTTGGTCAACCTCTCAACGATGACCCAAATCACATCTTTCCCTCATGAAGATCGTGGAAGTCTGGACACAAAATCCATATTATTATGCTCCCACTTCCACTCTGGAATGAGTAATGGCTGAATCAACCCACCTGGTCTCTGTCTCTCTGCTTTCACCTGCTGACACACTAAGCATCTGGATACAAACTGTGCCACCTCCCGCTTTATGCCATACCATCACACACTCTTGCATATCCCGATACATCTTATTGGCACCTGGATGCATGGAATACCGAGAGCGATGTGCTTCTTGCAACACCTCCTCTCGCAACTCTCCACTAGGCACACACAATCTAGTACCGTGCCACAAAGAACCATCCTCAGAATCATTGTAAACCCCCAGATTTTGCAAGAATTTTAATTTGGGATTTTTCGCAATTTTCTGGAATTTTCTGGGGATTTTCTGTAATTAAAATCAGGGATTCTAAATTATTAAATGATTTTTAATTGTTAATAAATAATATTAAAATATTATGGAAATAACATTTTTGGGTGTAAAATGGAAAACTGGACTTAGGGTAATTTTTTGGAATTTATTGGACCTCAGACCTATTTTTAAATGCCTAAAAACTATTTATTTATTTAATTAATTAATTATTATCATTTTTATTATTATTATTATTATTATTATTATTATTATTATTATTATTATTATTATCCTAATAATAAAACCGGCCCAGCCCGCCATTCCAGCCCAGCCCACACAGCCCCAGCCCGCCATTCCGGCCCACACCCGCTAGCCCTATCGGGTCGGGTCGGGTCTGCCCGCACCCGACCCGCACCCGACCCGCTACCCCACCCCCGCACGAACCGGCCGCTGCCCGCTTCCTCCGCCGCGCTTCACGGCCGCCGCCCGCTCCGCACGGCCCCGCTCCCCCGCGACCTCCGCCCGCCACGCCACGACGCCGCCCCCTCCGCCGCCCTGCTCGGCCCCGACCCAACCCTATATAAACCCTAACCCGGCCGCCCCTCGACTCCCTCACCCACTCCGCCACCGCCCGGCTCAGCCGCGAACCCCCGTCGCCACTGCAGCCTCGGCCAGCTCCCCCCCCCCTCTCCTCCAGCTCCGCCCCACCTCGCCGCCGGCCGCCGACGCCCAGCTTCCTCCTCCTCTCTCCCCGATCCAGCGCCCCGCTCGGCCCAGCCTCGCCGAGAGCCGCCGCCGTTCCCTCGCCGCCTCCGCCCGGCCTCGTCGAGCTGCCCTGGCCCCCTCCGGCGCACCTCCGGCCGGCCACCCGCCGCAGCGTCCAGGAAACCCTAACCCTAACCCTAATTTCCCAATTTCGTGTCGGCGTGTCGGACACGACACGGACACAAGAAAATCCGGTTTTCAGAGCCCTGTTCAGGTGCGTGTAACTTTCTCCTCGCTGTCCCATTTTCAATTCCGTAAATTGCGTTGCGAAGCCTGTATGACCCTCTCGGTGTCCGGACAAACCGCTCGGGGCATCGCATCCTGTGGTGATCGCACACCGCGATCCAAAAACAGGAAAAATTAGACCCTGTTTTACCCTGGAACTGAGTACGTCCTGCCAAACGGGACGACTTGGTCGCGTGCGGTTTTACAGATACGTGCGCACCGTCGATACGGACGTGTGAGAATTCGCGAAAGCTGATTCGGGTGTGCGTGCACACCGAAATCAACGCGTATCCGCGGACATCGTCCCGTATCCGACTTTTCTGTAATTTGCCCTAACTTTTTGTACACTCGTCGGATCGAGACGAAACTTGCGCCATCGGACTCGTAGCGATACGCTGGTCCTGTGGGTCAAGTTTGGTTCGATTCTGAGAACGTTGACGAAATCGCGTGTCGTGGGCCCCACAGGTCCCGCTCGACGGGCGATTTTGTGTTCGGCTCATCGAAATCCAAATCTGGAAGTTCCGTTGGATTTGTATCAGCGTTCCTGACCTGTTGACACTAAGTTTGGTGAATTTGGAGACCGTTGACCCGGACACGTTTTTCGGTGCAAAGCGGGCCCACCGGCGGACCCCGTTTTGACCCGAAACTGCCGTTTTTGCCCTTGTCTCCAAATTGGACCCAAGGACAGGCGTTTCTAGCTATTTAACATCTTCTGAGCGTGATGGTAATGTTTATTTCAGCATCTGGGCTCATCTCTGGATATTTCCCCAAGTATAATTAATCGGATCCAAACAACAGGCAAGTACCTGCACTTCAAGTTTAATCTTTATATTGTGATAGTTAATTCTCTGCTCTACTAGTACCCTTGATGATTACACGTAGTGCTAGAATACTGGATTTCATATCTTGGATACTGTATTTCATGTCTTGCTTTTCATGTCGGGTGGGAGAATACTAGAAGGCATGTAGTTTACCTTTCCCCCTATCATGTTTAATAGCTGTTGGTACGCGACTGTACCCTCAGCCAGATCTCGATTATTCATGTTTAATAGCCGTCTATGACGGCCGGATTAGCCTTATAAACCCCTACATGCCAACTATGTATTCTAAAATAAACACAAGTTCACACAGATAGCTCCTGGTCTTGTTATAGTTCTTGCTGACTGTTGTAGTTTCTTTTCCTGTCTCATTTATTCTTGCTTTCTCATATTCCTGTTTATAGCATTAACTCTGAGATATTGATGTTCTTCTATGCAACTTTCTCAACATGATACTCAAGTTAATAGTCATGAATATTTAGTTTAATCTTGTTGTGCATTGTGTACTTTGCTCCTTTCCTGACTGGATCCGTTGTTTTAGGCGATGATGAGAACTTTGCCCCTACCTATTATGGCCAATATGAGTTAGCAGGTGACACATATGAGGAGCCGGTTCCCACTCAGGAGACTACCTTTGAGGAGGAGTAGCCAGTTAGTTATTATTTTATTTCCTTTCAGCACATACTCGGGTTTGTCCCCGATCTATCTTCTGGCTTTGTATTAACTATGGATCTGTTGTCACAATTTATTTTATAAAAGTTAGCATTCCTATTTCCTGTTACTTTCCTTGTCTATTTATTATGGATGAGATAGATTTAAAATTACCTGTGATGACGACCTAGACAGCGTACTACCGCCGACACTGCGGCGTAGGCTGGACGTGCCCACGCACTCGTGCCCGAATAACCGGGTGCGGGTCGTGACAATCATCCTCCAATCCGGCTCAAACCTGTGCTCTGATGCTCCTTAGAGACACGTCTTCATACTGGGTTGCCTTGATCCTATCCATTAACTATGAATGTATCTGCAAACCCCATATTTGTACCTCAATACCAGGAATCACCACCTCAATATCCAAGCTCTCTAAATCTACCAACAAGTATCTATCCATCGTCAAGCACATAGATACCGGATACCTGCTCAAGGCATCGGCAACTATGTTGGCCTTCCCTAGATGATAATGCAACGAGATATCGAAGTCCTTCATCAACTCCAACTACCGTCTCTGCCTCATCTTCAGCTCTTTATGGGAAAATACGTACTTCAAGCTCTTGTGGTCGGTATAGATCTCCACACACTCTCCGTACAGTTAGTGTTTCCACAGCTTTAGAGCAAAAAATGACCGCTGCCAACTCCAAATCATGGGTAGGGTAGTTCTTCTCATGCAGACGCAATTGCCTGGATGCATAGGCAATCACCTTTCCATTTGAAGAACACAACCCAGACCTTTCTCCGAAGCATCACTATAGATAATGAATCCTCATGACCCTAATGACAACGTCAAAATAGGAGCTGAAGTCAACCTCTTCTTCATCTCATCAAAAGTAGCCCGGTACTCCTCAGTCCACACAAACTCCATATTCTTCCTGCTAAGTCTGGTCATTGGCTCAACAATCCTGGGAAAATCTTGCACAAACTTTCTTTAGTAGCCTGTCAGACCCAAGATACTCCTGATCTTTGTCACTGAAATTGGAATAGTCCAAGTCTCCACTGTTGCGATCTTTTTTCGATCCACCGAGATCTCATCACTAGTCACAACATGCCCCAAGAACTCTACCTTGTCTAGGAAGAACTCACAGTTCGACAACTTTACATACAACTTCTTCTTCATGAGGGTCTCCAATACAATCCTCAGGTGCTCCTCGTGCTCCTCTGGCGTCTTCGAGTAGATAAGAATATCATCGATGAATACCACCACGAACTTGTCAAGGTACTGATGGAATATCTTATTCATCAAATTCATAAACACCGTCGGGGCGTTAGTCAACCTAAACGGCATTACAAGGAACTCGTATTGGCCATACCGAGTCCGAAAAGCAGTCTTCGGAATATCCTCCTTCCTGACTTTCACCTGGTGGTAGCCTGACCTCAAGTCTATCTTAGAAAATACATTTGTGCCGCTCAACTGATCGAAAAGATCATCAATCCTCAGCAGCGGGTATTTGTTCTTGATAGTGAGGTTGTTCAATGCCCTGTATTCGATGCAAATATGCACCGATCCATCCTTCTTCGGTACAAACAATACCGGAGCTCCCCATAGTGAAGAACTGGATCTGATAAATCTCTTATCTTGCAGCTCATCCACTTCTTCAACTCGGCTATCTCGTTGTTGTTGATTCTATAGACATGTTGTAAAATCGGCTCTACACCCGGCACCAAGTCTATAGAAAACTCAAAGTCTCGATATGGCGATAATCCAGGCAACACCTTCGGAAACACATTCAAGAATTATGATATCAAAGGATGAGACAACTCCTTATCTTCAACCATTGCTCCACAGATAATATCTTCGCTCTGCTCCAAAGCTCCTCTGGCAAACTCGAACTCTGGCTCTCCTTACGGACTGAATAAAACTCTACCTCCTCTATAATCTATACTAGCATGGTGCCTACTCAACCAATCCTTCCCGAGTACAATGTCGTAGCTCAGAAGTGGCATTACGAGTAGACTTCAGCTCCCGTCCTCCTAAGGTAACTCTTCGATCCTTGCAAACATCACTAACCAGGATAATGCCTCCCCGATCATGATCTTGCAAGTCCTACTCAAAGACTCAGCTATAAAATGATGCTTGAGAGCAAAATCAACAGACACAAAGCTATGAGATGCACCACTATCAAACAATACTAAAGTTATAATAGAATCAAGAAGAACGGAATATGCAATGACATCTCTGGTGCGCTCGGTCTCCTCGACCGTCATGGCGAACGCTCGACCCTGAGGTGCATCCCTCTAATGCTGGTGCTGGAAGAAACGTTGTTGCTGGGTCAAGAGTGGTCCCTTCGGCTGTACTGCAGGTGGCCTCGTCGGGGCTCTCTGAGCTGGAGTTGCTCCCTGAGATGCATGACATAGAGAATTTGGACATTCTCTCATATGATGCCCCTTAGCGCCACAATATAAACAAACTCCCAACCTCCTCCTGCAAACCTCTCAGATATGGCCGGGTTTCTTTCAGTAGTGGAAGGAAGCCTGAGGTATATGTCTCTACTGTGGTGCTTGATGAACCGGCGCCCTAGTTGGAGTCTGGAACTGATATGGCTGCTAAAAAGATCTCTACTAAAGCTGGGGACACTTGGCAGGTCCCGTACTGCTACTAGATCCACCAAAGATATCGCGATCCCTCTTGGGCCTCAAGCTTAGATCCATCTCGACTTTGCGTGCCTCCGCAATAATCATTGAATAAGTCTCATGACTAGATGGGATGAGGACCTTCACCTCCCAGTTCAGGCCCTCCCAAAAAAGACTCTCATATCCGGGTCTCATACCATATGTTCCGCGTACCGGCTTAACCTGTCGAATTCTGCGCTGTACTCCTCTACTTATATACTCCCCTGCTTGAGGTTCTAAAACTGACATGCCAAGTCCAATATGTCAGTAGCGGTGAAGAACTTCCTCTTGAAAAGGTCTTTGAAACCCTTCCAAGTCTGCTCAGGATCAACAAGAAGCGGTTCATTCATGAACCAAGACGAGCTATGTTTGTCATATGGAGCCCAACCGCCTCAAGCTTTAGGTCCTCTGTTAGGCGAGACAATTGCATGATATGCTCGATGTCCTTGAGCTAATCATCCGCATATATAATGCCTCCCGTCCCTCTGAAACCCTGAGGTCCCAGCTTCTTGAAGTCTTGGATATTTGTCATGCCCCAGTCCCAAAATATCGAGGGACTAGACACGTGGCAATGGCCAGCAGCACACACCGATAGGCAAACCCAATTTAATAGACTCATCAGGGTGTACTTAAGCTGTAAAACATCATAAGGGTCTAATATACTAATCTCATCCACAGAAATGAATACATCAATATGAAATATAAATCAACATCAAAGTCTCAATAAAATATATATCGGGGAACAACCCGATGATAAGTCTGATACAATAGTTCATTAAACAAGAAATAAAAGAGTCTAATAATAACAAAGACTGAGTGTAGAATAAGCAGGTACTCAGGAGAAATCCTCAGCGATCACCTCGTCCTCGGGTTCTGGTACTGCTCTGAAGACTGCTCATGTCCCGTACACCTCAGGGTAGATCTCCTCTGCTAAACCTGGGGACATAATCCAGATCCAGGTCCTCAGGGGACATAGCAAGGTACAAGAATAACTCAAGCCAAAATAAATGCAGTGCAATAATAAATGAATCAACAGGGTAAACTATATAACCGGCTAAGTGATATGCAATATGAGAGCATTAATCATACTCAGGCTGAGACTACTATAGGCTCTGTGTCGGGGAAACCCATAGCAGCATTTTCTCGAAGGGATAGTACTTGTGCCAAAGCTCCGTGTCAGAGTCTAAGACACCTCCAGATAACTATATATATATATATAATATAATCAGCCTTTAGTATGGTAAGTCTTTCCCCACCCAATGTAATCACACGTCTCATGTCCATGACACGCAAGATCAAATCTAATGCAGTAAGTCATAATGATATCTAAGCACATGCAATGTCCATATCATGAATCATGTAACCTATACAGAATCACGATAAATATCTTAGAAAGATTCTGTCTCATGAATAGTGTCAGGTGTTCTATGGTATGACGTACTTGATAATGCAAGCACGAAGATATATATAGGGTCACGATATCAATCTCTAGTGACATTATACAACTCCGCGTACGGCGTTGACACCCGAATATTATTCGGACGTTAAGTAATGTCACATGATCCTGGGTTGAACAGAGATATTACAGTAATAAATCAAGAGAATAGTATAAATAAATGCTGCAAGTATGGCAAGGTACACTTGCCTGGGGTTTGAATACCAACTACTGCTCTAGTATCAGCGGGATCTGCAGGTACTACTCCGGTTGCTGAAATAAATGTTACCATCAGGTTCAGAAGATATCAAATAGCTAGAATTGCCTGTCCATAAGTCTAATTTGGACACAGGGACAAAATTGACAGTTTCTGGTCAAAGCGGGGTCCACATGTGGGCCCACTTCGCACCAGAAAATGTGCCAGAGATAATATTCTCTAAATTCATCAAACTTAGTGTCTACAAGTCCAGAACGATGATACGAACCCAACGGAATGTCCAGAACTGGATTCCAATAAGTCGATCACAAAATCGCCCGTCAAGTGGAGCCGTGGGGCCCACGATACGGGATTTTGTCAACGTTCTCATAATCGAACCAAACTTGGGTCACAGGACCAGCGTATTGCTACGAGTCCAATGGCGTAAGATTTGTTTCGATACAACGAGCGTACACGAAGTTACAACGAGTTTCAGAACGGGGCCGATACGGGGTGTTGTCGACGGATACACGTTGATTTCGGTGTGCACGCACATCCAAATCAACTTTTGCAAAATCCCATACGTCCATATTAACGGCGTGCACCTTTCGGTAAAGTTCATACACGACCAAGTCGTCCCGTTTAGCGGGACGCACCCAGTTCCGAGAATAACAGGATATTTAAATAACCAATATTTTGGTCATTTTCACCCTCGAATAACATGCAATCTACAGCTCGATAAATTGAACTAAAAATAGGATAAAAAACTTGTTCATACAGTTTAAATTAATGTTTAAGCCAATTTTAAAAACATTTAACAGGTTGGTCGCAAAACTGTCGCGAACTGGGGAGTTTGGGACATTTTCTGAATTTTCAGAAAAGGGGTCATTTTTTCTGATTTTGCGTCGCAGTTTGCGATCACCACAGGACGCGATATCCCGAACGAGTTATATGAGTATTGAGAGGGTCATGCAGGGTAAGCTTTATAGCATACAATACGAAAAATGAGGTGGCGAGAAGAGAGGTATTTTTACCTGAACAGGGCGTCGGGAATATCTGAAATTACGCGTACGCGAGGGCGCGGCCCGGAGGTGGCGGAGCTTGCTGCTGGTCGAAGGCTGCTGCGGTGGCTGCTGGTGTTGGCGGAGAGGGAAGCTCGGTCGGCCGGAGCTGGAGAGGAGGAGGGACGGCGGCCGGAGAGGCGGTGGTTGATGGCGGAGGCGGTGGAGGATGATGGCCAGCGGAGAGGGGATGGTCGGGGTTTATATAGGGAGGAGCGGGGATGGGAGCGGTCGTCCGGTGGGGAGTTGAGCGATTGGGAGGCGAAGAGGTCGGGGCGGCTGCAGCCGTTGGGGAGACGTAACCGCTGGCGGTGGCGAACGGCAGGGAGACGAGGGGATCGGGGAAGGAAACGGTCGTCGGTTTAGGTTAGGTTGTTGTGCATTAAGATTCGGGTCGGGTTAATGGGTACGGGTCGGGTTAAGATCCGACCCGACCCGCTAGGGTTGGTCCGGTTTAGGGTGGGTTGGTCCGGTTCGATTTGGTTTAGAATTAAACCGGTTTAATTTTGGTTTATTTAAAACATTAATTTTTAGGTCTTTAAAAATAGTTCTGGGGTCCAATAAATTCCAAGAAAATTATCCTATGTCTAATATTTTATTTTACACCCAAAAATATTATTTTTATAATATTTTAATATTTAATAAAATCACAATAATTATTTAATACCAGAAACATTTATTTTAATTAGTTAAAAACAAAAAAAATTCCCGAAAAATTGTTTTTAAATTCCAGAAAAATCTGGGGGTTTACAACCTACCCCCTTAAGAGGATTGCGTCCTCGCAATCAAAGAATTAACCGGTCAGAAGAGATGACACGGTTGCAAGAATTGTTAGAAGCACGAAAGAATCATGACTAAAGATAAATTGAATGATGAGAGTTAAGCAAAACATATAGGGAATGAATAAAATATTTTCCTAAACAATAAAAATTAAGTAATTCAAGAGTGAAGGAAATCTGGTTAGAAAAACTACAGCTTTAGAAAAACTAGGTTATCAATTATTAACCAGTTCAAAATACTAGGTTTAAGGCTAAGGTCATGAACTAACAGGCATGTGTTAAAGCAATGCTAGGAATATGCATCTATGAATAACTTACGCGCATTTGCTACTCCACGAGGCTGTGCGTCCTCCAAGGTCATCGTAAAAGCTTGTTCGCGTCCTTGTGGTGGTGCCCTCTGCTGTTGCTGGACTTGCTGAAAAAGTGCTGCTCGTGGGGCCAAGGGTGGCCTTGGTTGATATCCTCCTGGTGCTGATAGAGCTTGTTGGTTTACTATCGATGCTCCTTCTTGACGCTCAGGGCATTTCCATACTGAATACTGTCTGGATCCGCAACCTAAACATAATCCTAATCTGCGTCGCCATTCCTTGGCAAGATGGCCTGCTTTGCCACAGTAGTGGCAAGAAGGTAGGATTAGTGCTAGTAGTGTAGATGCTCTCCGCGGTTGGTGTAGGTGAGGTCTCTTTGCAGCTTCTCCTTGTGGTGCTCTGGCTAGTGCTGATGTGATTGACCGCTTAAGGCTGGACTCTCTTCTGGTGACGCGCTCCATACGTCGAGCTGCAGCAAGGATGTCCGTGTATGAAGTAGGTGCAATGAATCCGATCATTCTTTGTAGCTCAAAGTTTAGTCCATCGAAGAACTTCTCAGCCTTCTCTTCTTCTGTCGGGATCAGGGTTGGGGCAAAGCGACTTAGAAGAATGAACTCCGTGTTGTACTCTTCTACTGTCATATTGTCTTGAGTAAGGCGATTGAACTTGTCCCGAAGTTCTGATCGAGCATTAGATGGAATGTAATCTCCTGAAAGAGTCTGGAGAACTCTTCCCAAGTGACTCGGTCTGGTCCAAGCCGTGTCTCCTTAGATAGCCACCAGTGATGTGCATTGTCCGTCAACTGCATTCTGACGGCAGTCATCCAACGTTTCCTTGGAAGCTCAGCGGCTTCTAATTGATGTTGAGTGTTAGTGAGCAACTCATGAACTTCAGTAGGCTCCTCCTTGCCTGAAAAGGTGCGAGGCTTCAGCTGGCAAAAATCAGTAATAGATCCCGTCGATGGTCGTTGTGCTAGTAGATTTGCCCACTCTAGTGAGATTACTAGGCTGTTCCACAGAGCCTCTTGTTGAATCTGCTGTTGAGCTTGCATCATTGCGTAGATCATTTGTAATATCCGATGCCCGTCTATAGCCTGCCCTTGTGGGAATACGGGCATTGGTGGAGTAAACTGTGGCAGAATATTATCTTGCTGGATTCTTGTAGCATGCTGATTTGCTTGACTGCTTCGGTAAGTTGAGGGATCTCCACTCAATGGCGTCACTTCATCTTCTCCGTAGGTGGCTACAACACCTACTGGTGTTCTTGCAGGAGTTTCGTCGTTTGATCATGGATCCATTACTCTGCATCCAAAATAAACTATAAGAGACGCATAGACCAATCAAGGCAGGATGCATGTCAAGAATTCGAATCCGATATAGATATCAAGAACGATTCAATCAAGTGGATGAGAACTTATCATATCCTTGTCGCGGGCTTGCTCAGTTCCTAAGTTAAAACCAAAGCAATTTAGTCGTTGACCTGCATAGGCCACCACAAAAACCATGTCACGCCCCAGTCCTAAAATATCGAGGGACTAGACACGTGGCAATGGCCAGCAGCAAACACTGATGGCAAACCCAATTTAATGGACCCATCAGGGTGTACTTAAGCTGTAAAACATCATAAGGGTTTAATATACTAATCTCATCCACCGAAATGAATACATCAATATGAAATATAAATCAACATCAAAGTCTCAATAAAATATATATCGAGGAACAACCCGATGATAAGTCCGATACAATAGTTTATTAAACAAGAAATAAAAGAATCTAATAACAGCAAAAACTGAGTGTAGAATAAGTAGGTACTCAGGAGAAATCCACAGCGATCACCTCATCCTCGGGTTCTGGTACTGCTCCGAAGACTGCTCCTGTCCCGTACACCTCAAGGTAGATCTCCTCTGCTAAACCTGGGGACATAATCCGGATCCAGGTCCTCAGGGGACATAGCAAGGTAAAAGAATAACTCAAGCCAAAATAAATGTAGTGCAATAATAAATGAATCAACAGGGTAAACTATATAACCGGCTAAATGATATGCAATATGAGAGCATTAATCATACTCAGGCTGAGACTACTATAGGCTCTGTATCGGGGAAACCCATAGCAGCATTTTCTCGAAGGGACAGTACTTGTGCCAAAGCTCTGTGTCAGAGTCTAAGACACCTCCAGATAACTATATATATATATAATATAATCAGCATTTAGTATGGTAAGTCTCTCCCCACCCAATGTAATCACACGTCTCATGTCCATGACACGCAAGATCAAATCTAATACAGTAATTCATAATGATATCTAAGAATATGCAATGTCCATGTCATGAATCATGTAACCTATACAGAATCACCATGAATATCTCAGGAAGATTCTGTCTCATGAATAGTGTCAGGTGTCCTATGGTATGACGTACTTGCTAATGCAAGCACGAAGATATATATAGGGTCGCGATATCAATCTCTAGTGACGTTACACAACTCCGCGTACGACGTTGATACCCGAATATTATTCTGACGTTAAGTAATTTCACACGGTCCTGGGTTGAACAGAGATATTACAGTAATAAATCAAGAGAATAGTATAAACAAATGCTGCAAGTATGGCAAGGTACGCTTGCCTGGGGTTTGAATACCAACTGCTGCTCTGGTATCAGCGGGATCTGCAGGTACTCCTCCGGTTGTTGAAATAAACGTTATCATCAGGTTCAGAAGATATCAAATAACTAGAATTTCCTATCCATAAGTCTAATTTGGATACAGGGGCAAAATTGACAGTTTCTGGTCAAAGCGGGGTCCACATATGGGCCCACTTCGCACTAAAAAATGTGCCAGAGACAATGTTCTTCAAATTCATCAAACTTAGTGTCTACAAGTGTAGAACAATGATACGAACCCAATGGAATATCCATAATTGGATTCTGATGAGACGATCACACAATCGCCCGTCAAGTGGAGCCGTAGGCCCACGATACGGGATTTTGTCAACATTCTCAGAATTGAACCAAACTTGGGTCACAGGACCAGCGTATTGCTACGAGTCCTATGGCACAAGTTTTGTTTCGATACAACGAGTGAACACAAAGTTACAACAAGTTTCAGAATGGGGCCGATACGGGTATTGTCGACGGATACACGTTGATTCCGGTGTGCACGCACATCCAAATCAACTTTCACAAAATCACACACGTCCGTATTAACGGCGCGCACCTTTTGGTAAAGTTCGTACACGATCAGTCGTCCCATTTAGCGGGGCGCACCCAGTTCCGAGAAAATCAGAGATTTTAAAAACCAATATTTTGGTCATTTTCACCCTCGAATAACATGCAATCTACAGCTCGATAAATTAAACTAAAAATAGGGTTAAAACTTGGTCATACAGTCTAAATTAATGTTTAAGCCAATTTTGAAAATATTTAACAGGTTGGTCGCAAAACTTTCGCGAACTGGAGAGTTTGGGATATTTTTTTAATTTTCAGAAAAGGGGTCATTTTTCCTGATTTTGCGTCACAGTTTGCGATCGCCACAGGACGCGATACCCCGAACGAGTTGCACGGATATCGAGAGGGTCACGCAGGGTACGCTTCATAGCAGACAGTACAAAAACAAGGCAGCGAGGAGAGAGGTATTTTTACCTGAGTAGGGCGTCGGGAACGTCTAAAATTACGTGTACGCGAGGGCGCGGCGCGGAGGTGGCGGAGCTTGCTGCTGGTCAGAGGCTGTTGCAGTGGCTGCTGGTGTTGGCGGCGGGGGAAGCTCGGTCGGCCGAAGCTGGAGAGGAGGAGGGACGACGGCCGGAGAGGCGGTGATTGATGGCGGAGGCGGTGGAGGATGATGGCCAGCGGAGAGGGGATAACTGGGGTTTATATAGGGAGGAGCGGGGATAGGAGCGGTCGTCCGGTGGGGAGTTGAGCGGCTAGGAGGCGAAGAGGTCAGGGCGGCTGCGGCCGTTGGGGAGACGTAACCGTCGGCGGTGGCGAACGGCAGGGAGACGAGGGGATCGGGGAAGGAAACGGTCGTCGGTTTAGGTTAGGTTACTGTGCATTAGGATTCGGGTCGGGTTAACGGGTACGGGTCGGGTTAAGATCCGACCCGACCCGCTAGGGTTGGTCCGGTTTAGGGCGGGTTGGTTCAGTTGGTCCGGTTCGGTTTGGGTTAGAATTAAACCGATTTAATTTTGGTTTATTTAAAATATTAATTTTTAGGTCTTTAAAAATAATTCTGGGGTCCAATAAATTCCAGAAAAATTATCCTATGTCTAATATTTTATTTTACACCCAAAAATATTATTTTCATAATATTTTAATATTTATTAAAATCACAATAATTATTTAATACCAGAAACATTTATTTTAATTAGTTAAAAACAACAGAAAAATCCCGAAAATTTATTTTTAAATTCCAGAAAAATCTGGGGGTTTACAATATTATCCGGCTTGGGTTGGTTATCCTGCTACTGGGTTGGAGTACCTCTCTCGATTGCTGCTAAGGCAACCTGGTGAGACCTCTCGATGCCTTCCCGCATCATGTCCATTTGCCTCTGCTGAAACTCGGTCTGGGATCTCTGAGCCTCCATCATATCCTTGAACAACGCGAATATCTGAGTCGCCTCAATCGACACTGGAGGTGGCAGAGGAAGATCCTCTGAAATAGTCGGGGGCAGCCCTCTAGATAGGAGGAGGACCCCCGAAAGCATCCGATACTCCAACAACTGGGGAAGTGACAAGAGTAGACTCTTTGGCAGGTGGATGGGCAACATCATAATCTGCCCTCTCAACGACAGGCCTGGAGGTAGCAGATCTCTCAAAAACTGTAGCTACTCCCGAATGGTAGAATCTGATCTTCAGGGCCATCTTAAAGACAGATTGAAACAAGAAAGAAGTCCATATGGCACAAGATTGAATATTATCAAAGGAGGACAATTATAGTTCAAAGAATCAATGTCAAAGAAGAACAGTTGCATTGAAATAATATATTAGAAGTTTTTCTAATTGTGATTGAGTATCTCTCAGTTATAGCTATAGCCTATCTCTTATATTCTATAGCAGGCTCATAATAGCAAAGTCTGAGCACCACTACGATATCGTACTACTTACGACCTCGAAGACCTACATGGGCCACCACTAAAAATGTGTCATGACCCATTCCTGAATAATCGGACATGGACCATGAGTACGTCCAGCCTACGCCGCAATGTCGGTGGTAGAATGATGTATTGGTATTCAAGACTATCTATCGATAATGATCATCAACACATAATGATAACTCAATGAATATGAATACTCAATCACAAAATCTATAAGGAAGAACAACGCATGAATATCATATAAGGAGAACAAAATAAGAGTCAATACATCTAACTAGACTAATAATATCCAAGAGTCTCCAAAAAAGAATAAAGAACTAATGTCAAGTTGGAGACAAATCCAATACAATAATCTGTCTATCTACTGAACTATAGGCAACGTGTCCTCGGCCTCAACTGGGATGAGTCCCTCCTGAACTACAGTCTCTAGCACTAAACTTACTACATCCTGAGGCCTGTAGTGAGTGGGATACCACTCCTCAGTGTCATCTGAAAAAATATATCCAGTCCGGATTGGAGTGAAATACACCTCTAACAGCGGTTCCAATAAATGATAAAGACTATGTAGCAGTAAATAGAGAGAATATACAAGATAAATAGTGCATGGCAGGAATATACAGGAATAAGAATGCAAGAATATATATATAAAAAAGATGAACATCATATATAAGAGTCAGAAAATACAACTAGCTAAGTGAGTGAGTACTAGCTTTAACATGTGATTGGCTTGGGTCTTTTGTTTAGGAATCATGGCCTGGTTAATCATACGTGCGGTATATGATTAACACTTTACAGGAAAACAAGAACTGCGGGGTATGATCACATATCTACACTAAATACTCCCTGCCCCCGACTGGTATAGTGGATCCAACCAGAGAGATGAACATCATATATAAGAGTCAGGAAATACAACTAGCTGAGTGAGTGAGTACTAGCTTTAACATGTGATCTACTTGGGTCTTTTTATAAACTCCCTCGACCAGATTTCACTATTTAAAAATCATTTTTTAGCAAATTAGAATTTATTGTAATATTTTATTTATTTATATCCTATTGTTTGTGCACCTGTCCATTACACAATTAATTAGAGCATTACACTAGCTGTAATTTCCAAACAAAATTCACATACCTGTCCTAGACATGTTAGACTATTTTCCTGAATTTTGTGCAACTCCCAGATGCTTTATTTTGAGCCTCGTTTGAGATGCACAAATATCGTTATAAAAGTTCGTATTTAATTCCTATTTAATTTTCTGCTCTTTACCCATCTATGTACCCCTAGAGATTTGAGGACCAGTAGGCACATGTTTTGTCCAAACAAAAATACGATAGTATTCTAGACTGAATATACTACAATTAGTGTATTGACACCGTAGAAAAATTATGACCCTACATGCCTCTAAATAATTAGTGAACTCCGTGCGCAGTATTTATTAAATAATAAATACGGTGACCCGTATCACCCAAAGAACTAGACCCTGCCCCTGCCCAGACTCACCCCCACCCCTGCCTAGGCACTCCCCCAGCTTTTCCCCTCATTTTTTGTACAATTCAATATTTCGGGGAATCAGTATTTTAAATCAGGTAAATTACGAAATTACGCAAAATACAAATTTTAGGCTTTTATGCAATTTATGAAAAGTTAGGGTTTTTTATGGAAAAGTACATATGAGGTGGCATAACCTCATTGGCTAGACAATAGGTGGCATGGGACCCACCTAAATATCCAGAAAGATCAGCTCAAAATATCATAAAATCCAAATTACCAAATTACCCAAAGACTTCCACCTATTTACATTTTTGCCACTCACCCCAACCCTATATAAACCCTAACCCTCTCCCTTTCAAACTCCACAGCCACCTCCCTCCGCCACCTCCGGCCACCCAACTCCGGCCAGACCCTCGCCCTGACCCCCTCTCCCCTCCGGCCAAGCCCCACCATCTCCGGCCATCTCCTCCGCCGTCGACATCCCCTGCAACCCCAAACTCCCTCACTGCCCACAACAAGCCACCACCACCCGAACCCCTTCCACCGTCGCCTCCGGCCACCGAGCACCGCCACCAACCCCACCACTCGACTCGCCCCTACCCCCTCTCTCCGACCACCACACCCTCACCGCCCCACGACGCCTCCTCCGCCGTCGGCAGCCCCCGCAGACCAACTTCCTCCTAACCCTAGCTACTGCCACCCTCTACTCCGACCGCCTCCAGCCACCACCACCGCCGTCGTGGACCTCCGCCACCGCCCCAACCGACTCGCCACTTCCTCCTCCACCGTCCCGAACAACTCCCACCGCCCCACGACGCCCTCCTCCGCCGGCAGCTTCCCTGCAGACCCTCCGCCCTCACCCGCATCAACGCTGCCACCCCCATCCCGACCATCCCCCACCGCCACTCCGGCCACCCCCGACCTCCGCCACCCTGCCCGAACTCTTCGCCTCCCTTCCCTCCATCCACCCATCCGCCTGCACCGCCCCCTCCGCCACCGCCATGGTCGCAGCAACCCCCGCAAGCCACCACCACTGCTGCTGCTATTAACTCCTGCTGCTGTTGTAGGCGACCCTCCGGCCAGCCGCCGTCGACTCCGCCACCATCCTCCCGCCGACGACCTACCGTGGGCCCCCTCTGCTACCCTGTCAAGTATAAAATACACGTATAATACAAAAATACGCTTAATTCTATACATATATGTATATATGTATATATATATGTATATATATGTATATTTATATATATATATGTTTATATATAATATATATTACATCTTATTATATACTGTATAAATACAGTATACACAAAGTATATGTATATTATTATTATATATATATTATTATATTATATATGTATGTATATATTTATGTGTATATACATATATATACCTATGTATATTTATACATATATATTTATATATGTATATTAAGTATATATATAATATCTATTTATATATATATGTACCTATAACATATTATGTATATATATATTATATTATAATTATTTATAGTATACATATATATAAATATATATGTATACATGCATCTTTATTTCTTTTTATATACATATGTATGTGTGTGTGTGTATATATATATATATATATATATATATATATATATATATATATATATATATATATATATATATATATATATATATATATATATATATATATATATATATATGTAGTATATATAAATATATGTATATACATATATTTATATTTATATATATATTCTATATGTATATTATGTATTATACAATATATATATAATTATTATATATATAGTATGCATTTATGTCATTTATATTATATAAATATTGCTGGATAATACAGCATATGTATTTATATATGTATTTATTTCCTGCACTTGTCAATCCAATTTATTATATATATATATATATATATATATATATATATATATATATATATATATATATATATATATATATATATATATATATATATATATAGTATGCATTTATGTCATTTATATTATATAAATATTGCTGGATAATACAGCATATGTATTTATATATGTATTTATTTCCTGCACTTGTCAATTCAATTTATTATATATATATATATATGTATATATATATCTATATATATCTATATATATATACATATTATCTACATATAATATATAGTATATAATATATTGCTGGATAATACAGCATATATATATATATATATATATATATATATATATATATATATATATATATATATATATATATAAATATGTATATTTCCATTCTGCACTGTTTTTCCATTTTATTATATATATATATATATATATATATATATATATATATATATATATATATATTATCTATGTATAATATATACTATATAATATAGTACTATATAATACAGTACATATGTATATATGTATTTACCTGCATTTTCTTTTCTTTATTATATATATATATGCTATATAAATATATACATACTATTATATATACTATAGCTATATATATATATACTCTATATATATGTATACTCTATATTATATGTATATATTGTCTTCATTTACATAAAGTATATGTATACTTTTATACCCTACCCATGATATTCATGAACCCTGTATATTTTAACAGAAAACATCTCCAGCACAGCCAGTGACCCCCTGTCACAAGCACCCTCAAAACTTGACAGTGAGATCAGGTTTTCCACATAATCAGGGAGTAGGCAAGTATACCTTACCAAGTTTTTACTGTTTAAATATTAACTGTTGAATGTTCTTTTTAGTAAATTTACATATAAACAGTATGTATCTGAGACTGCCTCGGGTACCGTCAACAAATACGTTGACACATAGTGCAATTAACTTAGTCTATACAGACTTACCATCAACTGTGAGGGTATCCTAATATCCTCTTAAACCCTATCACGGGTACACGCAACAAGGTTGCACTATATTTTGGGATGCAAGTTTACGTAGTTGATTAGCTACCAGTACGTACGACGTGCATCACGACTTAGAACAAAATCAGGAAAGTTATGACTTGGCATTAGTTACATTGGGCGGGGAGAACGACTAAAAGACGTATGGGACACCCACCTCTTTATCCCGATGCCGCACTCGACGGAGTGATACGGATGTTATATATATATTCCTGTGACCATACTCATCGTAGATGGAAAATTGTATAGTGCCCTTGAACGGGGGCATATGTGGCATATACTAGCCAGTCACTACGGATTGGTGAATTACGTCAGCATATGTCTAGCCACACTTTCCCATACGTACTAGGTTGTCTCAAATTGCATTCACTTAGATGGTTAGCACCCTGTATTTATTTATTCAGTATTTACATACATGGTATGTTATTTTTATGTATCTTGTTACGTCCCACTGAGGACATGGTTCCCTGCCAGGTTTAGATGAGACACTCTACCCCACAGTACATGGACCTGGACAGGAGATTGGATATGCCCCTGAGAAGGAGTTAGAGGAGATTCCATCAGAATCTGCCTGAGTACACCTGGAGTTGGAGCTACATATTTCGAGGACGATGCACTAGTTTATCTTATTTCAGCTTTTACTTATCTTTTGTAGTGGGTTTGTTTCCACCTGACTTTATCTGATTTGTGTATGACATTTCAGACTCAGCATCTATATATTCAGTACTATTTCCCATATTTTATGATATTCATGTGGATGAGATAGAGTTACCTGTATTTAGACTTGTAGTATTTTAGGATAGCGTAGCACATCACTTTGGGTCCATTAAATTGGGTAATCCCTTAGTGACGTGTCAGCTGGCCAATGCCACGTGGCCTAGTTCCGTATATTTTTGGGACTGGGGCGTGACACTTTTGTTCAGGAATTATGGTCTGGTTAATCATACATGCGGTATATGATTAACACTATGTAGGAAAATAGGAACTGCGGGGTATGATCACATATATATACTAAATACTATCCGCCCCCGACTGGTATAGTGGATTCAACCATGGCACGCTATGATACGGGATTCTCTGAGAATGTAGCAAGTCTCCCCAAGAATCAGTGTCCATAAAAGTACAAGAACTACAGGGCTTGCAAATGATACGCCAGGAACCACCAGGAATAATATCTCATGACGGAATCCAGAAATACCAATCCGTGTAAGCATGTGTCAAGAAGTTAAGGATATCTACACTAGATACAAGAAACATATAAGATATCATAAACGAGAAACTATTAGAGAATATACTCGCCTGAAATCCGAGATAAAGTATCAACAATATCCGTAATAGTGCCTCGAAGACCTAAATATGGAATATTACATCCGCACATAGTTTTAAAATGATAAAATACGTTAACTAGTCAATTTTTAAGTCACTAGGCCAAATCTAAGTCAAAATAGTCAAACTAGGTCAACTTTAGGTCAAACTAGTCAAACTTGGTCAAGCTAGCTACTTCTAGGTTGTATGGGTTTATATCTAGGTTATTGGGTTAATATCTTAAGGATACAAGTCATATAAGCTATTATTAGGCATTAGGATACCTTAAAGGCTAAGTATCACTATATAATCTATACTAGTTAATAACACTAGTACTATATATTACCTTATACTATGATTACCTTAGTATCACTACTAACTAACCAATCATTAACAAACTAATCAACCCTACCTAGGCTTAACTTATTAACATAACTTATCATTTGTAACTCCTGATACTCTTAGTATCAAGATATCCAAGTCTCCAACATCATCTAACCCTAGCACTTGGACACTTTCCCACTCAACCCTTAACAATCAATAAACTGTTACACACAACAAATCTTGCTTATACCTACCACTACCCCAATTAGTTGCTATAATACCTCAACCTTAAACCCAGGGTACTTACCTACTGATACTATGATACCCTCAATTCTGTACCAAGTTCTACATACTCATTGTATCAAACACTCAAGGAAACCACAACAGTTACCTGAGCACACAAACCCAACTAACTCGATCCCCAAAACATCTATCATAGCAACTAGAATAATAGCCACAGCAGTAGTAGTAACTGCTACTCCTCACATCCAAAACCACACTGCACTGCATGCTAACCAACACCATCACCTGCATGACTGAACATCGACTCCCCCTTAACTGCAGTTGATGTCACTGCCTGGACTGCACACTAGTATGCTCTCAGTGTGCACCAATGTGTGCACAACACACTCAAACCCCAACCATCCAACACTCCCCACATGGACTGAACAACAACACTACTGCAATCAACAGCAAGCAACCACATAACTTCCATTCCTCCCTTCTACTGATATATGAACAACCAACCACATAACTTCCATTTCTCCCTTCTACTGATATATGAACAACCATACCTCAACTGTAGTTGATGATGGGCAGACCGAGCCTATATCAGACCTTGCCACATACATCTATCCTCAAGAATCTCCCTTTCCAACCTACTAAACACTATACTAGCACAAACACTAAGGATGCCCTCAGGTGCTCGAGCACTACACACATACTCAAGCTACACATATACTCTAACACAAAAGCCTCCATAAATAACTATCTAAATATATATACATATCAAATACTTATATATACATAATATAATTCAAATAGATATACATCCACTAGTAATATAGAGTACAATATGATACAATATACTCCTCATGACAATTTAACAAACACAAGGGGGTGCACCACACTAGTATCACACTAGTTCTATGATATTCTTGTGATACACTCATGATACTCTTCCAAATCAACACCCACAATAGTTATGAACGAGTCTAATATCCTAATTAAAGCCTAATTAGAGCAATAACTACCTAATCTAGTGCTCGTGACAAAATATGACATGTGTATCACCCGTGTCAAAGAAAAAACTCTCAAAATCAACTTGTATCACAAAATATCATGATACGACCTACTCGTATCCATTTGTGGATATGTCACTAGTCCTATACAACCAATCTAGTATCAATTTAGTCCAATTGACCATTTGACAAACACATGGTGTACCAATCTCAAAATTCTCCTCAATTGGGCACAAAACTCACTATAAAAGACACAATACAAGTAATATGAACATAGTTCTTATTTCTATGGGTAGCCTTAAGCCAAGGAAGGGTTCATAATTGTCAAATTCATGAATTAGAGTCTAAAAGAAAAGGAAATTCATAATTCTACCTACTGAAAGATGGATTCCTAATGCAAAATTCATATAGACACAATTAGGACACAAGCTCCTATCCAATGGCTCCTTCTCCAAGTGATCCTTGCAATCCAAGCTCCAATGCTCCTTAGATGATGTAATTGGAAAGGAATGAGAGTGAATTGGGTAAATTTGGTGGAGGGATGAATCAATTTGGGGAAGAACACAATTGGGATCTAAATTGGGATAAAATAAGATAAAATGAGGAGGAGAGAGAATTTTCTCCCCCTCTCTATAGACCGTCCACTAGCCCCCTCTCAAAGTAATTGTACAAAGACAATAATACCCATATTGGGTTGTCATGAAGGGGTTTAATTAGGAGGGAAACTTCTACTGCTAATGGATGTTTAATTAAATCACTAACTAATCAAAGGGTGACTAATTATTGGGCCTAGCTTGGGTCTAACTTAATGTTGGTCCATGGTTCATGACAAGTCTAGTTAGGTCAACTAACACAAGTCCAATAAATAATGTAGCCTACTTGCAATAATTAAATAATACAATAATTAAGTATATAACTTGCACATTAAATAAATAGTTACGAAAAGACCAAAATATATCCTTAGTCTGAAAATATGGTAGTGGCACGTACAAAAATACTAGAATAAAAAAATACAAATTTAAATTATATTGAAATATTTAAAATATAATTTGAATATATTTTTATTATGATTTGTAATAGAATTTCTTTATTTATTTATTTAGTTAGATAATACAATGTACTTAGTTTAAATACTACTTGAATATTGAATATCTTTTAGAATTTGTTATATGTAGTAAGGTAGTTAGAATGATCTTAGTATTTTTTTTTTCTTTTTTTTCCCCTTAACAAACTCTGTAGTTATTTTAAAAAAAAAATTGGATTTTTATTATTATTTAATGCAAAATATACATACGGCTTGTACGACTCATTTTTGAGCCGTTTCCATGCCGCATTATAATAGTAGAGATGTACGTAATTGCACGTATTTTATAGATTATTGTTAAGGTGCAAATTTTATAAGTTATCATTACGAAGACTAAAAGATTGTTATAACTATTCTAATTTTTACTAATACAACTTAGAAAAACTAATAAATAATCATCTTAATTATTCTAAATTTATTATTATTTTATTTTATTTATGCATGAAAGTTTATTTAGAAAGATCAAATGACATATCTCGTAATTACCTAGTTATCCATATTAACTTTAATAAATAGTTTATTAGTAAACATATGTAAGGGTATATTTGGAAGAAAAAAAATTCACAATGAAGTTGGACTTTTTCCATTATGTAGTAGTATAAAACTACAATACTTTCAATTATTCCATAATTGCAACTTAAATGCCATCCAAGTAAATATTATGGCTATTTTTCGTGGAAAAGACGGTTGTTGTAATTATTCTAAACTCTATTAAGACTACTTAGAGCATCTACAGCGGGAGAGATTTTAGGTGCTTCATTTTGACTTTAGTCAAATTTTGTAGCACTTGAAGGCTGCAATCGTCACTTGTTCATACTTAAAAACTGCTAAAAAGCCAATAGATACTCCAGATTTGGAGCGTGACCTAGCTCATCTGTATGAATTTCTGGGCCCACCAAAAGTAATTGTTCTTTCCTAATAGAGAAAAAAAAGAAAAAAAAGAGAGGTAAAATCTTTAAAAAAAAATGGAAGCAAAATAAAGAGGGAAAAAGAGTGTACCATTGTGTAGCAATATCAATTAGACACTCCAAAAGTAAAAAATTACACAATTTTTTGATAATTTTAAGTATGTGTTTGGAGTGTCCCTACTATGGATGCTCTTAGGAAGACTAAAAGACAACTATTGTAGTTACCTAACCCTCTCATTAATGTAGTTAACAATATTAATTGATAAACATATCCAATAGTATATTTGAAAATAAAAGTTCTACAGATGATCTTTTACCATCATATAATAGTATCTTTATGAGCAATACTAATTGGTAAATATATGCATGCGTATATTTAGAAAGAAAAGTTTTACGATAAAACTAAACTTTTCTTATTATATAATAGTATCTTTATTAAGACTACTTAGTAAGACTAAAAGAAAACTCATGTAATTATTTAACTGTCCTCATTAATTTAATGAACAATATTAATTGATAAACATATGCAAGGATATATTTGGAAAGAAAAGTTTCACGCCAAAACTGATCTTTTTCCATTATATAGTAGTATAGGTGAAAAATATTAATTGATAAACATATGCAACCGTCTATTTGGAAAGAAAAGTTTCACGATGAAGCTGAACCTTTCTTATTATATAATACTATAGACTAGTATATACATATACGTGCATTGCACGTATTTCATACAATTTAGGAAGAGAAAATGACAAGTTCTTTAATTTTTTGTTTATAAATAATTACCTAACAATCTCCATTAATTTAATGAACAATATTAATTGATAAAAATAAAGAATGACATATTTGGAAAGAAATTTCACGAAAAGCAAAACTTTTCATATTATATATAATTAATTTAATGAATAATAATAATTGATAAATAAAATGAAGGACATATTTGGAAAGAAAAAAAATGACAATGAAGTCCAATTTTTCTTATTATATAAAAGATATTATCTAACTATCCCATTAATTTAATGAACAATATTAATTGATAAACATAAGAAATGACATGTTTGGAAAGAAAAAAATTACGGTGAAATCCAACTTTTTTTATTATATCAAATATTAACTAACTGTTCCAATTAATTCAATGAACAATATTAATTGATAAGCATAAAAATGGCATATTTGGAAAGAAAAATTATATGGTGCAACACAAGTTTTCGTATTATATAAGATATATTACATATTTGCCCCCATAAATTTAATGAACAATATTAGTATATAAACATTAAATAAAAGACATATTTGAAAATATTTTGTATTATATCTCTACTATTATAATACGACTTAGAAACGGCTTCAAAATGAGCCATCTAAGTCGTATGTGTATCCTCAATTATTAATATAAAAAATCTAAATCTTTTTAACTATAGCATGTGCTATCTCATAAGGTAGTTAAGAAAAAATAATAATAAAACCTAAAATTCTTTTAACTATAAAATATAATAAATCATAAAATATATTCAATATTTAAATTATATTTAAACTAAGTACATAGTATTATTTAACTAAACATATATCCAAAATTTCAAAAATACATTTATAACAGATTTAATTAAAATATATTCCAATTATATTTAAAATATCTTATATTGATTAATAAAAATAATGAATCTTTCTATGTATATATCTCACGTTAAAAAAACTTAAAATTCTTATAATTACCTAAACATATATTCATTTATTTAAACATATATATAACAAATATAAATTTAAATATATTAAATATTCAAATTATATTTAAACAAAAAATATGGTATTACTAAACATATATTAAAAAATGTACAAAGATATTTGTAAATGTTTTTACTTAAAATATATTCAAATCATATTTAAATTATTGAATATAATTTAAATTTTATCTATTTTTTAAATGATATTACTTTTTTTTATCTATTTTCTATATATATGTGTGTGAGGGATCATGATTTTCGCACTTAAACATCACCCATGTCCTATAAATAACAGTTGTTGGATTTTTTAAAAAATTTAAGGATATAATCTGGATCGTCAAAAAAGACCATCGAATGGCTATTATCTCCGGGAACTGTTGGGAACGCAGTGTGACCCGAACCAGAATTGGTCCATGAGGTGCGATATTGGATTGTGTCCATATGCCTTAAAAGGGAATCCCCATATAAGGCCTGAACCAATCCCAATTATCTATACCTCATGATCCTACCGCCTATCCGATGTGGGACTAAATTACCAACTCCATTGTCACCCTCCTTTGAGGGCTCAACCGAAAACGAGATACAATCCAACAATCTTCACCTTAGCTCGTTTTCGCTAGCCGAACAACCTTAGCAAACCCCGACTACCTTTGCTCGTTCCCGCTAGCCGAGCACCCTTAACACACTCCTACTATCTTTGCTCGTTCCCGCTAACCGAACAACCTTAGCACACTCCAGCTACATTTGTTCGTTTTTGCTAACCGAGCACCCAGGAGATCCAACATATTGTCATCTCGATCTGTCCGACCATAGAACCAAATCTGATACGTTCATCCATACTACCATTATGTGCCAACCACAACGTCTTGCTCCACCTTAGACTCGTCAGATCTACCTTTAAAGCTAATTCGTGTAGTTGATGCTCCTACTCCACCTTGAGAAGAGCCCATATAATCTATGAACGTCCAGCATCATCTGTCTCGAACCAATTATAACCGCTCAAACCGGCCCTGGAACCTTGGGCTCTGATACCACTTGTTGGGAACACGGTATGAACAAACTGGAGTTGGCCCATGAGGTGCAATATTGGATTGGGCCCATATGCCTTAAAAGAAAATTCACAGGTAAGGCCTGAAACAATTCCAATTATCTACACCTCATGATCCCACCGTCTATTCGATTTGGGACTAAATTACCAACTCCATTGTCACCCTCCTTTGAGGGCTCAACCGGAAACGAGATACAATCCAACAGGAACATGCGGGGATGCATAAGTACGGGAATCTCTATCCCTCCTCGTATATAGGCATTCTCATATATAAATGCTAAAGAAAGAGCCGGTGATTTTATAGTATGTAACCGACCTGTGTTACAATCGTTGGATTGTATTGAGAGGCTGAGATTAAAAGATGATAGTATTTACTTAAAAGATATAAGAGATTTCATAGCAATTACCAAAACTATATTTTATATTATCTACTTAAAAGATACGAGAGATTGTAGCAATTACTAATTCTATCTTTTCCTCTCTCCGATCTCCTGTGTTCTTATCCGCGTGAAAAGTGAATACCTAAAATATACGTATCCTTGAAGAATCCATTTTTTGAGTATTCGCCATGAATATGACACCCCAACTAGAGTATCTATTGTGCAGTAAAAGATAATATGATCATCATATGTTGTTCTTTTATTGTAAACCCCCTGATTTTCAAGAATTTTTAATTTGGAATTTTTCACAATTTTTTGGAATTTTCTGGAAATTTTCTGTAATTAAACTAAGGTGTTTTAATTATTAAATGATTTTTAAATGAGGTTTAATAATATTAAAATATTATAAAAATAATATTTTATGGTGTAAAATGAAAAACTAGACATAGGATAATTTTTCGAGAATTTATTAGACCCCGAAAGTATTTTTAAAGTCCTAAAAACTATTTTATAATTAAACCGAAATGAACCCTAAATAAACCGGGTTTATTTTAAATAAACCGAACCAACTGTTGAACCGGACCCGGTCTAGTTGAACCGCCCCTAGGCCCTAACGGGTCGGATCCGGGTTCGACCCGACCCGCTTGAGACCCGACCCGAACTAAACCCTAACCCTAGGGCAGACACCGTCAGGACACGGCCCACTTCGTGTCGACACGGACACGAAAACTCGGTTTTCTGGAGCCCTGTTCAGGTACCCGTTTTTCTCTGCTCGTTTACCCGTTTTCGATTCCGTCATTTGTGATGCGTAGGCTGTGTGACCCCCTCGGTGCCCGTGCAAACCGCTCGGTGCATCGCGTCCTGTGGTGATCGCGAACCGTGATCCAAAAACAGGAAAACCAACACCCTGTTTCACCCCGGAACTGAGTACGCCCCACCAAACGGGACGACTTGGTCGCGTGCGGTCTTCACCGATATGTGCGCGCTGTTGATACGGACGTGTGGAATTTTGCAGAAGTTGATTCGGATGTGCGCGCACACCAAAATCAACGCGTATCCGCGGACACCGTCCCGTATCCGTCCATTCTGGAATACGCGGTAACTTAGTGTACACATGTCGGATCGAGACGAAACTTGCGCCATCGGACTGGTAGCAATACGCTGGTCCTGTGACCCAAGTTTGGTTCGATTCTGAGAACGTTGACAAAATCCCGTATCGTGGGCCCCATAGGCTCCACTTGACGGGCGATTTTGTGATCGGCTCACCGGAATCCAATTCTGGAAGTTTTGTTGGGTTTGTATCATCGTTCCTGACCTGTTGACACTAAGTTTGACAGATTTGGAGACATTTGATCCTGACACATTTTTTGGTGCAAAGCGGCTCACATTTGGACCCCGTTTTGTCCTGAAATATTATTTTCGCCCCTGTGTCCAAATTGGACTCAAGGACAGGCGTTCCTAGCTGATTAATATTTTCTGGATCTGATGGTGATGTTTATTTCAGCAACCGGAGTACTGCCTGCAGAACCTACGGAAGTCAGAGCTACAGTTGGAACCAGAACCCCAGGCAAGTATACCTTGCCAAATCCTGCAGTTCTGCTACTTATTTCCTTGACTTATTTTTACATTGTCGTGCAAGATACATTGCCAACTCTTGTACATTTGTTTCATGCTTCCCTTTTCAGTTGTTACTTTCTTGTCATATATAGTTCTTGATGCGTTTTGATTTATTCCTGCTGCTCTAGTCTTATTTTCTCGTTATACGTGCATGTACATTATTTGCTATTGTCCTTGGATCACTATATGTTCCATAGACATATTGTGATGGTATATGTTTACTCTACGTTCCTTGGGTTGACTCGATTGATTTCTTTAGTTTCTAGATGATTGTTATTAGGCATTGACTACACTTGAGCATTCTCGATTGTGAGTACCCATTGTGCTGCAATAGAGACTTGTTCATTTGACTACCTCATTCATGAGCTCCCATTGGGCTGCGAAAGAGCCATACTATAGACTGGGAGTCCTCATTGGCCTACTTTCTATAGGACCGTGATCTCCCATTGAGTTGCGGTTATCCCGATTGCTTGTAGTCATGTTTGATAGCATCATTGGCATGCCACCGTCTTAGATGTAAAAAAATTCTTGTGGCTTATATGCTTCCCTTGTGTTTAATCTCTGGTCTATCTTGCATGTTCATTTACTGTATTTTGGCTCGTATTCTTTTGTATCTTGTTACGTCCCGCTGAGGACCTGGTTTTGTTCTCCAGATTTAGCAGATGAGGAGTACCCGCGACTTTACGGACCGACACCAGACGAGGGTACGATAGCAGTTGATGGCCCTGCTTATACTTAGTTACTTTCTAGCATATTTTAGTTATATTTTCTTGTCTCTATTTTTCTATTTATCGGTAGTGGATTTGTCTCCACCCGACTTAGTATTATTTCTTGCTGGATATTCGACAGTATCTTTACTTTCAGCATTTATTCCAGTTTTGTTTTTTAGTTCATGCTGTTCTGTGGATGAGATTAGTAAACCCTGAACATTGTAATACAGCTTAAGTATGCCCTGATGGATCCATTAAATTAGGTTTGTCCATCGGTGCGTGCTGCTGGCCATTATCACGTGTTCAGTCCCTCGATATTTTGGGACTGGGGCGTGACATTTATTATTTACACTTCCTATATGTGATGAAATATTTTACTTTGGATAAAAAGTTAATTGTCCTAAGAATTTCAATGTCATTTCTTTTATTTGCATGCTTGTGTTTGTGCATACATGGGTAAAGTTGTTGATTTTTACTGGGATATATGCGATCCGCAGAATGTTGCTAGTATATCTGATGATTGTGGCATCATTGGTTGAGGTGAGACTTTACAGGTAATTGATGCGAAGATTATAGTTCTCGCGCGGATCAGAATACATGAGAGGAGAGAGGAAAAGATAGAATTGGTAATTGCTATGAAATTTCTTTTATCTTTTAATACTATCACCTTTTAACCTCAGCCTCTCAATAGAATCTAACGATTATAACAAAGATTGATTCCATAGTATAAAACCACCCGACTGATTTTCAGTATATATATATATATATATATATTATATATATATATATATATATATATATATATATATATATATATATATATATATATATATATATATATATATAGCTAAGAGGGAGGCACCCCCCGAAAGTTGCTCGTTTAAGCAACGTAGGACGCACTTTAATTCCCTTCAGGGGAATTTAAATAGGTGGTGGTGGTGGATGTGGGCAGGTGTGGCCCGATGGAGGCAGGAGTAATGGAGTGTGACTTAGGTGGTGCGTGAATGCAGTACGGGTGCTCATGTGAGGTTTTGGTGCATGTGCGGCCCGATATAGGCGGGAGCAGTGTAGTTCGACCTGGGTAGTGGTACATGGGTTCGGACCATGATGTAGCCTTTGGGTTGGAATTGTATATAGGCTTTCGGACTAGAATTGATTGTAGACATTCGAACTGAGTACTAAACCTTTCGAAGGAGCAGAATAATATTTAATTACTTTGAAAAAAATATAACAAATATAAATTCAAATCGTGGTATGTTGGTTACGATGGGAGGCTCCTGTGGAAATGGAGACGGTTCGAATCTCCCCTTGAAAACTCAGTTCATAACCCGGTGGAAAGGGCATTAAAAATATATTAAAATTTATCTAAAGTACAGTACCAGTATAATATACAAGATAAAATGATACGCCTAGATATACAAGTTTACTTCTTTTAATAGGCTTGTGATAAAGGCAGTACAAAAAATACTTGGGGCGAGCCCATTAATGAATAAATTTTACTCATACTAGTCCAAATATTACTCATACTAGCCCAACCTCACCCCCCAAACCTCCACCACCGTCGGTACTTTGCTGGAGCCCTCCTCCTCCACTCCTTCCATTTGAAGACCTAAAATGTTGCAATCTCCATCTCCTCAAATTCCAACCATTAATCGATGGCTCCCAAACTCTAAAAAAAATCAAGGTACAATTCTTCCTCCTCATTTTCCTTCTCCTTCTCTATTTTTTTTATTTTTTATTATATTTTAAAAAAATTCAAAAAATTTCTTTTCAATCTTCGTTAGAGGCTTAAAATTATAGTGAAATAAGCTAAAATAGGTTTTGGATGTAGTTTCGACGTATTTATGGAGTCTCGAACCCTATTTTAGGGTATATAAGTTTGAATTTCCTCGAACGTTCGGGACAGAAACATGCCGGACTGTAGACATTTCTACAGTCCTATATACATTGTGGACTGTTGAAATATCTGCAGTCTTTATGTATAGAGGACTGTAGAAATTTTAACAGTCTTATATACATATAGGACTATAGAAATTTCTACAGTCCTGATTGTTCAATTACTTTTGGGATATTAAAATATATATCTTCTTTGTCTTATAGTCACGAACCTCGGAAGGTCCTTGAGGATGAATGTATCATAAGAAGATGCCCCACTACGTCGATGTGTAAGGAATGCAATATTGAACGTGATGTTAAGACAGCCCTCACTATCGTCGACCCTGAGGCACCCCCTCAAGTTAGAAAACATCAACTGAAGAAGACTGTAACTCGTTCGAAGAGACGTGCTCCTAGTACTTATGGTTCTTCTTCCTCCTCCGATGAAGACATACCAACCGTCCAAAATCGGCCAACTGATGGTTCAGGACCTTCTCAGCATGCAAATAGTCCAGTCGAGACTCAGCCACCAACCCTCGGAAACTGGCCTACTGATGGTTCAGGACCTTCTCAGAAGCCAAATAGACCAGTCGAGACTCGTCCAAACGGTTGCTCTATGTTGCCGTCGATCGAGAACCATATTGCATATGGAACAATCTGGTAAGTACATTACGTTATGATAATTTTATATATAGTTATAGGTTCTAAGTTTATCCAATTATTTATAGATAACTATATTTTATATATAGTTCTAAGTTCATCCAATTGTTTACCTTTCAAGAGAGTTCTCGTATGTTAACGATGATCAACCACGGCAAAAAGTGCAATACATGGGGCTTTAAATTTTTACGTCAAGGCTAAAATCAATCCCACCAGTTTACAAATTTTGGGTGCTACTCATATACGACGGTGGACAATGCACTCATATCAGCATTTGTAGAACGATGGCATCCAAAAACCAACACTTTTTATCTCCCAAAAAGGGATTTGACGATTACCCTGGATGACGTCCATAATATATTGGAACTTAGGGTTGATGGTCGAGTCATGATGAATCACACTTTTGACGAATCGAGCATTAACTTTTACGATCATATCGTGGATTATGTATTAGGCTGTCTCGGAGTTGATGCGGCGAGTTTTACAACCCTTCAAGACTTCAAGAAGTCGTACATACTTCAAGAAGTCGTACGGACTTCCTTTAAAATATTTGGAGGAGACATTCGATGATCCGAACCCCGAAGCGGATAATAGCGATAAGGTGGCCCGTGGATATATGCAGTTCATCTTAGGGGCTGTTGGCATCCCGGATAAGTCTGGAACGTCGATACATGCTAAATATCTCTTGAATTTTGATGACATAGACACGGTGAGAGAAATATCTTGGAAAAGTGGTATACTAGCATACCTTTACCGCGAGCTTGGTGCAGTATCCCGCGTCGGTTCCAAGACAATATCCGGATGACAGACTCTACTCCATGTAAAGATATATCTTTGTCAACTTGTATACATAATAGAGAATTTTGTTATAGATTTTCTGACTATTGTAATGTACGTGCAGGCATGGATATACGAGCACTTTCCAACCCCGAAGCAGACTAAATTTAACCGAGGGTATGCCGAGCACCTTCCTAGAATGTGCAGATGGAAGCCAACTAAGGAAGATGCCAAATGTCCACACACATTGGCCGCCCTACGGAATGCACTTGAAGATATGACGATAGAAGAGGTGAATTGAGACCCAATTTTTTAATTTTGATAATAATTTACTAAATTACGTTATGCTAAATTTTATGCTTTGCAGATAGTTTGGAATCTATATCATGATTTGCGACAGAGTAGTCGTCCATTGTAACCAGTCGCTTTATATCACGGTCTGATAATTTGTCATAAAATTGAGGAGCCTTATATGCCTGATAGAGTGCTCCGTCAGTTTGGCTACGTACAAACAGTATCGAAGCACACATTAAAAATTATAAGTGCTCTGATAGGTACAAAACCCCTAAACTATATTCTTGTGGCGTTCAACTGGGTCTCAGACTCCTTCACTGAGTGGCAACGTCACGTTATTAGAGAATCTGAACGACAAGCAATAGTTAATATGACAGACTATTACGACGACTACATCGCCTACTACGCTGGTATCGGACTACCTACGTTGTTCAAACGCGGAGGCGATATTGTGCGTGTACCATCAAATCTCCCTGCCAAATCTGTCTTGTATACTGCATTGGTCAAGATGGTGAGGCAACAAACTTTCAGTTTGAAGATATGTAAATGTTTATAACCTAACAAATTTTATGTATTGTCATTAATAGGCTAGGAAAGCGAAGAAGTTGGAAAGAAGTCTCGTCATTTGCCAGGGTGAGAATTATATGAAAATGAATGAGGAGCTACAACACATCGACAACACTGAAAATTTTCCTTTCTTGGAAAATAGGGAGCAACATATAAAGAGGCGGCATAAAGTTTAGGCCATCCTGCTTCAACTGATGTGGGTGTTGTCGAGTATTTTGCTACATTTTGTGTTTCGAGTTTTGACGTTGTAATCTTGACATGTTAAACTTTGAAGTTGGCTGTAACTTTGTGTTTCGAGTTTTTTGGTAGGTTATGTTTTGTAAACATTTACATATCTTTGAAGTTGGCTATAACTTTGAAGTTGGCAGTAACTTGGTGTTGTCCTAATTTTGATTGGTTATGTTTTGTAACTTTTATATATATGAGGAAGGACGAGGGATTTAAACTAGGACTGTCAAAATTTTGACAGTCCTAATAGCTATTGGGACTGTCAAAATATTGACAGTCCTAGTTTTTAGTTGGTCTGTTCTGGCACTTAATATATATGTGTGTGTAAAGACAGTAAATTAAAACTAGGACTATCAAGATTTTGGCAGTCTTAATAGCGCTATTGGGACTGTCAAAATCTTCACAGTCCTAGTTTTTAGTTGGCCTGTTCTGACACACACACACACACACACACACACACACATATATATATATATATATATATATATATATATGTGTGTGTGTGTGTGTGTGTGTGTGTGTGTGTGTGTGTAAAGATAGGAAATTAAAACTAGGACTGTCAAGATTTTGACAATCCTAATAGCTATTGGGACTGTCAAAATTTTGACAGTCCTAGTTTTTAGTTGGTCTGTTCTGGCACACACACACACACACACACACACACACACACACACACACACATATATATATATATATATATATATATATATATATATATATATATATATATATATATATATATATATGTGTGTGTGTGTGTGTGTGTGTGTGTGTGTGTGTGTAAAGACAGGGAATTAAAACTAGGAATGTCAAGATTTTGACAGTTCTAATTGCTATTGGGACTGTCAAAATCTTGAAAGTCCTAGTTTTGATTGGTTAGTTTTGTAACTTTTATATACATGAGGAAGTACAGGGGATTAAAATTAGGACTGTCAACATATATATATATATATATATATATATATATATATATATATATATATATATATATATATATATATATATGTTGAAAAAAGATACCAAAGCTCAACATACATGACTCATTGCACAACATACAATATCTTTGATATAAGAAATGCAAGTCGGATTACTCGTCTCCCACTTTTGTTTGAACATGTACCATATTGTGTCGTAGCTGTCTTTAGTACTTGCTCGCCATACAAGACTCCAATCACTGTAGAATTCTTCGAAGCGAAGTATGTCGATTTTACCATCCACATTTTCAAATTTGCTCTTGCATTGAGCTTGGATATTTCGATTTGTATGCCAAGTGCATAGTAGTCTATGCATATGAGCAAATACAATATCTATAGCATTTATCAGGGCATATTCTTTGTTGGTAACAAAAACAGAGGGCTCTTTGTATCCTGTGTAAAGGGATTGTAGTTTCCTTAACGCCTAAGTGTAATCCTCAACTGTCTCACTCTTCATAAAATAAAAAGCGACTGAAAATATTTTCCCCGTAGACGTAAACCCAACAATATGAAAAAGAGGCATCTTGAACTTGTTAGTCTTATATGTACAATCAAGGGCCAATACGTCTGCGAATGACCTAGCCAAGTGTGTGCAATAAGGATGAGCCCAAAACAATGAAAGGAGTTCATCATTTTGTGGATGTTTTCTATGGTACTCCACATAGTGATGATCACCAAGCAACTTCATTACTCGTTGCATCGCCATTCTTTTTTCATACAATTATATTTCGCTCTCGTTAAAGTATTATAGATCGTCCTCATGGTTGACTTGTTCTCATCTTCTTTTTGTTGCACGGCAGAATAAATTTGTTTGGGTGCAACTCCGGAAAGGGACAATTCTTCAACCAACTTTCTCTCATCCTTGTTCAACCGTGCCACGTAGGCATGACACATAAGTGTCTCTGGAGTAGGATGATTCTGTATTCCATTCTTAACTTCGACTATCAACTTCACATCTTCTACTTTTACAATCAACACCTTAAATGGACAACCATATTTTCTCGTCCCAACATTTTTCTTAGGGACTTTTTTCCAACGACAATTTTTTTTCCCGATGGTGCCTGAACACACCTCCTCTTTCGCAACCCAGCTCTAAATATTTCTGGCCCGTCCGAGATCTATCGATCTTGCAATGACAATGACTATGTAATGTCGTCTTCCAACTTCTCTGCACTAATCTAATACTTCTTCATGTGATGCAAATCGAATATCCATTGAGAATACATTCTCCACATCAACCCCAATAGCAGGATATACCACAACATCTGTACAAGATTGGTCCTATAACCAATATAAAATAATCTAAAAATTAATAACTTCAAATAATTGGCAGTCCAAATTAGGACTGTCATAATTTGTACAGACTAATGTATTGAGTAGACTGTCAAAATTTTTACAGTCTTGAAAAAAATATATTGTTCATCATTTTATCTTCAGGACTGTTAGTATTTTGACAGTCCTATATTTATATAGGACTGTCGAATTTACGACAGTCCTATATTTATATAGGACTGTCATAATTTATACAGTCCTTACACGATGGCTGTTGACTATCGAAATAGGGTTATTATTTTGCGTACCGTAGGTGCTTCGGAACAACCGACATGTTCTTCGGAAGGAGCGGAGTGCACATTTAATGGATTGCATGATCCGACTTCTTCATCGAAGTGAATTTTGTGCATGATTCCTACAATAGTCGAATAAAACTCAATAATTTGATGACAATCGAATGCTTGAAAAACTTATTCATCGTATGTTATCGAAGACATACCGAATTTAACAAAGAATATTCGTTGGAGAATCACCAAATCAGAATTTTCTTCCACTTGGGACTACAACAATCAAATTCCAAAGTTATGTTTAGGTTTAGGACTTGGAGAGAATGATGGATTCATTTGAAGGTGAAAAAGAAAGATGAGAAATGATTTTTACTTATATAGGTTGGTACGAGCAGCTCTAAACAAATTTTATGAGTGCCAAACTTGTAAACTTTAGGGATTAAAATATGGGCTACCCAGAGTGTTCTTTGTAGTGCCTTTATCACAAGCATTTTAATATTACTTCTCTCCTCCTGTAAATTGAACTCCCGCCCTCCCTCTTTAAATCTATCGGAAACCCTAAATCCCCAAATCCTCTCTCTTATCTCTCTAGGGTTTCGGCCACTTCTCGGCCCGAAATGGACGGAATTCTCCGGCGATCATCGAGGGTTTCGACGACCGAAGAGCCCGTAAAGCAGCGGAGCTTGTATCTGGAGCCGGAGGTCTCCGATTCCGAGAGGAGGCGTTCGAGGAAGAAGGCCAAGAATATTTCTTCGAAAAAGACATCAGCGAAGAAGAATGTAGATAAAACGGAGGGGTTACCGGGGAATGCTATTGGCAACGTTAATGGGAGCACGTTCTTCATTGGAGAACCGGTGCCGGAGGAGGAAGCGAGGGCCAGGTGGCCTCATCGCTACCAGCGGAAGGTGAAAATTTTGCTTCTTTAATGTTCATTTTATGTGTCTGGAGTAGTACATTGGGAAAAAAAGAAATGGTGAAGCTGACATTTTGTATGGTTCTTAGTGTTTATTCTTGACTAACATAATGCTATGTTTAAAATTAGGCTAATTCTAAAGGCATATCAAAAGTTGCTCAGGACATACCAGATTTTTTTTATTTTATTTACAAGTCTGCCACCTATTTTTTTTACCCGTGGCTGCCCAAATTTTTTTTAGGACTGTCATTTTTTTGACAGTCCTCACACCAAATAGGACTGTCAAAATTTTTGACAATCCTCGACAACGATGAATCCCCGCCGACGTTGGCGATCCACGGACCTGAAGTCGACCAGCTAGATCCGGCCCTGCCCGTCGAAGAGGACGTTGTCGGGCTTGACGTCTCGGTGGCAGATCCTGCGGCGGTGGCACGCTATGATGGCGTCGACGAGGGGGGCAAAGATGGCGGCCACTTGGGGTTCCGGGAAGAGGGAGGAGGCGGTGATCTTGTGGAAGAGGTCAGGTCCGGGGAGGAGGTCGAGGACGAGGTGGAGGGAGAGGGGGTCCTTGAAGACGACGTGGAACTGGACGATAGAGGGGTTGCCGGCGGCGGCGAGGTGGGTGAGCTTCGGCTCGTTCTCGAGGGAGGTGCGGTCGAGGGGGTCGTCGAGCTAGAGGCGGTTCTTGTCGATGGACTTGATGGCGAAGTGCTCGCCGGAGAGTAGGGAGCAGCAGCGCGGGGCGGGGCAGGGGTCATCCTCCTTCTAATTCTTAGTGGGCAACCCATAGAATTTTTTTGGCTGTCCTGAGTAAAAGTTACTTCAGCCTGGGCTAGCACCAAATAATGGGCTGTCCTGAGCAACATTTGATGTGCCTTTAGAATTAGTCTTAAAATTATTCCGTAAAGATGGTGCTTTTGACACTTGCTGTTGGGGTTTTTCGATCTAGAATATAGCCCCACATCTATGTGGCAACCCCAATCGTGTATTTCAATATAAGATTATTCTTTTATTGATTTGTGCACATGGAGAGTGGTATCCCATGTGGTTGAGATGTTGAGTATTTTTTTAGAGGGCAAGGTTCAAGACACCCAAGAAACATTCTTGTTGTTTGTCCCTCATTTTTTGGAATTTTTCTTAGAAACTAAGTCCCAAAGTGGCTTAGCGACTTGGGCGAAAGGCGCAAAAAGATGCTTTGATGACGCACTTTGCACATCGCACGTATGCAACAGGCACGAGATTGGCGTTGTCTATGTGAGTTTTTGGTGCCGTTTGCGCTCGTTTTTTCACTCGTTTTCGCGTGGGTGACGCATGGAACAACGCGGGCTGCACGGGTGCTGTGTTTCTGATAGGTAGCTGCTTTAGCAAAAATCGTCTTATCTTTTGGAATTTTCAGTTCTAACTGCTACTTATCTTTTGGAATTTCGAGATAATGGTTAGTAACCACCCCTTATTCGTGGACATTATTTCCGAATTAATGGGGGTAACGACTGCTAGGGTTTGGTAAATGCCTCCCCTATATATATTGTCTTCTTTTCTCTTTTGAGATACAAGAGATAGATGAATTAGACTGCTACGTGAGGAAAGCTAGCAGCAGCCATCGAAAATTCACGAAGTGCTGTTCGTCAAGTTCGAGATCTACGACAAGAGTGACTGGAGCATTCAAGAAGTTCTGATTTGAACTTATTAGTTCCTGGGAGCAAATCGACGAAAAGTGTCAAATCTTGCTATAAGCAACATTTAGCTTCATCACCCAGCAAGATCTATTTTTTGAGTTCTTTATTCTTTTTTGTATTCTTCTGTTTTGTCTTTATATCAATTGCGTTTGCTAGAGTTAATTTTGCAAGCTTTTTTTTCTTAGAGTCAGTTTGTATTCTGATTACGTAAGACAAATAGGAGCAGTAATCAGTTGTGATCTTTGGTTTTCACGTACATGTACATTCTCTGTAACCTTCGTAATAAAAATCTCAAAGCAAGATCCGAACAACAGAGATGAAAAACTGTATGTCTCCTCGACACAAGCTTCCACAAACTTGAGAAGTTCAATGGAGAACATTACAACAACGGGAAGATGAAGATATATCTGAATCTTCAACTCGTAAATGTCGGCTATGTGTTGACAGATTCAGAACCTACTGTTCCAAGAACAGATGATGAACAAAAGAAGAAAGAAGTGACTACTGCATAAGAAAAGTAGAGAAGAGAACAAAATTTATAGGTTGTTGATTCTCAACTCCATAGATGATTCCACGACTGTCATACAACAAGAAGGTAAATGCAAGAGACGTCTGGGAGTCTCTTGAGAAGCAATACAAAAATGACGAGAATATGTCAAACTCCTTCTGGTCGACAAATTTATTAAGATACAGTTTGAAGACAAGAAGACAATGCTGCCTCAAGTCAAAGAATTGATGAAGTTGCAACAAAAACTTGTGGAGAAAAATATGCCTCGAGTAGACAAGTTCATGGCAGGGGCAATTGTCTCCAAGCTCCCTCTTGGATGGAACAAATTTACAACCGATATGTATCACAAGAAGATGGAGATCATGCTAGAAGATTTTCTGTGTTGGATACATATTGAAGATGAAGCCAGGGTTCTGATGAAGATGGACATTCTGTCCAAGCACTTTGCTAAGGCTAACATGGTGCAAACTGGGGACTCAAAAGGGAAGCCGAAGGCTTTCCATAGCAACAAAAAGGAGGTCAACCATCTGAAGGTAAAGTCAGCTTTTTTCAAACCCAATTTTGGTAATGATGGGGCTTGCTTCAATTGTGGTAAGAAAGATCATTTCAAAAAAGGACTGCAAGTCCAAACCCAAGTCAAAGCCAAAAGAGCAATGTGAGCTTAACTTTGTTACTATGATTGTGCATGTTGACTCATCTGGTGTGGACACTGACTGGTGGGTGGATATAGGTGCATTTTGCTACGTGTGCTCTAAGAAGTAGTTGTTCACTATATATGGACCTACTTCTAAGAAGGTCTATATGACGAATAAGTCCCAAGCTAAAAGTTATGGGGATCGGGTCAGTAGTGTTGAAACTGACTTCGTAGAAGTTATTTACCATGGAGAACGTGAAGCATGCACCGATCATAGCGAAGAATCTGATATCTAGAAGTCTGCTGTGCAACGCAGGCTTGAGAATAGACATCAATGTTGGTCAAATATTGATATTCTACAAAGGAGCATACTTCGGAAAGACTTTCTGTACCGAAAGGATATTTAAACTGCAACTTGTAACTCCTAAAATCATTGATGTAGTTTCTAGTTCTGATTACTCTCTTGAGTTGTGGCATCATAGACTAGGACATGTTCATTGTAAAAGGATAAACAAAATGTCTACTCTAGACTTCATCTCTAAATGTGTGGGGGGGGGGGGGGGTTAAGGAAGTAGAGAAGTGTAAAGTCTATGCGCAGATTAAAATTGTAAGAAAGCAATTCAAAGGGTGAACTGAAGTACACATCTTCTGGAGTTGGTACACTGAGATGTATATGACTTCAAGCAATTCTCCACAAATATCGGGATGAAGTACTTCATTACTTTCGTCGACAACTCATCGAAGTACGCGTTCGTCTATCTTCTCGAATCAAAAGATGCAACGTTCGAGAAGATCAAGGACTTCAAGGCTGAAGCTAAATATCAAACAGGACAATAACTCAAGAGACTCATAATCGATCTAGCGGAGAGTATCGTTCCCTTGAACTCGTATTGTTCTGCAAAGAACATGGAATTATCAATGAAATGACTGTTTCGTATTCCCCCCAATCGAGTGGTGTTGCAAAAAGGAAGAATATGACATTGACAGAGATGATGAGCTTTATGTTGTTGAGTGCTAGTCTTCAAAAATGCTTTTGGGGAGAAGTTGCGCTTACGACTACGTTTATTTTGAATATAGTGCCATTCGCAAAATCAAATCTTACTACTTATGAACTCTGGTTCAAGGTCATGTCAAACTTGAATATTATTCGAGTATAGGAGTGTTTGGTTTATGTGAAGCTTTCGAATACCAAGATTTAGAAGCTGGAAACAAGGACTACGACGACCAAATTCCTGGATTATACTGAAAGGAGTGATGTTCGGAGGTTCCTTGATATTGAATAAAATCATATCATTAAATCTCGTGATGCTGAGTTATTTGAAGACAAGTTTGTCAGGCACAAAAATATCGTTCTCGCGGATATTCCGGAGAACACTGTAAGCACCGAGGAGACTAGTGCTTCCAAAGAAGATGTAGTCCCATAGGAGGTTGTCGTTGAAGAGGCAATGTTTGAACAAGTACTCGCTGAACCGTCATCAAAGCGAGTGAGGAGGTCGAAGGACTTCGAAAAAGATATCATGTGAAAACAAATCCTCTTAACTATGATGAGGCGATGAAGATCAGAGACGCCCTTATCTGGAAGGGGACAATCAATGACGAAATTGACTCTATTACATCCAATAACACTTGGGTGTTGGTCAATTTACTTGAAGGAGCAAATTCCATTGGATGCAAATGGATTTTCAAGAACAAGATAAAAGTTGACGGGACTGTTGATAAGTTCAAGGCTAGGCCGTTGACTAGGAAGTTTTCTCAGAATCAGGAGATCGACTACTTTGACACATGTTCCAGTTGTGCGGATGACAACTATCAGGATGAGGATTGTTCTAGGTACTATTCACAAGCTGGTGACTTATCATATGAACGTCAAAACATCATTACTGAATGAGGATATAACTGAAGAAATTTACATGCAACAACCAGAATGATTTATCTTTAAAGGTCTTGACGACAATTTATAAGTTTGTGAAATCTTTGTAAGGTCTAAAATAAGCTTCCAAGATGTGGCATAAGAAATTTGATAATATAATTAGATCAAACGATTACTGGGTCAACGAGATAAATAAGTCTATGCATACAAAGTTCACTGATGACAAAGGGGTGATTGTGTCTCTATATGGACGATATGCTAATCCTGGGTACGGATCTAGAATGCGTCACATAGACGAATAAGTTTCTCTCGTTCAAGTTCAGTATGAAGGACATGGGAGAGGCTGATATTATCCTGGGAATAAAAAATTATCTGGACGAAAGCTTTGCTTGCTTTATCACAAGCTCACTACATAGAGAAGATGTTCACTCGCTATAGATATCAGGATCTTCATGAGATCGACTCCTTATAGATGTGACAAGAAGTTGAAGTCAAATCCAAAAAAAAAGTGTCAGATAGCTGGAATACTCAAGCGCCATCAAAAGTTTGATGTATGCTACGAGTGCAACCAAACCAGATATTGCTTTCGCTGTAGAGATGCTGAGTCGATTTATGAGCAATCCAGGTGTAGAACACTGAAAAGTTGTGAAAAGAGTTATGGGATATCTCAAGAGGACTCAAAAGTTTGTATTGCACTATAATGATTATCCAACTGTAGTGGAAGGCTCCATTGCTAGTTGGTGTACAGAAGAAGAGAGCGAAAGGTCTGTAAGAGGATGTCTTCTCCATGGGTGAGGCTGTCATATCGTAGAAGTCGAAGAAACATACTTTGCTCTTTCACTCAACTATGGCATCTGAGTTGTATGCTCTGGCGGCTGCAACAGATGAAGCAAAATAGCTTCGGGATCTCATGTATCATCTTCCTCTGGTTGGTGCACAAATTCTAGCCATACCGATATATTACGACAACCAGACGACTACAATAGTGGCCTCAAATAATTTCTTCAATGGTAAGAAGAGTTGTCATACAACACTAAATGAGCACATGAAGGATGACATCATTGCGGTGGTTGATGTTCGAAGAAAAAAATCTAACGGACCCGTTCACCAAAGGCCTTAAACGCTAGCTGGTTGAGGACTTAGCAAAGAAAATAGGCTTAAATGAATTCCGATATTATGTTTTTGTGATTCTACCATAAATTTGCTATTAATTCAAAGAGAAATCTATTTGACATCTTATTTTTGGTTAAAAAAAGGTTCATTGACTGAGAATATATCAGGTACAGAGGTTAGTCCTAAGGGACAGTGTTGGGATCGTATCTCGGAACCTCTATGGTCTACTATTTGCTGTTGGTATAAAGCAAATCATGTAAGATGATGACTTTAAGTCTTAGTGAGTTTTTGAACATTTGGAATGCTCGACATGCTTTATAGGAAGTACGGATAGCTCATCACTACAAAGGGACTAGTACCCTATGCTACAATGGCGTGATACCACATGAGGTGGGATCTCGGCTTTGGGCCAGGTCACAACGACGTAGCACTTCATAGAGGCAGGTAGCCTAATGTTGAAATGCAGAGAGTAGTAGGACATCACTACAAAGAGGCTGGGATCTCAAGCTACAGTGGTATGACACCACTAAAATGTTGGACCTCGGCTTCGAGCCATGTCATAGCGATGTAGCACCGCAAGAAAGCGAAATGCTTCATGTTGTGATAAGTTAAACTCCCTAAGAACTCACTATGTGTATGAATAAAGATGTAGGCCGTCTCTTAAGGATAAACTTGTAGACACTTAAGATACATACAAATATACCAGGTCAGCACATGACTTTTAATATGCGACCATAGGCACAAATGATGTCATTATGTGAGTTGGAATGATAGCAACTATGGTACTAAATTCAAGGCATAATTTATTCTGTATCGTACTGTTGTTTGATCCATGCAGAGAGATTCATATCGCTTACTATCCTAATGCACGATGTACAGTCATTGTGGTGAACATTCATCTCATATATTGAAATATGTGGGAAATTGTTTGGGTTTTTTGATATAGAAAATAGTCTTACATCCATGTGGCAATCCCAAGTGTGTATTTCAATATAAGATTCGTCTTTTATTGACTTGTACACATGGGGAGTGGTAGCCCATGTGGTTGAGATGGTAGGGTGTTTTCCTAGAGTGCAAAGTGGCACTTTGATGACGCACTTTGCACTTCGCACGTACGTATTGGGCGCGAGATGGCACTGTTTGTGCTATTTTTTGTGGGAGTTTTTGGGGCCATTTGTGCTCGTTTTCGCGCTTGTTTTTGTGTGGGTGACGTGCGAAACAACACAACATCGCACTAGCAGAACAACACGGGCTGCACGGGCTTTTATGCGGGTGCTGCGTTTCCGCTGGATAGCTTTTTCTGCAAAAATCGTGCTGCGTGGCTGTTCGAGTGGATTTTCGGCTCCAACCGCTCCTTATCTTTTGGGATTTCAAGATAATGGTTAGCAACTGTTCCTTATTCATGGCCATTATCACCGGATTAAGGGAGGTGATGGCTGTTAGGATTTGGTGAATGCCTCCCTATATATATTCTCTTCTCTTCTCTTTTGAGATACAAGAGATAGGGAAATTAGACTTCTACGTGTGGAGAATTAACAGTAGCCATGGAAAATTCATGAAGTTCTGTTGTCGTAAGTTCGTGATTCACAGCAAGAGTGACATGAGCGTTCCAGAAGTTCTGATTTGAACTTGATGGTTCCTTAGAACAGATCAACGAAAAGCATCAAATCTTGTTTTGAGCAACTGTGATCTTCATCGCGCCAGCAAGATCTATTGTTTTGAGTTCTTTCTTCTTCCTTGTGTTATCTGTTTTGTCTTTATAGCAATTGTGTTTGCTAGAGTTAATTTTGTAACCTTTCTTTTCCTCATAGTCAATTTGTAGTCTGATTACGTAAGACCACTAATAAGAGCAGTAATCAGTAATGATCTTTGGTTTTCACGTACTTTGTACGTTCTCTGTAACCTTCAGAATAACACTTGAACCAAACTATAATTCTTTTTAAAGTTGCTCTGAACTTGGTATCTTTTTTCTTTTTTTTCTTTTTTAGGATAAACAGTGGGGAAATCGTGTTTTGACAACTTGTTTCCACGTTTTGAACGCCATTTCAGTAAAAAATGCAATTTGAACTTTCACTAATGAAAATCGTGTTTTGATAGCACAATTTGATTTAAATCACCTTTTGGGGACTAGGAATCACGATTCCAGAACATGGTCTTTAATGAATCACATTTTGATAGCTCAATTTCAAAAATAACATTAATTTGTTGATAAGTTTCAAAAGTAGCATTTTTATGGGATATCTTTTAAAAAGTAACATTATTTTGGTCAAAATTCTATTTTCATGTCCATTTTCTGGGTATGGAGTAGGACAATGGGATAAGAAGTTGATAATGGTCTTCTTTTTCTCCTTTCTGGAATTTTATTATGCGTATTTGTCAAATCTTGTCCCAGATTGACTTTCTAATGTATAGTGCAAATAATATGGTAAAGGTGACATTTGTATGCTTGCTAAATGTTAATGTATATTTCCTGTGCTTGGAGTCTGCACTGTGACAAGAATTTGATATCAGTCGTATCTTTGTCCTTTTATAAAAAGTTCTATTAGATGTAGAATTTGCAAATATTGAACATGGTGGACTTTTGACAGTGGAATTTTTAATTCTTATACTTCAAGATTATGGTAAAAGAACTGTCACTATGATATATTGTGATAAGTAAACAAATTCGAAGTAAGTCAGTAAAAAAAATCAAGTTTCGTTCCTTTACAAATTTTAACTGCCTATGTTGCGTGCACGTGAAAATGAAATGATACAATACTGACACGGGCATGGCACATATATTGGTGTCCTAGTGAATTTTGTGAATGTACGTGTCCGACACGACACGAGGGAACATATTTTTGGACTGTGTGTGCTTCCTAGTTGACTGAACATAAGCTACATCAAGTTTGAGGAACATGTTAGCAGTCATTATATGCCTATAAAGTTCCTTGCAGTTTCTGCCATCATTTTGCAAGTTTTACTTTCTCTAACATGTGCTACGATGTCTTGGTTTTAGGGTAAAATGTGCAATGATTGGAACAGTATCTCCAAGTAAGTCTTTGTTCTCCACTTTTGAGTTGCAACTGTATTTTAAACATATTATCAGCATACATCTCCATGTTCTTTTTTGACCATGTGTATAGTGTTGAAGACGATGATGATATATTCTTAAAAGTTAAATGCCATTACTTGCAAGCCAATGCTGGCGGGTTCATTTTCAGTATTGGAGATTGCGCATATGTTAAAGTGAGTTCTTTGAAGATATCTGTTATTTATCATTGTATATTGTTTTACTTTTGTTATCATAATTATATACTAATCATTATTTAATAATTATTTCTAAAAACTCATAATTTCATAATCATTAGCTAATCATTTAATGATTTATTTATTTAATATTCAATTTTTTTTATTCAATCCATTTCTATTCATTATTTACAACTAAGTGGTAAATCCTAATTGGGTTTTGATTCTTTTGAAGCTTGCGAAAAAGATTTTGAAAAATTCTCAAATTTTCAGGTTAGTGTAGTTACATTCTTCCCTCCTTAAAAAAATTTCGTCCTCGAAATTTAAAATAAATGCAGCACAAGAGTACTTTAAAAGATATCGATAACGTTCTCAGTTTTTTGTCTTCTTCTCATTCCCCCAACGTTTCATCTAGGAATCTTTAACAGGACCCCTACCCCTTTGGTCCCATATTTCCTCAAGATTTGTATCTTAATTTTTTTTTATTAATTTTGTGCTCCCAAAATTTCTAATCATGTTTACCAAGGATTTGATGGTCTGAAAATTTAAGTCCCAATATCCCAATTCCACTAAATTCTCGTGCTTCAAGGGTCAATTTTTTGTCTTGAATTCTTGTCCCACAAGCTCACAGTCATTCATTGTTTTATCAATCCTTAGCACTACCATCGTTTAGTGATCGCATAATTCCATTACTTCTAATTCATACTTCTCATCCTTCCCCGTATCATGATTTCCTTTTCGCTCTTTAAATTTTCCGTAGTCTGAATGACAATGTCTTAGTCCTATCTCCTCAATCAAAATTGAATACTTCTGCCGGTTTAAGTCTATCAAGAATTCCTTGGTATAAATTTGTAACCTCGAAACCATTTATGATTTATCAAGGTAATATCCTCAAAGTGTTAAATATACGACCAGTTATTACTTTTCCCCTAGATCTTTCTTCCTTACCAAGATCTACAAGTCCCTGATTTTACCATTCTACCATTTACATGGGATTGATCCTTTATTCCACCTGAAATAACTCCTTAAGTATAAAGATCTGTTTGTAAGTGTTTCCATCATTCCATGATATGAACTGCTTCCCTGATGTTATGTACTTCTCACAATCTAAAACACAGTTAATTACAGTGCTATTAGGTGGATTCATGTTTGTACTAAAGGGGCAATGTAACTTGAGGTATAAAATGTACCGTTTTAATAGATTGAAGAATTCTGAGGAATGAGAGTCAAACAGTCCAAAGTATAAAATCAAAGAGTTTAGTCAATATATATTTTAAGATTTATAGTTCATGAGGAATTCTTGATTTCTTTTGGCTCTTAAATTAGGCAGCATATGCAGTAATGTTAACTTTCTAAACTTTTTTGTTATTGAAAACCAAACTATCATTTTGTAAACCTTGTGTATGGCAAGAACCTTCAAAGCATGTTTTTGAGTTTGGGTTTTATAAAAAAATAATAATTTTGAGTCGTTGCAACCAGCATTGCATACTGATTTACTGATATTTAAGTGAGGTCGAAGTAGGCAATATAACGCAATTGTTTCCTTCACATGGAGTCTGTTACATTGTTTCTTGGGTTTGTTCAACTCTAACCTCATGGAGCCAACCCAAACATTGAGAGGGGTTGGACTGTAGACTAACACATTTTGGATGGACCTTGTCTAATTCAGGTTGGGAAGCGGTAAGGTTTTTGGCATCCTGATGCAATTTTGACCCCATTTCCATTAGTAGTTCATTTGAGTTTTATATAATTGTCCCCTGAGTCCTCTGTCAGAATAATATCAAACAGCAGAGATCCACCACATGTTACTCAATCTGATTTGGGAAGAAGTTTATTATCATGGTTTGACCTTCTTATACCATTCTCATTTAGAAACCAAACATAAACTTTAGGTCTGTGCTTGACTGTGCACCCATGCATGCATGCATGGCCAAACCTATCATAGATGTTAATTGCTGGCATTGCTCTGCTGAGAAGTCTGTGCAGTCCATGAAGAAGTTAGTTTTCTTTCATTACTTCTTCAGCTTATTTGTTTCCTTTTTTCTCCAACCCTGTCATATTATGCAAATGTGCAGAGCCTACTCACTCATTTGTTTCAAGTTATCCTGATACCAAACTGAACCATTCCAAAAGATAACTTGATTAGGATGATGTCAGATTGTCTAGATTGATGGGCTAGCTGTATCATGTAAGGTTGTGCCATGGTAGTCGGAGCAGAAAAAGTTGTTCGGTCCTAAGCCTGCATTCCATTTGACATGTTTAGGATGCACCTATGACCTAACATATTAGTTGGTTACGGCAGCTTTACTTGGACATCTAAAGCTCGAAGTGAAATGCATAGGCATGCTATTGACCTGTTGATCATAACCATGGTCAGGCGGCTTATCGGTGGTAGAGCACTTGGAGGTGGAGGAAGTTAAGTACGAGTGCTGGACCTTGAAGTAGCTGCCGTGCGAAATGCGACACACATACAAAACTGACTAACAGTTGCAAATTTTTTTAGGGCAACTGGATTTCCAGTTTACTAAACCTGATTTCCAGTTATCACATGGAAGTGAGAATAACCAGACCAGGAAATTCCACTAGTGTTTTGGAATGGGCATCAGTAAAACCGGATTTCCGTTTCATCCCAGGCAGGATTTTAGGTTGTACCAGGACTCTAGTTTCATTGACCAGCTTCTATCAGTTTGGTTATGTGATTTGCTATATTGCACGAACACAACAAATTGGTGTCCGTATCCGCATTGTATCCGCATCGTGCCCGTATTCTGCAACATAGGTAACTACATTTGCATCTATTTGCAAATGTCCGTATCATGTCCGTATCCGTATTCGTGCTATATAGGTGATTTGTCACTGCCTAACCAAAGTTCTGGTTGGTTGTAACTGGAGCTTTGGTTCATCTGTGCTGTTGCAGATTTTAGTGTGTTAGATGTATTTTCTATTTGGTTTAATTTATAACAGTCCATATTTGAGATTTTATTTCTTGTAGCGTTGGATTCTCTTAAACTATAGAATGGAGACTCATTATCACCACAATCGCTTTATGTACTTTTCCTCATTACTAAAGAAATATAGAAAAGGCCATTGAAGGAGTTTTCCTTCTCCACCAGAACTTTTGGATTCACTGCTTAAAATTCCACAAGATGAACCAATTTTTATGTCGATCTATTGGATTGGGTCCCTAAGCCCGTCTCCGTTGTTTTGGGATCAGTTGTCCATACAAACTTTGAAGCTACTATTATCTCTTTCTTTCAATGAATGCCTTTCCAGGAACCTTGTTATGTTGGAATCAAAAGTTACTAGTAATTTTCATGATTTGACATTTCTTTGTGCACATTACATTTTGCCCTCTTGGATACTGGTTCTTTGTAAGTCACTTGATACAACTATATTGACATCTTAGGTATACCTTACAGGGAGAAAAGAAAAAGCTAAATTATGTTGGAAGGATATTGGAGTTCTTTGAAACGATAAGAGGGGAATACTATGTCAGAATACAATGGTTCTATAGAGCTGGAGATACCGTGAGTTTAGTGTTACCTTTTCCCAATTTTGTAAATATAATTCCTTTATGTAATACCTGTATAGGGATGCTTGCACGGCTTATCTAGCCTATACTAGTTTACTATGGCTAGATGGACAAGGCTCATTATTTGTCGTATAATTATGATTGTCCTTTTGTTGCTTTTGTAGGTTATGAAAGAGCAAGCAGGATGTCATAACCAACAAAGACTGTTTTACTCAGACTTGGTGAATGATAACTTATTAGATTGCATTGTTTCCAAAGTCAGGGTTGTTCAAGTTTCTCCGGGTGTATGTATCAATAATTGCTTCCTTCTTACGATCCAATGTTAATTGGTTTAGTTGTGTTGCTGATGCGATATTATTCACAGAAAAAGTAGTTGATGATTTCTGTACAATTTTTATTCCCTTAGATTGGATTTATGCTTAATTGTCTATCATTTTTTATATGCAGGTAGAGTCGAAGTCTAAGTCACTCTCATCATCCTGTTACTATTATGATATGAAATACTCTCTGGAATATTCTACGTTCCAAATAATGGAAAGCAGTAAGCTGTTACCCTTAACCTAGGAAGCATGAACCCTCCAAAAATTGGTGCCATATTCTTCTCATGCCAGACACACTGCACACAACATAAACTGTCCAAAATACACTAGGACACACCAAAATATGTGCCATGTCCTTGTTGCTGTGTCCATATTCTATCATGTCGCATTGTTGCCTGTTTAATATAGACCTTACCAAATTGATGCATGTGGTAGCTCCTGTCCATTGTTTGCGAGACAATTAGTAAATCGGACATTTAGATAATACAATCTTATGGGTCCGCTAAGATGTTTATGATTTATTCACAATAGATAAGGATCATACTTGCAAATCCTGGAATTTCGTGTCATTTGTCAGTCGCTAGTCTAAAGTATACATTCAGATACTCAAATATGATAAAACCATTGTTACTATTGGTCACCATATTGGCATTATTACATTGTTGAAATGGTGCTTCCTTTGTTATGCAATACTATGACAAATAATTGAACTCCCAAATTCTTGCCACCAATTAAGGGTTCCGTTCAGCTTCCCTGCTACTCATCCATTTCCTGATTTCTCAATTTATCCTGCTTTCTCATTCTTCAGATGCTAACCTGTCATTCTGAGATTTGTTATAATTTAATGGTCAATTATTTGTTCAGCATTTAGTTTCTTTATATTGATTCAACCTATAAATATTTTCTTATAACTTGAGAATTTCAAAGGTTTTCTTGATTTGGCATTTGGTCTGAACTTTGCTAGTGTTGTCATATTTTTCCAGAGGAAAATTTCATTTATTTGTCTGTGACAAAAAAACGTTTTTGGCTGTTCCGGCTTTTCATTCAAGATTAGGTTACATTTAGATATCATACATGTTGTATCACATCTGATGTGTCAGTTTATGCACCTCTTTAGAAGGTGCATTTTTCTGGTACCTCACTGCGTAGTGATTTTATTGCATTTGCTTGATGTTTCTTAGATTTATTTGGCATTACATCTAAAACTTATCTCTAACCTCACTAATTATGGAGGTAGATGATATGATATTTCAACTGTAAATTCTCCATACACATCTTGGGCTTAAATGTGTCCTTATGACTCTATATTCTAGCGAATCACGATATGGGAGCCCTTACAGTGACTGACTGCAGTACTGTGGAAGAACTCCTTTCTACTTTGAGTGGGAGTGGGGTGTGCCTTTACTTGTACATGGATGTGAGAGGGAGATTAATTCAATTGTAGAGTCCAAGTGCCTATCTTTCTCCTATCTGCTGTGCACGTCTTTCGCAGGGGTTCCATTAAAATACTGCTATAAAATGGCCGTTATTAACCACTTAATGGTGTACTATGGAAGATCTCTTCTATCCTCCTAGAGGAAGTGCACGTCTTCTTCCTTTCCTCTGCTTACCTCTTTTACTAGCACTCTATTGCATACCTTTTATTCCTTTTCTTGTCCTTGTTGACTTTTATCTCCGTGATTTCTTAATTCGTGTGTTTAAGATTAGGTTTCTGAAGGTAGAGCAGTTACGGACGATAGGTGCAAGTTTAAGCCTTCATCCCATCAGACATGATGCAATACACACACGGTGACACAGACATAACTATTTTGGCATGTCCTAGTTTATTTTGGAGTGTCTGTGTCGTCTCAGATATGTCAGACATGATGCGATATGGACCATTTTTGGAGTGTCCACGCTTGATGCTTGATTTTACTTTATTTTCTTGAACTTGTAGTTTCCCCTCAATGATGAGATGGGTTTTTTCTCATCTTGTTTCTAGTTCAACATTGCTCCTGCATCTCTAGTTGGTCTACTTTTAAACACAAACTTAGTACTATTGTGGATACCCCATGTTGAACTGCAATATTAACCAATGTCATTTATTATTAGTGGTGAAACAGCAATGATTGACTTGGAATTACTCATTTGCAAAGATTTGGAGAAATAATAAATGATGAGACATCCAATTAGCAGTACTTGTTTAAGTGTTATATTTCTGTCATATGCTATTAAGTGTGTGCCTATAGATATATTTCAGTTAGTTTTTTTTTTCCTTTTTGTACTCTAATGATACGGTGATTTGCTGAATTTGGTTTCTTATCCTAGACCTTGATATTTCTATGTCAATTTCAGATGATTCGGTAGAAACAAGCGACTTGTCTTCATCTGATTGCTCGGGAACTGATTATCTAAACGATGCCAAGATAAAGACATCCATAAAAAAAGTGCCTAGTAATTCCGAGTCTAGAAAGTCAGAGATGGCACTATTAGATTTATATTCTGGATGTGGTGGAATGTCAACTGGGCTTTGCCTTGGAGCCAAGGTGTCTAATGTAAAGCTTGTTACGGCAAGTATCTTAAAACCATCTGTTTTTCCAAAAGATAGGTTTATTTATATATTGTTGGTATCTTTCACTAAGTCATCTCTAGTTTGGTTTGTAAGGTTTTGCTTTTGGGTTTATTTTGTTGTAAGCTTCTGCCAGTGCTTTACTCGCAGAGATGGGCCGTTGATTATGATGAGGCTGCTTGTCAGAGTTTGAAGCTAAATCATCCAGAAACTCAAGTAAGCTTGAAATTTATCTTCGAAGTTAATATTGTATCATATACTTCGATAACCTAGATTTTTCTGGTCTCTTAAATAGGTGAGGAATGAGGCAGCTATTGATTTTTTTGAGTTACTGAAGGAATGGGATACACTATGCAAACGATATGATAGTGATACTGACTCTATCTCAAATGCAAATGTGTCCAAGATGGACAATCAAGATGACTCAACAATCCCTCCTGATGAATTTGAGGTATCAAAGATTGTTGATATCTGTTATGGCGACCCCAGTGAATCTGGAGAGCGTGGATTGAAATTTAAGGTATGGAGAAATAAACTGAATATTCGTTTAGGTGGATGATCCAATAGCTTCATATCCATTGAGGTAGACCGCCGTGCCAAGCCTTTCTTCACTAAAGTGTAGCAAATAATCAAGTACAATTTACGAATAGTAGAAAAAGGAAAAAGATTAAAGGGAGTAGGATTTATAAATAATAGAGCTGCATGAAAGGAAATGTTTCAGACCTGAAAGTCTCAAGGAGCTAAACTTGTTTTTTTCTTGTGATTATTTTCCTTTGCTTCTTTTTTGTCTCGCATTCTTCCATTTTCTGTACGATTCTTAGATACCTTAAAAGTAAATGCTCTTGTCCAGGTCCGCTGGAAGGGCTATGCGCCTAGTGAAGATACATGGGAGCCAATTGATAATTTAAGGTATGCTGTTACATGTACTGTGAGGCATCTGTTTAGTTGCTAATCAATGTCTTATTTTGATATTTATCAGTAACTGTGAAGACCGAATACAAGATTTCGTACAAGAAGGTTCCAAGCTAAAGATTTTGCCACTTCCTGTAAGTATTCTATTATTATGCTTGCGTTGCCTTAAAAAAATGATGTTTACTGATCTTTTAGTATAAATGAGCATAACTAGTCATTGTTGTTCTTTCATCTGACTATATTCTGATGGCAGGGAGACGTAGATGTTGTATGTGGTGGTCCTCCATGTCAAGGTGTTAGTGGCTATAACAGGTTTAGAAACTTTGATGCGCCATTAGATGATGAGAAGAATCGCCAGATTGCTGTCTTTATGGATGTTGTAGAATTTTTGAAGCCTAAGTATGTCTTAATGGAAAATGTTGTCGATATACTAAAATTTGCTAAGGCTACACTGGGTCGATATGCTATAAGTCGTCTAGTTAATATGAATTACCAAGCAAGACTGGGAATGCTGGCTGCTGGTTGCTATGGCCTTCCCCAATTTCGTTTGCGTGCATTTTTATGGGGTTGTCATCCTTGTGAGGCAAGTTACTTATTTGGTTATATTTTGATAATTACATCGAGGACCCGTTAAAACCTTGCTTCTTCTTACAGAAATTACCCCAGTTTCCTCTTCCTACACATGAAGTGATTTTGAAGGGTGGTGCACCCGTTGAATTTGAGGTATATCTCCGGTAGCTGTTTATTTTAGGTTACAAGTTGTAGAAAGAAGATTGATATTGCTCAGTGTACCGTCTTTCATTTATGATATTTTGTAATTTTACTGTTGAAACCTATACTCATAGGAAGGGTCCTAAACCAACTTTTGGACCTTGTGTTAAGATTTGTTGCTTATTAAGTGGCATTGGGCATCCACAGTAGGGGATGTGTGAGTGTGATGATTTCAAATTTGAGAGAAGCTGGTGTCTAAAAAATGCTCCAAATTGTACCAGAGATGGAAGCACCACATGCTCGATAATTGGATATTATGCTTTAAATTGATGATAATAACTTATGCAGATTTCTCTAAGAATCGTTGGATTCTTTTATTCAAGCATATATTGTTCAATGTTGATTCAGTTTGATTATTTTGTAATGTAGAATAAATGTTTTTTCCTTTTTTTTAAAAACAAAAAGTGTGATCTAATTCAAAAAGGTGCGCACCTTGTGTCGAGGCGCTAGGAAGCCTTTTCCCCTTCTTGCGTCTTGCGCTGTTCACAACAATGCTTTGTAGTTAAAGCAAAAGATTGGGCCTCCAATCATCTTGTCTCCTCCAGATTGTGTGAACTGTTTTTATGAGTTGTATAACACAGTGGTAATTAAATTGTTTTGACATTATATCACAGCGTAATGTTGTTGGATATGACGAAGGCCAACAACGGGAACTGGAGAGAGCACTTGTTGTGGAAGATGTTTTCGGTGATCTTCCAGCAGTAAGCCTCTATTATTTATTTCAGTATTTTGACGCTTTGAGCCTTCTATTTCTATCAGTTGTTTTTCTTGTTTTCAGGTGACAAACAAGGAAGTTCGAGAACATATTCCATATGAGAAAGGACCTCAAAATGAGTTTCAGACATATATTAGAACACCTAAATTAGGTGCGTTGTTTTTCTTTTTGAGATTAAGGGCGGGATCAACGATATGCCAGCCAAAATTTATTAATATAAAGCATTAAACATCAAATACAATAGCATATATTACACCACTAACGATACTGCAATGTCTACTTTGATACAAATAGAAAGTGAAAGAACTTCCGTAAGAAAAAGAATGATACATATGTACATTTTTCTATTTCTTTTAGAAAAAAAATTGTTCTGTTAAGACTGGCCCCACCAAAATCTTTTACCAACGATAAAATAAGTAACTATATAATTATAGAGACAATGATAGAATCCTATATTACTTAGATGAAGATATATCTCAAATAAGAGATCTTGCCTTTCCCTAAAGTTTTGAAAAGTTCTGAAATAAATCTCCCGGCTCTTTAATTTCCTCCTCTTTTAATAGTTTGCCTATTTGGTTATCTATATAATTATGTCTTACCTTGTTCTATTGCATAAAAGGAAAAAATAAATTTGTTTGAAAAGTCATCCAGATATTAGAAAACTTTTTGTTAGAAAAATAAATTTCATTATTCTGTGCAAAATGAATACTGAAGAAGTCACTATTTTTGTCAATTTTGGGTCGGCACAATTGGCTTTGCATATAAAAATTTGTATATATTCTAATATTTATGTGACTTTTATTTCAACTATTTTTTATAATTTTCAGCGTGTAGTAAAAAATTTATTTCCGGCCCAGGCTAGGCAAATTTTTTTGGCTCCACACCTCTCCTTAATACTGTTCCAGATAAATGTATTCCGTTTTGAAGAATGCTATCACAACATACCGCGCATGTAATCCCCCACATACCACATTCTTGAGCATTGCACGTAACATTGCTCCAGCCTTCCACTAGCATTCCATTGATACTCATTTCTTATCCAGTTTTCCTCCATCAAATGGAGTAAATTATGGGCCAGAAACTTCAGGAATTATGTATATGATTTCTACTTTCTCAATCTCAAGTTAATGTGGAAAAAAGAGAAGAACCAACTTACTAACTTTTGTGCGCCTATTAGCAAATATACTAAATATGATAAGGCTGGTTTTGGAATTGCTTATCGTTGTGTCTGCTTCTGCTTATTATTTTGAAAAGCAACACCAAAAGCTGTTTGTTAACGACAATTATTAAAATTTCTTTGAAAAGTTAGTTTAAATTTAGACCAGCTTTTGAAAGCAGTCGGGAGGATGCTATCAAAAGTTGCTTCTCCTGCCAATTTTTGGAAGGCAACGTCATTTTGGAAAGTAACAGCAATCCCAAACCAAGCCTAAGTGTTGGTATATTAGAATATTCTTGGTATATTTGTTGGTATATTAGAATATTCTTGGTATATTTGTTGGGATATTAGAATATTTTACAGGAGATTTTAATGGGATATTAATGTAAGACGAAGGGTTTATAAGGCTATAAATAGCCAAGAGATTATCAATAAAAAATATAATTACTCCAAAATATTCTACATGGTATAAGAGCCCAAACCCTATCCACCATCTCCCAAACCCTAGCCGACACCACCGCCACCACACCGCCCGCCACCACAGCTGCCGCGCCGCCACCATCGCTGCCGCGCCGCCACCATCGCTGCCGCACCGCTCGTCCGCCACCACCACCGCGAAGCCGCGACTCCCGCGGAGTCTTCTGCCGCGGTTCCTAGCTTCTCCCTCGGGTCGTTCCAGACGTTGATATCGAAGGCCTAGATCTGATGGGGAGAGACATGATCGGGTCTAGAGAGGACGAAGAGAGTGAACGTGAATCGTGGGACGGGTGTGAGGTGATCGGAGAAGAGAGGGATCGATGGAGGAGATCATCGTGAAGTTGGACTCTGCGGAGGTTGCAATGTTGATGAAGTTGATGAAACTGTCGGCTGGTGAGAGCGCGACACGAACATTGGCGAAGTTGGAGCTTCCATCCATCGATCTGAAGCTTGATGGACCGGCCACCTACCTGAGTTGGTCACGACGGGTGAGGAGAACCCTCGCAGGGAAGAACCTGGAGGGTTTTTTGTCAGAAAAGAAGACGGAGCCGGATGAGGGCTCGGCAGGATGCGACGAGTGGAAGTCCACTCATATGGTGGTATACATTTGACTCCTCAATTCTTTAGTCCAGTCGATCGCCGCCACAGTGGATGGCCTTGAGATGGTGAAAGACGTGTGGAAGAAGTTGAGAAGAACCTACGATGGTGTGGGGAATAACTTGAGGGTTTTCCAGATCAAGGGGGAGATCGACGACACCGTACAGGGAGAAAGACGGTACAGGAGTATGCCACGGAGTTGGAGCGTCTGTGGTTGGATTATGATCACTTCTCAGATCGAACGAGCTGCGAGGACTCAAAGTGTAAGGAGAGACAAGTATGTTTGCAGGAGAGGACGATGAAGTTTCTTAAAGGGCTGGCTGCAGTGTTTACTCAGAGGACAACACTACTTCTAGCCCAACCAAAGATTCCTACACTTGAGGAGGCTATCTCGACCATGATCCAGGAGGAGACTCGTATCAAGCTACAAGCAGGGACATGTGGTCCTCCTGAAGTGAAGACAGCACTGACGATTGCCAATTCAGGCGGCACATGACCTAAGGGAGACCCCCGACAGTGTTACAACTGCGGGGAGGTGGGCCATCTGAGGTATGCTTGCACCAACCCACCCAAGGAGGGAGATTCAGGTGGCGGACGTAGACAGTTTGGAGGACGTGGCCGTGGGGGTCGACGGGGTGGTCGAGGAGGTTATCGGGCAAACCTACTGGTAGCAGAAGGCGAGGAGGGAGCTAATGGTGCCTATACTGAGGAGGATCATGTATTACTGGGCATGCTTGAAGTACTCAGGAGAAAGCAGAGAGCGTCAAGCGATGGAGACATGAGGAGTGGGACTGAGGAGGCGTCCACCTCAGTCTTCGCCAGCGGCAATGCTGCCATGTATGCCCATCCATCGGAATGTACTGATGACTCACTCGCCCTTGCATCTATGTCTTTCCTTAGATCGTTTGACTGGATTGTCAATTCGGGTACGTCTCGACACGTGACAGGGAATGCTAGTGAGTTCTCTTCCTACACTCACCTAGCATCTGCAGACATCATTCAAACAGACGATGGTACTTTCTAGCCAGTGGTTGGTAAGGGTACTGTCGATTGTACAGGTTCAGTAAAATTATCCAATGTTTTATATGCTCCTTCTTTTCCAGTGAGTCTTTTGTCCATTAGTTCTATAATCCTCCAACTAAAATGCATTGTCTCTTTTGATATTCTTAAGGTGATCTTCCAAGAGAAGGAGACGGGACGAAGACTTGAGACTGTCACTTGGCATGATGGACTGTAGTACCTGGATCGGGAAGGACTGGATTCAGCATTGGTGTATGTGGCAGAAAGGGCATGAATGAGAGGACCAAATATGAGTGCCGATGTTACACTGATAATCCATCATAGACGGTTGGGACACTCATCTTTTGGTATTTTGAGTAGGTTGTATCCATCTATTTATGAGAAGGCAATAAGGAGAAACTAGTATGTGATGCATGTGATTTAGGCAAACTTACTAGGAGCTTGTATGTTGATGCGGACCATATGAGCTCTTCTGTTTTTGATATTATACATTCTGATGTCTAGGGACCGTGCGCCACAACTACTATGAATAATTACAAGTATTTCGTTTCTTTTATTGATTGTTCCTTTCGTGTCATCTAGCTGTATTTGATGAAGAATAAGAGTGATGTCTTTGCCTGTTTACGGGACTTTCATAAACATGTCCAGACTCAGTACAGAACAGTGGTGAAGGTACTAAGGTCTGACAATGGAACAAAGTATACCAACAAAGCACTTGAGAAATACCTGTCAGCCCAAGGGATACAACACCAGACCACCTGTGCATACACACCAGCACAGAATGGAGTGGCAGAAAGAAAGAACATGCACCTTCTGGAGGTGGTAAGGAGCATGATGATCGTCATGAATGTCCCACAGAGTCTGTGGGGGCATGCAGTATGTACAATAGCTCGATTGATCAACATGATGCCCTCGAAGGTACTGGGATGTAAGTCTCCGTGAGATATTGCAAGAAAATAATAGTGGGATACTCCCACTAAAGGTGTTTGGCTGCATATGTTTTGTGAAGGACAACAAACCGTCTGTTGGAAAACTTGACCCCAGAGCAGTCAAGTGTGTATTAGTGGGCTATTCGGCGACTCAGAAGGGATACGTGTGCTGGAGCCCAGTAGAGAAGAAGAAGTTTGTGAACATGGATGTTCACTTCAGGGAGTTTGAGCCATACTCTACCGTCAGGAGGGAACCTCATCCATGAGCAACTCACCCGATACTGAGAGTATGGGGCGAGAGAGGGAGATTGGTGAGAGTGTGGTGACCGATTTAGGAGTATGGCATGGAGGAACGTTTGAGGAGGAGCATGAGAGTGAAGAGGAATAGGGGGAGGCGATAAGAGGTGTTAGGCCCACGGCTCAGGGGGAGTTACTTACCTACAGCAGGAAAGGGAAGCAAACTGCATGACCTTTTGATATTCCTAAGGTGATCTTCCAGGAGAAGGAGATGGGACGAAGACTTGGGACTGACACTTGGCATGATGGACTATGATACCTGGATCGGGAATGACTGAATTCAGCATTGGTGTCTGTGGCAGAAAGGGCAGGAATGAGAGGACCAAAGATGAGTGCCGAGGATACACTGATACTCCATCACAGGCGGTTGAGATACTCCTCTTTTGGTATTTTGAGTATGTTGTATCCATCTATTTATGAGAAGGCAAATAAGGAGAAACTAGTATGTGATGCATGTGATTTAGACAAACTTACTAGGAGCTCGTATGTTGGTGCGGTCCATATGAGCTCTTATGTTTTTGATATTATACATTCTGATGTCTAGGGACCGTGCGCCACAACTACTATGAATGGTTACAAGTATTTCGTCTCTTTTATTGATTGTTCTTTTCGTGTCACCTGGCTGTATTTGATGAAGAATAAGAGTGATGTCTTTGCCTGTTTTCGGAACTTTCATAAACATGTCCATACTCAGTACAGAACAGTGATAAAGGTACTAAGGTATGACAATGGAACATAGTATACCAACAAAGCACTTGAGAAATACCTGTCAGCCCAAGGGATACAACATCAGACCACCTTTGCATACACACCAGCACAGAATGGAGTGGCAGAAAGGAAGAACAGACACCTTCTGGAGATGGCAAGGAGCATGATGATCGTCATGAATGTCCCACAGAGTCTGTGGGGGCAGCAGTGTGGACAGCAACTCGATTGATCAACATGATGCCCTCGAAGGTACTGGGATGGAAGTCTCCATGTGAGATATTGCAAGAAAATAATAGTGGGATACTCCCACTAAAGGTGTTTGGCTGCGTATGTTTTGTGAAGGACAACAGACCGTCTGTTGGAAAACTTGACCCCTGAGCAGTCAAGTGTGTATTCATGGGCTATTCAGCGACTTAGAAGGGGTACGTGTGCTGGAACCCAGTAGAGAAGAAGTTTGTGAGCATGGATGTTCACTTCAGGGAGTTTGAGCCATACTCTACCGTCAGGAGGGAACCTCATCCATGAGCAACTCACCTGATACTGAGAGTATGGGGCGAGAGAGGGAGATTGGTGAGAGTGTGGTGACCGATTTAGGAGTATGGCATATAGGAACGTTTGAGGAGGAGCATGAGAGTGAAGAGGAATAGGGGGAGGCGATGAGAGGTGTTAGGCCCACGGCTCAGGGGGAGTTACTTACCTACAGCAGGAAAGGGAAGCAAACTGCGGGACCAGTACCTATAGTGCCAGTGCCAAGTCCCTTGCTTGCGTCCATCTCAACTCCTGAGACACCTACACCACCACCACCACCAGATTTCCCTTCAGGTGATATCATTCTTCCTACTCCTCCCACACTATTATCAGTACGGAGGACCACTCGCAGCAATGCGGAAAATCATCCTGATAGATATGGTTGGGACCTTGCTCAGTTTGTTTCATATAATAACATCTCTTCTTCTTATGGAGCATTCATTGCATCTTTGGATAATATTACTGTACCTAACAATTGGCAGGTTGCCAAGAACGATCCAAAGTGGAAAGCGGCGATGCACGAGGAGTTAGACGCTCTTGAGAAGAACCACACTTGGGAACTGGTAAAACTGCCAGAGGGGAAGAGGGCAGTCGGATGCAAGTGAGTCTTTACTGTGAAGCAGAACCTAGATGAAAAAGTAGAACGCTACAAGGCTCGACTGGTGGCAAAATGATACAGTCAGACGTACGGCATTGACTATGATGAGACATTTGCACCAGTGGCGAAGATGAGCACCGTCAGGACCCTGATTTCTTTGGCAGCGAATGGTGGATGGAAGCTACACCAACTGGATATGAATAATGTGTTTCTTCATGGGGATCTAGTGGAGGAAGTGTACATGGAGATACCACCAGGATTCTGCACCGATAAGACAGTGGACAAGGTCTGCAGGTTGAAGAAGTCCCTCTATGGACTGAAGCAGTCTCCTCGAGCGTGGTTTGACAGATTCAGGAGGACAATAATAGGGATGAGATATCAGCAGATCAATGCTGATCATACTGTGTTCTTCCGTCGGAGTGGATGCCACATCACCATGCTTGCGGTGTTTGTGGACGATATGATTATCACATGAGATGATGAGCAGGAGATTGCCCGACTCAAGGGGAAGCTTGGCAAGGAGTTCGAGGTGAAGGACCTTGGCCTTCTTCGGTACTTCCTTGGGATTGAGATTGCTCGAGAAGCAGAGGGGGTTGTTCTTTCTCAGAGGAAGTATGCGCTGGACCTTCTGACAGAGACATGAATGTTGGGATGCAGACCTGCAGCGATGCCGATCAACCAGGGATTTATGCTGTGTGCTGAGGCTGGAAAACCACTTGACCGAGACAGATACCAGAGACTGGTGAACAAGTTGATCTATTTGAGCCACACGTCCTAATATCTGCTTTGCAGTGAGTGGTGAGCCGCTACATGCATGACCCAAGGAAGGGTCATATGCACGCAGTGTACCAGATTCTGAGATACTTGAAGGGTACCTCTAAAAATGGGTTGATATTTAGGAAGAATGATCACTTGAGCATCGAGGGCTACTTGACTCTGACTGGGCTAGCTGTATTGATGACAGGAGGTCTACCTCGGACTATTGCATGTTTGTAGGAGGCAACTTGGTCTCTTGGAGGAGTAAGAAGCAGTCGTGGTGGCCAGATCGACAGCTGAAGCGGAGTACAGAGCTATGGCCTTGGGAGTTACAGAGCTGCTATGGCTGAAGAGTATGCTGGTGGAGCTGAAGTTGGATCAAGGAGCCAAGATGAAGCTGTGGTGTGACAACCAGTCAGCCACAGTGTAGTCAAAGGCGCGCCTCAGGCGCGCCTTGCTCCTAGGCGCAGGGGCAGCGCCTCAGGGCACTCCAGGCGACGCGCAGTTCTTAAGGCGCACCTAAGGCGCTCCTAGGTGCGCCTTTTTCTAGCGCCTTGGAATAGCTAAGGCGCGCCTTGAAAATCTTGTGAAAAAATAACATGTTTAGACTATTTTTTTAACTGTTGTACTGATTTTAGACTATTTTTTGAACTGATGTACTTTTTTTTATTGTTTTCTCTCTCACTCACTCAATTCAAAGTGATTGCAACCTAGACATGGGAGAATTTGAAGCACACATGTTTATCAATGTAGAAATCCGATGTGAATATATATATATATATATATATATATATATATATATAATTTTTGCGCCTCGTGTCGCTCGGGCGCGCGCCTTAAGTGCGCCTTGCGCCTCGGGCGATTTGAACCCTTTGCCCCTTGAGTGCGCCTTGCGCCTTTGACTACCTTGGTCAGCCATCAATATCGCCAACAATCCAGTGCAGCATGACAGGACCAAACACATCGAGATCGATAGGTTCTTCATCAAGGAGAAGTTGAACCGTGGACTACTGGAGCTAGGTCATGTTCCAACCAAGGAGCAGGTAGCAGATAGTATGACCAAGGGACTTAGCTCTGCAGATATGATTAGAGGATGTGACAAGATGGGCTTAGTGAATATCTTTCGCCCATCTTGAGGAGGAGTGTTGGTATATTAGAATATTTTTGGTATATTTGTTGGTATATTAGAATATTCTTGGTATATTTGTTGGGATATTAGAATATTCTACAAGGGATTTTAATCGGGTATTAATGTAAGATGAATGGTTGTAAGGCTATAAATAGCCAAGAGATTATCAATAAAAAATATAACAATTGCTCCAAAATATTCTACACTTAAGTCTAACCATTAAATAGGTTGAGGGAAAAGGATACAATATATTTCCTTATCCATATTTGTGCAGTGTTTGAATGAACAAGGGTGAAATTATAAGGAGAACATTAAAGCTAGTCAAATATTCAGATTCGTCTATTTGAATCTCTTTCTTCCATTTTTTCGTTGTTAAGGGCCAATCCCACTAACATTAGCAAATAATCTTCTTTCTACAACTTCAATCCATGCCATTTAGATCTAACCTGGTTATGAACTTCTGGAAGCTCCTATAGCTACTACCTATGATACTTACTAACTGATAAAGCTTCTATTGATCTCTGTTGTATATGTCCAAACTACCTCGGACGAATTTCTCTCATCTTGTTCTCAACTCGTTACAAATGTGCTATTTTCGTGTCTTATCTTTTATTGTATTGTCACTCTCCGTCTTATCATTCTCATTTCAACTATGCTAATTTTTCGGAAATATTTTTTATTTGCCTATCATTTCAATCTATAAAACATGACTGTCTAGTAACTTCTTATATAATTTTTCTTCTTTAAGGATACCTATGATCATGAAACATTCAAAAACAGTCCTCCATATTCTGATCTTAAATACGAATATGGGCATGATACTCGTTAGATTTCCTATTCTGATTGTAACCTTATTTGGTCTTCTATAATACTTATAGAAGTGTGCTTATTTCTGTGTTAACACAGGCGCGTGGAAATACACAGCTTTCAGGATGTGTATGTATATATTTTATCCGTCTATTCTACAAGGAGTTTCCTTGTGAAAATGCACAAGGTGCAGCGCACTGTACATTATGACGTAGACATCCGACATCCTTATACGTAGACGATCTAGACTCTAGAGTTTTGGATGGCTTCATCCAGTGTAGGGGTGAGCATTATTCAGTTTTCGACTGAGAACCGAACGGAATAAGAGATTCGGTTTGGTTTCAGTTAAAAAAAACTAAAATTCCTTATTTGGTTTGGGTTTTGTGTTTAGGTTTTGGGCCAAAACCAAATAAAACTTACGCAATTATATAATTACCTTCACTTTTATGCATATTTAATGATTACAAATGTGTATATGTTTATATATAATTTGAAAATAACAATTCTATGGATGTGTTTTAAAGTCCAACTTTGGACCCAACTTTAAAATATAACAAACGCATGTATACAAATTACATTTTTAAATATAATTTAACTATAATTCCAACTTGGGTTTGATCCATTAAACAATAAATATAGCCCAACCGAACAGATCAAATCGATTATTGGTCCAGTTTCAGTTATGGCTAATTTAGGTTCAGTTTCTCTTTTGGATTTTTAGAAGTTCGGTTTATTCGGTTTTGACTATTTTGGTTCGGTTGAAACCAAATAAATCGAATGCTCATCCCTAATCCAGTGTAACGAGGGGCACCAATGTGAAAACTTTTGTGATGCATGATAATCCATCTATTTATGGAATAATTGATGCATGGTGACATCCAAACAACTTGATTTTTTTGCTTATATTCGAGGATGTGTACATAATAACGAAAAATGCACGTTATCGATTTGGATGGCTAAATCATCGGTGAACATATTTGTATGAAGGAACTCCTTTATGAATTAATAAGGATAAAAAGTAGGCCCTTTATCCCATCTTTTGAGGTCACCTACATGAATCTTTTTCTTCAATTTAGGATTATATTTGAACGTCATTGTAATGGTTGGCAATGATGTGGTGGAGCTATTGAATAACGACCCAACATGTATTCTAAAAGGATTATTACTCAATCATCCTTTCTATTTGGATTGTGGACCAACAATGATAATTAGACATTAGGCATATGATTGTTCAACTACATGAATATTTTTCTTCGTTGAAGGTTTATTTTCTTTTGTATTGATTGGGAACGAAGTGAACCAGTGATGATAATAGACATTAAGCATTCTCTCTCTCTCTCTCTCTCTCTCTCTCTCTATATATATATATATATATATATATATATGGGAGCGGATCAAAAGACCCGCTCCCGGAGCCTCGCCTCCCCTGCACCATCGGATCGGGGGGCCACGCTTGGGGCCTCCGCGATCCAACGGTTGGGAGCGACGAGGCTCCCGCGGGGCTTCGGCCGAGTGTTCGAATTTTGCCCAACTTAAGTAGCTTGCATATATACCCCCAAGAGTTGGTGTAGCTGGTTAAGCCCACTCCCTACACTTCAAGAGGCCGAGTGTTCGAATTTTGCCAACTGCATTTAGTCTTTTGACTTACCTGGGGAGTATGCAGTGGGGCCTTTGCACTCTCCCCTAGGTAGCTGCTCAGTTGTGATCATATGCCTTCAGGGTACATGTTAAGATGTATTTAATGTTTTTAGATTGTCATAGTTGTTTTCCAAACTTTATTATAATATTAATATTTTTATGAGAATAAAATTTTATTATAACATTAGTATAATTTTTACGTACTTCCAAAATTGTAATATAATTTTTTTTTACGTAAAGTATAGAATAGTATTATCATAAGAGTGGAGCTTGAGCTACTTCACCTACTTGTCATAAGAGGATCTTGACTTATTTGTAAGCTACTTAAGTTGTTTACTCACCAACTATCTTGTATTTAACTTACTTAGTCCTTAAGAAATCTTTTCTTGTTATGCCACCTCCTCCTTAAGCACCTTATCGCCATCTTCCCCTCCTTTCCACTTCTTTTCAAACTCTTCTCTTTCCTTCTCAGGGCAGCCAAATACCCTCAGGGCAGCCTAATTTTTTTTTTTGGATAATTACAAGTTTGCCACTCCCAAAAATTACTCACCGGACTGCCCACTTCCAATTGATTTTTTTTTCAAGAACTGTCAAAATTTTGACAGTCCTAACAATAGGAAGACTCTCAAAATTTTGACAGTCCTACAAATTGGAAGGACTCTCAAAGTTTTGACAGTCCTAAAGAAAATATGTTGATTCTTTAGGACTGTCAAAATTTTGACAGTCCTTCAAATAGGTAGGGCTGTCAAAATTTTGACAGTCCAGAGAGGTGCGCGAGGTGACAAGGGGTGCGCGAGGCCGGGTGAGAGGGGCGGCGCGGGTTTGAGAGGGCTGCGCGAAGGTCGGAGGGGGGCGGGACTGAGCGAGGCGGTCGGGAGGAGGAGGCGGAGGAGCGGGAGGAGGAGGAGAGGGGCTGGAGAGGAGGATGAGGCCAGAGAGGAGCGAAGGAGCGGGAGGAGGATGATGGGGGGGCGGAGGAGCGGGAGGAGGAGGAGAGGGGCTTGAGGGGAGGAGGAGGAGGCGACGACCGAAGAGGAGGGTGGGAGCAGGAGGAGGAGGCCGGAGAGGGCGGAGGAGCGGGAGGAGGAGGAGGAAGCTGGAGAGGAGCGGAGGAGGAGGAGGAGAGGGCATGGGGTTGGACAACCCTGAGTGAAAGTTCTTCATTAATGGGCTAGAACCAATACTGGGCTAGCCCTGAGTGTAGTGCCTTTATCAAAGACCCTAAAGAAGGGGCCGCCCATGACACCTCTCCTCCTTTCCTTTCCTTTCCTTTTCTTCTTCTTCTTCTTCTTCTTTCTTTACTTAGCCCTTAAGCCTTTTTCTTCCTTATCTTTCTTCTCCTTATTTTCTTTCTTTACTTTCTTTCTTCTTCCACCTTCTTGAACCCGATAACACCCTTGTAAGGAGAGAACACACTTTCTTCCTAGCAAGAAAGGAAGCACACACCACTCATTTTCATTCTTCTTCTTCTTCTTCCTTTACTTTCCTTTAATCTCTCTTTAAAAAGAGAGGACGCACACCCCTACTACCCAAGAGCATCCTAGCCTAGGAAGAGAGAGAGAGAGAGCACACAACTCTTCTCCTTCAGTTTTCAAACCGAAGACACAACTCTTTCATTTGGAAATCAAGGCAAGTTCTCATTATGTTCAAAACTTAATTCCAAAAGCTATGTGTCAATTTATTTTTTACTCAGCTATGCTTAAATATATGTTGTTCTAGCTTGTAAGAATTTAACCTATGTATGCATGCTATGTCATGGATTCAAGAGTAGGACACACATTCATATATACACTGAGGTGATCATAGGACGCATAATTAATATTTGTATATGTGTGTATACGTGTTATTTATAAGAAGTATTGCTATAATTACATGTATGCTCAATTACCTATGCGTGTGTTCTAGCTTATAAAGATTAACTAACCCAAGCATGATAATATTTGTGTTTTTATGTATATATGTATACATGTTATCCTTGTAAACTATGTTATATACACATATAATTAGCTATGTGTGCCTATACAAGCTTAAACATAGAAGGATGTTTTCTAAAAAGTATACTATAGGCTAAGTTGTATCCGATTTGCTTATCAGTACCGACTTAAGTAATTAATCCTAGTACTATTGAAACCTAAATTTGAAGGTGTTACTAGACGACTATTACATAAGTTTAAGTTTTCTATACCTATGATTTATAACACTATACATAACTCAGAGGAACATAGGGTTATGTCTCGGACTATCGAAAAATTAATACCTTGGAAGCCAAGTATATTGAATTTAACTAAATTTATATTTTATACAACTTGGTAATAATTGAATATGATATTTTTAGGTCATTCGAATTGGACATCTAGTGCATATTAATCAGAATATGTTTTAAGCTTAGTATCGCCTTAGTATTGATTTCCTATGGTTTTCTATATGTTACTTGATAAGTATTGGAATGTATTAATACTAAGTTAAGAAAATGATCGATGACTTATAAATATATTTATTCGTAAATATTCATTTATATGTGAAAGAATTTTTGGTTCAATTATTATTCAGTAATTAGGTTCATTTTGAAGTATGTGTTTCTAACTTACGCGTTTTATTGGTTCGGAATAGATAGTAAAGTTATAGAAATTACTAAAGTAGCTAAGGTAAGAAAAAATATTTCTTCTTAATATTTTGCATTACCTGCTTGATTATAAGTGCGTGTGTCCGGTGTTGAGTTGTTCCATCGAAGAAATTTTAATCCAAAGAAATTATACGGAGAATGGCTTCCGGGTTGTTATAGATATATAAATTTTGAGAAATTGTTGGAGCGCGAAATACAAATGAGACTTTGCCGAAAATTATGAGAATACCAAATTTCAAAACCTAATTATTTTCGACCGTATTAAACCCCAACTTAGGTAGTCATATGTTAGTTAGATAGACTCTCGACAACCGTGAAAATACTTAGGAGTCAAACCGTCTAAGTTTTGGACTCGTAGGACACAAACATGTAGATACACAAGCGAAACACATATCAAATTCAAGTTGTATTTATCTTGTTCAAGTAGATGAAATATCATATTGAGTTGTATCCTTGTACTACGTGATTTTTATTACACGTACCGAAATACATACATGTCTTGTTCCAGTAGAAGGAATGTCATATTGAGATGTATCCTCGTACTACGTGATATTTATTACACATCGAGATACATACATATTTTATTCCAATGGATAGAAATTTCATGCTGAATAGTATCATCGTATTCATGTGATACCTACGATTTACGGATCGAGATACATACCTGAGCCATGAAAGGAAGATTTAACAAGATAATATAATTAAAAATCGTTTGTGATTGTCGAACACAACATTGAGCAAGGGAGAACAAAGTGGATCACACATGAAATCTTTGTATATAAATCTTATTCCTTTGGATAGAAATTTTCTGTTGAATAGTATCCTCGTATTTACGTGATACCTACAGAACACGGATCGAGATACATACCTGAGCCATGGAAGGAAGATTTAATAAGATAAGATAATAAAATTAGAAATTGTTTGTGATTGTAGAATAGTGCATTGAGCTGGGAAGAACAAAATGGATCATACCGTATGAGATCTTTGTAATATAAATTAACGCTCAAAATTGATCAGTTTCCTACACCCTTCGACAAGGCCTTGCGAAGCGGTGGTGTGAGTGCTTAGCTCACTTTCTTCGGGACAACGATACTACCTATTACGATCAAAAAAGTCGATTAGGTATTAAATGATATCTCTCTTTATTTCTTGTGTGGGAAGGGCTGGACCACTAAGCACCATGCCATCCAAAAACAACTTGATTCCTGGTTACAAGATTATTGCCGAAAAATTAGTCAAGTGTGAGATCCAAAGTTTGTTCTCCAAATTGCATTATAATATAGGTAGATTCTATTGTGATTGTGGTAGTGGTTGTTAGACCATAAGAATAGTTTGGACATAAATGAGAATTAGATTTAGAATCACAGTAGAGTCTTATTTCGAGTTAGTACCATAATACGTTCTTATGGTTTGTTTATTTTTTTTACCTATTTGATGATCAGATCATGATTTTTCAATCATATACTGTTTTATTTCACTTCATCGTTCCTAATTTAAGGACTTGCAGGTTTTTGATGATCTAGTATTTGTTTACTGGATGAAGGCATAAGAAGAGACGCTACTTTTATATAGTGTGGATGTATATAAGGAATGAGTGCATTCTGAGGATCGAGCACCAGTTCTTGTTTAGTTTTATACTCCTTTATCTATTAATCTTTTGGAAAACCAGACTTAGGGGATTATATATATGGATTGTTCTATGTAAATAGATATGAATATTTTTAGAATGTTAATAGTTTAGCATTTTCGGTAACCTATCCTAGAACTTTACATACGGCAATTGCGATTACGGATACTGGTGTATTCGTACATCGCATAACTTGAGATGTTTGTTACGTACTCAACTTGCCGTGTTTTTTGGAGCGAGCCGTGACATAGACTACCTCTATTTTTTAAGTTATGAGACACTCCTTAGTGATGCCATCAACTACTTTTTAAAGATTGTTGTAATCACAAACCTCATGAATCAACTGTTAAATAATATTTGCATGCATATCCTAAAAAGTTGAAAGTTTTGCTACCAGAAATGGCCTTGAAGTTATATTTATCTTTCAAAGCTAATATTAACCAAATAATTTAAATGTTGGATAAAAACAATAAGACGTTATCCTTAATTAAAATCTTTGATGTACACATCTTTCTGGTGAGTACACAATCTACTAGTTAACAATTGAGAATGAGGGAAAGAACGAACGGAAAATCTACTAGTTAACAAAATCTTGCATGATAAAGGATAAAATAAGATGCGGAGGAAATTTTAATCTATCAAAAACCTAAAAGGGAAAATGATAATCTCGGAAATTTTGATAAATAGAATTTGAATTCACAAGAATTTCTCTCCAGAGTACTGATAAAAGAGAAAATACAATCCCCTTCCAAAATGCAAATAAAATCTGCAACCTAAAAAGGAAGCAATTAGTTGAAAGTTACAATCAAATCAGAATATTCTGTTATTCTAAGATGATTTTCAATATGAAAAGAATAAATAGAAGGGGTTCTTTACCATAATTTATATTTGGAAACAAATACTCAAACAACCTTGTGTTTTCCTATTGTAATCTAATGACATGGCTTTTTACAATTTAAATTGTCATGTTTAATTACCAAAAGATCCTTAATTTGAATGAATCAATGGGGACATCTAATGGAATTTTTTGGGGTACAATGATAACCTGCACCTTTGAGCATGTTGAGTTTACGATTGGCATAGCAAAAACCAAAAAAGAAATCGAATTAGCAAGCTTGTGACAAGCGTTGGGCGCTAGTCGGGCGGGTACCCTCCGTCTAGCGCCTAGCCCGCCTAGGCGGGACGCGTAGATCTAGGCGGTTCAAAAATCCAAAAATATCTACTGAAAATTGTAGAAAAAGTCCTTAAAACCCCAAAACATGCCTAGTCGGGTGTCGGGGAGACTACGCGGCCGCCTAGGCGGGCATCGGGCGGACACCAGACGCCTAGACGCCGCCTAGACAGCCTTTTAGAACAGTGCGAATTGGTTCTGTGAACTCTTTGCTCAGGTTTTATTTGGTGAAATCCATTTTCTATCATTGAACCTTCTATTACTTTGAATTCGACACGATTTTTAGATATGATTATCTTGTAATCCTTTTAATTTTAATTATTATTAGTTTTCGGTGAGTTGGGGATGAAGGGGGAGGGGATCTTATTATTACATGACGATGTTGCTTGGCATGGCATAAAGGCTTGGCATGTGCATCCTGGAGGATCTTGTTCCAGTCTTAAGGATTTGTTCCAAGTCATTTAAATAGCCTCTCCATAGAATGGGGTTAAGACTTCTACATATTGAACCCTGCATTAGTGGGACTCCATGACATCTGGACACCCTTTATACCATTACGTCACATTGATTTTCTGTGATACTGTCTTAAGGCAGAATGTTTTACTAGTTTGGTTAGAAGCTATTTTCAGTTTTTTTTTTTTTTTTTTTTGGTTCTTACCTACAATTTTCTTCTCTTCAAATTTTCTAGAGATGTTGGGCACAACAATAAATGATGTTGAAGATAGTAAACTTGTACTGCATGACCATCGCCCTCTACGGTTAAGTGAGGATGACTACTTGCGAGTTTGCCGAATTCCTAAAAGAAAGGTTGACTTGATGAATCTTATTACATATAGAACGAGTCACCTGTAGTAAAATTATATTAAGTCAATGTTCCTTTTGTATGTTTTCTTTCACATTTGTAGGGAGCAAACTTCAGGGACCTTCCTGGTGTTATTGTTGACGCCAACAACACAGTTCAGTTTGATCCGACAATGGAACGGGTATTATTGCCTTCTGGGAAGCCGCTGGTAATTTATACTACAGACTTTCTAACATCTCTTGGAATGCAAATTTGTCCAATATATATCTCATTTCGCATACTCATCTAATCTTTCTGATGTTTAATATCATTTTTCTGAAACAATAACTAGGAATAGACAAGTTTCATGCTTCAATGATACATTTTTGTTTATACATCTGGTACAATTTCTTTATAATTGAGGAATCATCCAAACCCACTATAGTGTACAGATTCCAGAGATGTAGTAAACCTGAGGGGTTTCTCAGACATGAAAGGTCCAGAGATGGTTGCCTTTATGCGTGATCCCATTGATCCAAATGCAAGCTCACCTTTATTGTATGGTGTCCATACGCCTTAGCCGTAGGCCCTAGATCAACTCTAAAGTGTAACCATGTATCCCATTGAAATGCTCTAAATCTTGAATTGTGCTAGGCTTATGAATGAAACAGACCATTTTTCTTACAAAAGCATCTTTCTGTCAAGAATAAAACAGATTTCGTGTTTTAAGATCTGTTAAGCTTTCTTGAGTTAGAAAGGAAATTGTTACCGGATATAGAAGAAATTGAATGTTCCAGGAAACACAACAATAATACTCCAAACTCGCTATAATCATCAAAGATGATTTCAAGAATTGACTTGAGCTGTGCTATAAACGGACCAACCTATACATGTAGCATACCAACCTATACATGTAGCATAAACTTGTGTGTGTGTGTGTGAGAGAGAGAGAGAGACGTCTCTTTGTTTTATTTGACAATAATATGAGTTCTTTCCTCAGGTACCAAATTATGCCATGAACCTTTGGCAAGGAAAGACAACAAGGTTAGTCCAGATATTTTAAATATTCAACAAATTAACACTAGCTAATTTCTTATTGCTTTTATCACTTCTGAGAGTAACTGGTTGTGGTACCTTAAGCAGACCTTTGTCTCGGCTGTGGTGGGATGAGATAGTTCCTACAGTATTAACTTATCCCGACATCCACATCCAGGCATATTCCACTCCTCAACTTTGTATGGAGAATTTTTTTTATTGACGTTTTCCTATGACAGGGAGCTAAAATCATAATATTTCTTGCAGACCATATTACATCCCGAACAAGACAGAGTCCTTACAATCCGAGAGACCGCAAGGGTGCAAGGCTTTCCTGATTGTTATGAGTTCTGTGGGACAATTAAGCAAAGGTATTATTCATGGTATTTGTTCATGTTATTATTATTTTTTGAATTATTTGCTCTTATTTTCAAACAAAAGAGTGAGGTTCTATTTTGGAATAGGTGACTGCCATACAAAATTTAATAAAACAAGGAGATCTCTCACTTGGATTATATATATCTTTTTGGTTCTTTTCAGTTTAAAGATGTAGTTTTTCCTCAGTACAGGAAACTTTTGTAAACTGATTCATGTATTCATGTATTTGAAATCTAGTTTTAACTTCTAACACAATGGAGGATAGGACCAAAGTTGATTGAAGTTGTCTAGGTTTTCCCCCCATGGACGGGGTTAGTCAAACCGTCATGTTGTGATTTAGCTTGGATTTGCATTTTAGAGTCAAATGATTGTCACATTTTGGTAATTCCTAATGATGGTAAATACAAAGCAATATTGTATTGCAACATGCTTAATTGCATCAATCATTTCCAAAATACATCTTGGTAATAGTTTTTGTAATATGATTACAATTATGACATAGTTGGAGTAATAACTATAATAATATATGCAGAAAGCTACATAGACCTACTAACTACAGTAAATATAGTTATTAATTAACTAATGTTTAATAATAGCATTTTTTTTATTATTGTAGCCTCATTCAAAGTTATAAGAAAATACCTTTGAAGTTGAAAGCAAAATTTTACATACTGTTATAAGACAAGATGTCTTTAAGGATCCCAGTGTTGGACAATTATAGAAACATGTCCATAAAGTTAGTGTAGCCGAGATGACAATGCTAAGATGAATGAGTGACAATACATTATAAGATACATGAATGAGTAACAATATATTAAACGATACACTAAGAATGAGTGATTCTTGGAAAGTTAGAGGTGATGTCAATAGGGGACAGGACGTGAGAAAATCAACTTAGGTGGTTTGGATATGTGGAATGCAGACCAATAGATGCTCCTGTAATGAAGTAAGGAAAAGTGATAGTATATTATTCAATGGAGCCGCTAGGACTAAAGGTAAGCCTACACGAATATTGCTTGAAGTGTTAAAGAAGGATATGGATCTTGTTAGTGTTACATAGGACATAACCCTTAAAGAGCCTAATGGAAGACATTTGGGATAAAGACTTTGTTGTTGTTGTATTGTCACCATCTTTAATGTTATATTATTTATTAGCTTGGTAAGAGTAGGGAAAGAAAAAAAAGGGATAGCTATGAAATTTTTGAATGGTTTAAGAGTGAAGACCAAAAAGTACTAGTAAAGGAAGATGATATTAAAGTAAAGTTATTTTCCACAAGTTGTTCAACATAACTCCTATAGAAAACTGAGTTAGTTGATAGTGGAAATTATCAATATTGCTGTAACATTAGGTGCCCCATAGATGCTTCGAAGAAAATAAAAACTGGAAAGTTAGGGCCTGAGTATACACCCTATTGAAGTTTGCAAATGCTCGGGAGATAAAAGGTTGATGTTGCCTCCAACCAACACTGTTGTAACTTATGATGAATATTTATCTCTTCGATAAGCTTCTCTCTCTCACTCTTCTTCTTTTTTGATGATTTTTTGTTCTCTTCCTAGTAGGGTATTTCCCTCTCCTTGTATGAAGTTTAGGAAACGCAAACACTCCAAAACTTTGTTGTGTCCGTGTTGCGTTTGACACATATCAGACATGCCACAAACTCTCCAAAATACACTAGATTAGTATTCATTTTGTGACGTCGTGTCTGGAACTTGTCATGTCATATTTGTTGCCTATATGGCGAATTTAGGTAACCATGGTTCTGTCTTTCCTAATTAGAGACTTAAATATTTTCTATTGTGCACCCCAAAATTTTAGTCTTGATGCCCCCGCCTAGACCTTTCAAGGCTTTGTCGTCTCATGCCGTCTTAAAAAACTTGCTTATGATATGGTCCCTAAAGAGTGAGATTATTAAAAAATATGAACGATGAAGTTACACCTCATGTTAGAACAATAGGAGGAGATACTTCTCCATTTTCTATTACCATATGCCCACACCAAGGATATTGTTTACAAATTTAAAGTAGGATAGTCAAATGAAGGAGCCCTTTTGTAGTGCTTTGTGATTGTTGTATACCCTTAAATTGAAAGAAAAATTCTATAAGACGATAACAAGACAGTCACTGCTTTATTTGTCAGAGTGCTAAGGCAGTTAAGAAACATGTCCGGAAAGATGAGTACAGGTGAAATGAGAATGTTTGGATGGATGAATGACAATTCATTAAGAGATAAAATAACAAATGAGTACATATGCAGAAAGTTGGAGGCCGATTGAGGGTATGGTGAGAGTGTGGTTAGGGCATGTCCAACAAAGACTAATAGATTGACTAGTTACGACTTTAGGAGTGATAAAGGATAATTAAGAAGCTTCTAGGTCTAGCTGTCTAGGGGTGGACCTAAGAGAACTTGGATTCATATCAAGGAAGGATATTGTCATGACTCATGATCCAAGACCCGAGGTGGATCGAACCTTAATTTACGACTTTTCTTGTTGATCAATTTATACCATCATCAAATTAGTTTGACCATTAACATAGTAATTTTATAAATATGACAATGAAACAATTTGCAATTTACAAAACTTGTTGTTGATCATATGTTTATCGTCATCAACAATTATATATTTCTATCAACATCTATTCATTTTAATCCAAAACCGTTCTCACATCTAAAATTTCTTGCATGCAAACTTAACTTTTCTTTATACAACATTGCATACAGTCCAAGTCCATTACACTAGTTAACTTCTATTACAAAACCACTTATGATACCAAAAATATAAATTGTACAATAAAAAAGTATAATCCTAGACCATATCACTCGAAGTATAACCACCCAAAAAGATGGAGTTAATTGGCGAGCACTTGTTAATCTGGAAAATTGTTGGGAATATTGGGTGAGTTCCCAGTTCAGCAAGAAATTAATTTAGAATATATAAGCAAGTCTCAAAGACGAAATCAAACAACAGTGTTGACCTTCATTACTACAACATAAATAACAATATGGCCAGTGATCGGCTAACAGTGGAAAGGCAGATGAACAATTAACAATAGTGAGTTTGACATTCCCTATTGGATGTATGGTGCAAAGACAAACAGAGAAGCAGTCAATAATCAACCATTATGCTCACGGACAATAAGCTGTCAATAATCAATCAGTGTTCACAGAATTTAACAACAATACTTGCATGTGCAAACATAAGTAGAATATGATCATTTGAGCATAAGTATAGAAATCTCAGTGGATTTACCACATGAGATTAGTTTGAAACCCAACCAGTGAACCTCTCTTGTTAGGACAAAAACAGGACTTTGACTAGTCTATTCTTCACAAAAGTACATATGGTGAACCCAACCATTTTAGTTATGGGCCTTTGGTATCTTGCTTTCTCCTCCAGAATCCCCTTCTTCTCTATGAAACTTGTTGAAGCTTCCCTCCCAGTTTCTCCTATCATTAACTCTCAAGTGTCAATGGTCTAGGAGAGTTATGACAGGTTCATGACAGTGCAGTTGGGTAGTGCATACTCTTGCATGTCCATCTACTAGGCCCAGTGGCCTTAAGTTCTATGTTTCTTTGATGGGAGATCTGCATAATGGACTGGATTTGTTTGCTATGATAGTCGATGGATGAATGTTTTCTTCAAACTTATTTAAGTCAACATTTAGTTAAAGCAGTATTTCTACTACTATCTATGTACTTACTCATTCCTTAGACGGAGAATTTGAAAGATGAACAGACGAGAGTATTTGGAACTAACTTGATATCTCAACAGATGGTTCTTTCATAATTGGTTTTCTAAATGTAGGAAACCAAGTTCACGAGACATTATGCCATTTTTCTTGAAATGACTGTTTGATCACTTTCCAAACAGAAAGTATTTGGACAGAGATGCAAATTTTCATTTCAAGAAATATGCACAACACAAGGGGGTGGTCTAGTGGTAACACTAGTAAGGGAAGGGAGGAGCGGGTTCGAATTCCAGTCCGGACGATTATTAAACGGGAGGAGGATTTGATGATCTTGGTGCTAGTAGCCCAATCCAGGGACGGTCATTAAGGGCTGGCCTTGTCTCAGAAGAAAAAAAAAACCCCACTATAGTTGAGCCTGTGTCACATTTGATACAAATTCCATTTATGAAGCAGGCATCAACTTTAAAAACAACCATCAAAAGTGGAGAGGTTTTCACAAGGGGAAAAGTAAAAAAAAAAAAAAAGTCCCAAACAACTCTTCTTGAATAGTATCTGTCCAGGATAAGTTTTTGCCTAGGTTGAATGATGGGATGAAGTGGTTTCATGGGAAGAAGTGGTTTCTCCATTTACAAAGGAGCGCCAAATGAAATAACTAAGATTCTTTAATGCAAAGATATCGTCCTTTCTTTGATAAACAAAATTTCTTCAGGTTGACAAGACAATCAAGAGATGACGTCTCTAAAGCATAGTTTGCAGTATCGGCCGATATCAATTCGATACGGCCAATACCGATACAGTCTGGCATGTCCCAATCCGATATCGATATTGGCCGATACCGACATTGGAGATCTCTTTTCCAGTTGATTTGGCAAAGAAAATTAAATGAAAAAGACCAATCAACAAAGATATAAAAGCATAGTAATGTTGTAAAAGCATGCAAATTTTTGTATCTATGACAGGTAAACCAATCGGCAATGATGACGGCTATTCATTCAATTTCAAATCTACTAAGAAACAAACAACACAGAAAATACTTAAAATTATGCCTAAATATATATTAAAAAAAATCTAAATTAATTAATTATTGGTTATCATTTTGCTTTCCAATAGCAAAAAATATAATACTCTGATTTGAAACCGTCGATGTTGCTGATACCGCAAATCCCGATGCTCATAGGAAGAGTCTGATTCCGATTTCGATAGTTCAAATCTTAATCTAAAGATCCAGTCCCTAGTTCATCAAACAAGGTCTTTAAGGATGAAGAAAGGATATCTATAAAGGAGTTGGATTTTGGTTAATCCAAGGAGATGATTTTTTTGGGGGGTGATTTGGTGAAGTTTTGGGATATGAAGATGAAACTTTTTGGCTTTCCCATGAACATTTAAATCATTAATCAATAATCATGTATGGTTAATGTTGACGCGGTGGTTAGGTTACTTACTGGATGAGGGATACATGTGGAGTTATAACTAATAAAACACACAAAGGGATACATGTGGAGTTATAACTAATAAAACACACAACTTTAGGGATTTTTATCCAAATAGCAAGATTCTGCAGCCTTAAGTCGAAATGGGCAAAATTTGAGGGACTTAAATTTTAGAAAAGCTTCTTTGATTCATTTATTGATTGCCTTTGTTACAATGTTGCCTTCACATTTTTTCTCTCCATGGTTTACTCTAAAAACTGTTGCCTTCATATTCATTGGATAGCTGGCTGAAACAGATTTGCCATGTCATATGTGAAAAAGTCCAGCACATATTCCCCAATATTTGTTGCCATGTCTATCTTTTATTGAATTCTTATTTCAATTCGATTGACTTGCAGGTATCGCCAGATTGGCAATGCTGTTGCTGTTTCAGTTGGTAGAGCACTAGGGTACACACTGGGGTTGGCATGGTTGAAACAAAGTGGAGATGGACCCCTTATGACCCTCCCACCCAAGTTCTCTCTTACTCGCAAACAACTTGACCCATCTAGTTCATCATCTGGAGTTCAAGAATAAGCTTTCCTCTCCTTCAATCGTTCCTTACTCAATACTGTCTCATGTACTCTATATTTGTAAACGTATGCCCCTTATTTATCCCAATTCCATTGACCTCTCGGCCATGAGGTGTTTCCTTTTCCTTCGTGATGCTCAACACCACCCCCCCACCCTGCCTGCATTTTCCTTCCACCGGTTACATCGTTTGATTAATAAAGCCGACTGTCGCCTCGTCCTGCCAAGCTTCTCTTAAGATGGCCCTGTGGTAGAGTTCCATTGTTGGAAGTTTCTTTCAATAAGGTTTGAGTTTGTTCTGCTGGAACTTTCATCTGGTGGATATATAATGTAACATTATCATTGATTGATTCAGAAGCTCTGATATTCTTAGCTTTGGTTGCTGGAGAGCATTGGTCCAACTTGGGTCTGATGTTTATGTATGCGCTTGTTTCTGTACTGTATTTCTAGCTTTTAAGGTGGACTTGTGTAATTTAAATGAATCGTAGAGGAATATTCTGGCAATTTTTATTGTTGGAGATAAAGTGTAGCCTGAGTACTAATTCGTTTCAATGGTGGTAAGAGTATGATAAACCTATTTAACGCAGACTAGAAAGTTTTGCTGCATTATTACTAAATCATCAGGGGACGGAGTTATGTAGACTTCACGAAGCTTATAGCTCTTTGGAATTTGTTAAAAGCTCTATCCCTGGGTGCTTTTTTGTGCCATCTTCTGCCGGTAGAAAACGTCCATTTCCTGATATTGCACCTTGACGATGGCAGATTGAGCTCTTTGTAATCAAACTTGTCTCACAAATACTTACAGTTTAGGTGCGCTACCAAAACATTTCTCCAATGTGGGTTCTTCCAAAAAAATGTCTTCAATGGAAGTCTCTAAGGCTCTATATAAAAGAGCTCTACATGTAGTATTCTTGATAGATTTTTTCTTAGTCTATATTCATTTGAAAATGGATCCCATACTATTTTTTTAATGTTATGTTTCTATATTAATAAATTCAGAAAAAAATTTGTATGAAATAATTTTAAATAAATACGCTAAAGAAAAAATATTTTAGATAAAAATTGAAATTAAATTAGATTCAACCAGTCGTTTGTTGGGAATCGAACACGTCCTGCAAGCGTTCCAACGCCGTGTCTGAGAGTGTCCGTAGCGGAAACTTTAGGCCAATCCACCTGAGATAATCAATCCTTGTCTAAAGAACACCAAGCACAAATAAAGACAAGTATATGGCGGTGACTACGTCATCTGGACAAATTTAAGATTGACAAAATCAATGTTGAACCATTTGCCCTAATAAATTCAACCCCTCACCAAAAGAAAGATTACAATTGAAATCACTCACCAACCCGTAACAATCTCTTTGAGTGAAGGCGACGACTCCTCGATCAGATCTCTTTATTCCTTCTGTCTTGGATGGCGAAGTCCTAAGAGCAAAGCACAGACATTCTCTTAGATTTTCTGTGGACGAGCACCCCGAAACTCTAACATGTGCTATGCTTTGTGCCTCCACCCTCCTCCTATATTTATAAGATGATAAATTTTATTTTAGGTCATAATATGATTTCCTAAATAGAAAACCTTAAAATAAGAATCATATTCCACCAGAAATAGCACAACATCAATTATGGACGTCTAAATATGGTTAAATTAAATATTTGATACAAATTTGAAACCAAATCAAATCGGAGACAGTCGAAAAATTGTCACTTTTGCGGGCCCCATAATTCGACTTGACGAGCAAATTTGTGATCGGCTCACCGGAATTCAAAACTGGACGTACCGTTGAGTTCGTATCGTCGTTTTGAACTTGTTTGACCTATAATATGCTAAGTTTAGAAACCTTTGTTCCTATCACATTTTTTGGTGCAAGACGAGCCTACCTATGGACCCTGTGCTGACCAGAAACTGTCATTTTGTCCCTGTGTCCAAATTGGACGTATGTATTTGCTTTTCTAAGTATCTCACTCATTTCGGGACTGTTGGTGATATTTGTGACAACATCCGGAGACATCTGTTGCAGTCCCCTTCTTGTGCTGCTGCATCCTTGGTGATTTCGTATTCGAATTTTTGCATGGCTTCCATGCAAGTATACCTTGCCTTGTTGTACTATTTAAATTCAGTTATTATTATATTGGCTCTGAATATTATATAACTGTGCACGTCCGAGAATGACTGGGGTGCAGTCGACGAAGGCGTCGACGTTTGGGCTTGTGTTCGACCTAGTTCCTAGTGACGTACCTAAAGTTGCGGAGTTATCATTATAACTCCGAGGCCTTGACACGTATTATTTCATGTCACAGAGTGAGTTCATTGTCACGCCCCGATCCCGCAGGGGCCGTTCGTCCTCGCTTGGTTCCTTGCGGGACCGGTCGTCCTCGCGTGGGCGTTATGCCGTGCAAGCCTAAGCTGCGCTTGCACAAGGCCAAAGCTTGAACAAGGACAAGTAAGCTATTCAAGACGGGAGCAACGACACAATATTGCAGAAAAGTAAAGAACACAATGGCATAAGAAAATAAGCTCTTTATTGATAATTAAGATATGTTACAAGCGGCGCTTGGCTAATATTACAATTCGCTCAAGCTCTCTTTCTCTCTATTACAATAACATCGTTCCATACATTACATCCCTTTATACAAAAGCAGCTCAAAGCAATCTCGATACGACTCAAGGCATCGACTCTAGATTTTTGGGTCCTGGGGATGAGGCACGGCAATCGCTTCCTTGGACGATCCAGCACATGAGAACAAGCAAACTGTTGGTGGGTCAGCACTTTGGGGAAGTACTGGTGAGTATAAAATTAACGAACAGAAGCAACACTCCCTGAAACCAACACTAAGTAAGCATGTGGCAAAATATTACATTACTAGTGATCTTGCTACTTTTACCTCATGTAGCACAGAATTATCGTTAGTTTACATCTTTTCGAAAATATGTCTTTGAAATCAGAGTTCATGTTCGATATACAAGCAAGGCAAGCAGTTCATGTACGATAAGCAAGTTCAATTACTATCTCTGTGCACAGCGTGTCTCGTGAGCCATATTCATTTCTTTAAAGACTCTAGCATGCATCTAGTGGACTATCTTCTTATCATTTCTCTCATTCTCTTATCAACAAATAACATCTTATCGTGTGAACGAGATAGAAGCATATACGAAAAATAAGACTTCTCTATGAAAGTATTTAATATAAGAGAGCATGTTCGATAGCATTAATATCACTTATTCAGTGATTCTTACCCTTTTTGTCGAACGATTATCCCTGCAGCAGACATACAAGTTAGCAATATTTGCATATATATGAATAAGGTTCTCTTTTCCTGTCCGTCTATGTATCAAATAGTTAGGTAAGCAATAAAGCTGAATCCTAGCATGAGACCTAACTATATGATGGCCCATGAGTCTACTTTCTCATGATTAGAAGCGGTGTTATAACGGCCCAGCAATGCACTAATATACTCGCTCATATACTAGCTGCTTTGACTCGTGAACCAGCTATCTAATAGACATGAATACCCCCTGGTCGCGAGGACTTTTTTTGCTCAGGGTATTTCTCCGATCCCCCCTAGGGAGAACGGTCCCCAGTGCCCCGGGAACCGGTCGTGGGATTATCCTTGTGCATAAGTTGTCTAAAGACCAATGCATGAATGCAACTCTATTAGATAAACTCTATATGGATGCAATAGTTCAATAAACAAGCATATAGTCAATCTCTTCTCTTCTATCTCTATGCGGACATGCCGCCATCTCTATCTCTATGTTAACTGGCCGCCATCTCTCTGATATCGTTCAAGCATTTCAAAAACTTCTATGGAAACATGTAACAGTCTCTATTTAAGCAACCATGGAAGCAGTTCTCTATCTCTTTTAACTAAGCAGGTTGTTCTACTCTTTCTTTCTTTAGCATACGATGGAAACATATGAACATTATTTTACTCTTGTTTATTAGCATGGCAGCAGTTCGTTCGATAGCGGTGTCCGTGTAACTAAGCATTCAATATTTTATTCTTTAACTTAGCATGGCAATGGTTCTATCTCTATCTCTTTTTGACAATCATAGAAATTCTTTAGTTAGGCAAGCAGGTTCTCGTTCTATCATTCATGCAAACGTTATCTTATTAAGCAAACAAGCATTGCAAAAACTCAGATTCATTATTAAGGCGTGCAAGAATCAGAGAATGAAGTTCTGCCCACTCACCTAGATCAATCGTCTTGTGTTTCGATCGAGAACTCTCCGAGAAGACTTTCACTCGAGTCAGCAAACCGATATCTCTTGTACATAGTACCAACGCGGAGTGGGGCACTACATACTTACCCAGCAAGAAAAAGTTTCATCCTCGAAACTTCAAGGAGAAACTTTCGATATCCAGAGCAGCGATTGTCCTCATCCCTCACCCATAGTAGAGGAGGTTGATAGGTTCTTTCTTGTTGCTAGAACTAGTATATATTGTTGGCATAAGAATTAGACATAGAAGTAGAGGCTTAAAACCGATAAAACCCTACCCTTACTTAAGGTAGAGTGATTTGGAAAGTACTAGAAGCTAGAAAGATTGTTTAATTCTAACGCTTTGGAATAATTTATGGAAATACATAGCTTGATGTTAGAGATTACTTGTTGCCCATGGGGGTGATAAAAGGAAGGATAATATGAAATTGAGAAGATAAAATTTTAGGCTCTAACCAGAAAGATGATTATCTGATACCAGTTATTCTAGCATGTGCTCGGGTGATATCTATTATTATAATTACACCATGGTGACTCAGAGTAATAAATAGCAGGAAACAAAATCGAGGAATACAAATTTAGGAAGAATAAGCTGTGATTTGATACGGTATGCGGAGGATTTACTTAAACGAAATAGTGGATTGCATTATATACCTTAGAAAATTTGAGCCTAATAGTAGATATGAACTATTACAAGGATAACACTGATTGTGACAGTTTAATTAGAAGATTACCAGGAGGATATGAAGGGATGAATACATGACCTAGTTATGTTTAGGCCAAATAAAAAATAAATATATCGATAGAAGAATTTATGAATATCAGTTTGAAGAACTAAGCAAAATTTTGATTATGGATAAAGAAACGATATCATTGAAACTGAGGTATAACATGAATGAGAACAAAATTCAAGAAAAAATTATGAGAAGAAGAGTATATATATGTTAAAGAAGAGAAAACACAAAAATAAATTTTTAAGGAGGATTAGTGTTGTAAATAGAACGAGAAAATTTATTATGAGGTTAAGTCTAGACTATGATTGGAGAAACTCTCGGTGAATCAATGGGATGATTAAGTCGTTATAAAATCTTGAAGTTCTGTAAATTTATCGAGGATGAATTATGGGTAAAGCATAAGGGATATGTGAAAGAAATTTTGACTTAAGAAAATAGAACATTAGGTAGCAGACCCTAGAAGTTAGACCTCTAGTTGCCTTATGACCTTTAGTATCAAACCTAGATGAAGATTCTATGACTGGGTTAAGATAGATAAATAGATAGAATGCTAGATCTATTGTTAAATAGATAGAATGCTAGATCTGTTGTTAAATAGATAGAATGCTAGATCTGTTGTTTGAATAATCTGGTAATTTTGGTATTAAGGGTGTAGCTTTTGGAATCAAATTAGATGCACTTGCTTACGAGGTTGCCAATGTTAATTTGACTTAGGATTTTCACCATTGATAACTTGGGTAGTTAGACTAGTATATGGGATAGAGCAATAAGATTGAAGGACGAGGGTATTGATAGATGTAATAGACTAGAGTTAGATATAGTGAATTGTCTCTAATGGACGATAATTTTTATCAAGGTGCAACTGAGTCTTGGATAATGAGTGTTCATGGGATAAACAAATCTAGAAGGAACCTCAAATGCGTGTTGAAGAAGGTAGAATGGCAACAAGAAGAGATTCACGATGAGTACCTGACCTTAAGCACTTTACATTAAGAGAAGAATCCTGGAAGGACTGAACATTTGTATCCCTCGGTAGTTGCCTAAAAGATCTATACTACGAAGCGGAAAGTACTGGTCCATGATTGACGAAGCTTTTAGTTGAAAACAAGATTAAACATACTAGAAGAGTATGAAGGTGTGTAGGAAGCAAATGATAAAGGAAAGATATTAGGGTCATGTAACCCAAGGAGGAAGAATTTCGATATTGACTTGAGGGATAATAATGTTAATATTTATGAATTATAATAATTTTGGAATTTTGAGGATTTAGTACGAGTGAAAATTGTTGATCAGTCTTTAGGTAACATAAATTTCGAGGAACTAAACACAGGTTTAGATCACATACTGACTCGTTGGTCATCCTATAGATGATTACCACAATACCCTTGGATTATAGATTGACATATATGTAAGAGAGTGTAAATGGAAGATGGAAGTCTCATAGGAATGACAGCGGAATATTGAAGATTACACGTAAACTGCTTAGGGCCAAGGATTAGATTTTTGACTAATAGGGTGTGAGCTTATTGGACCAAATTCGTAGTAGTAGGTGATTATATGGGAACATGTTTTCAATTTACCATAGCCGATGGTTTTTCATATTTTAGGAATAGTATTCTTATTATTATTGGTTATATTTTTATCTAGGGTATTTAGAATGATTGAATGATAATTATTATATATTTATTGCTATATAATTGAATAGAGGCTTATGTTGTACTTTATTACATGTAGTTCTTCTAGGAATTGAATTTAGTCGATGTTTCTAGACTAGGTATGACTGACTGGCTAGATTAGACTTATTGCTGCTAAGAGCAACTATAAGAAGTTAGGTTGTAGAATTTTATTATGGATACTATGGGTTTATGACATTGTACCTAGGAAAGAATGATGAGATAGTGACTATCTGTAATCCCCCTAAAATTCAACTAAGATTATTACAGTAAAATTGGTATATTTTATTTTATTTAAAAAGTATTAGTATTTTATTAGTACATTTACATAACAGTTATTTTATTTTAGAATCCCCTTTTTTCGTTGCAATCAATTTAGATGGGCAACGTAACCTCAAATCCCAAAACTGATTTATATAACCCCTAGCCAAACACGACCTGCTAAGAAAATGACTTCGGTGTTACATTTAGTCGAGCCCCTACAGGCTCCAAAAATAATATTAAACACATCACGCATTTATTTAGTTAAAAGCCGATCTTTCTTGAATAATTAAACCAAACCGAGACTGAACCCCAACTTGAACCCTCAAACTAATTTGTCTAGCCCATGCACAACACCACACACCTATCCCCCACATTTTTACACACCAAACACTATTTTTCCCATACTAAATCCCATATTTTACTCTCTTTTAATCTAAATTCAGCAATTACCTATTTTGGCATATTCCAATGGACCATTTTAATTATATTGCACCTCATGTACACAACATGGGAGGGGGGGACCAAACAGCAGCCCAAGGAGGTTTTTCCACTGGTTATACAAGTTCTATATACCATCACCTCCTTTTAACCATTGGATTTTAGCCTATATACATCCATCCATCCATCCATTCATTTAATACCAATCTATATATAACCTATTCTAACCTAGGAACCCCACCTCCATACAAAATTACAGCCGACCCTTCCATCCTCTTCACGTGTGCTTCCTCCTCCCCCCTATCTTCTTCTGCTCCACATCTCCATCTCCTTCTTCCTTCTTCCACCAACAACACCAACACCACCATCGACAATAATACCAATACCGACAACAACACCGATACCACCCAACGCCTCCACTCGGCCTCCTTGTGGTGCCCCGTTTCCCCTATTCGGGGAGCGCGGCTAAGAAATACAAGATGGTATCATTTGATCGGGATAGATTGAATCAAGAACTCATCCTCGTTATGGATTTATTTCTTCGAAATTGATTCTCATATTCAGTGGACCGTGCCTCTAGGATCGACTTAGCGGCAGAGTCAGGAGGGACCTCTCCACTGCATCTTTTGTTGCCTCAGTTTTTGCTGTCGCTTGTTGCTTTCGTGCCTTGAGTTGGTTTTTGGATTTGTTTGAATTTTCTTGAACGGTTTTGATAGATTTTATTATTTTTGTTCGTTGAACTGCACTTCAATTTCGATAATGGAAAGAGTAGAAGAGGTATTGATCAGTTGTTCGTGGCAATGCAGGTGAACAAGCAGTAGGCAACGCCTGAGCGGACTCCTGAAGCACCTATTTTCGTCTTCCTTCCAACAAACTAAGTGAGTGGCTTATATTCGATTCAGTTGGCCCTTCTTCCAACCCTTCACACCTAAAATCTTACATTCTTGTTTGCCCCGATCAAAAGATACCAAGTAATAACTAAAAGATGTCAAGATAAAAAGGAATAGACTTGGTTTATATTGCTTGTTAATCAAACTTGTGAACGGTTACTCATTTGCATGCTTGTTCGTTTGGAATGTTCATCATACACATATATACAAGTTAGAATGTATACTCTTCTTTAAATTGTGCTATGTATAGAACTCATCCTGAATGCAATAAACTGAACAGGAAAACTATGCAAAAGTAGATCTTGCCCTGTTACTGTCCTGTGCCTGATATTGTACCGATTTGCCTCAACTGCTAACTTAGTGTGCTACGTTGATCACGGATAACTTGTGCACAAGGTCTTAGTTCCTGCGGACGGTCGCTGGGGCACTAGTACCGATCCAATCCGGACGAAACTCCTGATAGTCTCATGCATCGGACGGAATGGCATGTAACGCCCTGATCTTGGCATTGCACGTCATTCCGACTCAGACTAGAACTGTCCCTTATGACACCTTGCCAGCGATCCCCTCGTATATTTTAACCTATTGCAAGCTAACTTGTGTCTTCGTGGCAGGGAAGGACATGGTAAGTATTGTACAGGTGGTTCAAACGAGCAGATAAATGTCACCGAACGGTGGCAAGTTTATTTCAGTAGTTTTATTATATATTGCTGCTTGTAAAGTGAACTAAGGCAAGATAGAAAGACCACAAATAATATACATGCTTCATATAAACAACGTGTTTATTGGTATAGTTGGGTTAGCTTGCCTTTACTAGTACGTTTCGATGTACTGACCCTCGTTGAAACAGGTTCCCTACACTAAGGAGAGCCGAGCGAGGACCAGAAGTCATCCCCCAATCCAGTCCAGCTGTAGGCGCATCTTGATCGTGCCACCCTTTTGAAGTATATTTTCAGCAAGGAGCTAGCTACCCAAAACTCAAATACAGCTCCGTGGAAAGGCCATCATTCCACCAGGAGGTCTTTACATTTTGAAGTTTAGTAAAAGATGTAATGTACATGACTGCTATTTCATTTTGTGTCAATATTTTGTAAGCCCGTGTGGCAACCTTATGACTCAGTTCAAGAGTTTGTAATAGATGTTCATATTATCAATAAAAGAGAACTTTTCTATGTCTCAAATTTGTGTTTTAATTTATCTGCGTACTCTGAATATGTGCTCGTTATGTGAAATAAAATACTTAGCCTTGTGCGGTGCGCAACCTAGGCCCGCACGACGTCACGTCCGGGGGACGACTATCGATTCCACTGAATCGGGACGTGACATATTGGTATCAGAGCATAGCTTCAAGTTCCTTTGACCCTCGTTGGGAAAAGTTCCTTTAACGATAAATCCCTGTGCGAACTCTTGAACTTGTTAGGCCAAAATAAGAGACGTTCATACAATGAGTCCATAATACACTATGATCCTGATGTAATTTATCTTCTTTTGAAGGAATGGCTCAAGCGCAATCCTCAACGCTAGCACCGGGCGAGACTCAAGCCCAAGAGAGCAGTTCCGGGACTTCAGGAAGCTCTCAGAGCCAGCGAGCCATGTCTCGAGTCGATCTGCTTCAGCAAATGATGCGGATGTTAGAAGCTAACCAACAAAGGGATGAAGCTCGTTATGAACGGGCTGAGAAGCGAGCGGATGAGAGACTACTCAAGTTTTAAGACAATATAGAGACACGATTCTCAGTCCAGCAAAAGCAGGTAGATACCTTACAGCAGATTGTGCGGACTTTGGTTTCCAACCGTCCGCGGCGACAGCAACGACTCCGTAGAGCAACCTGTGCTTAAAGTCGAGACGCCTCAAACTCAAAGAAAGAGGGAAGTGACTGCCTTCGACTTTGGCGACTTCAAAAAAGTCTGCAATACAGCATTCAAAGGGACTGAGGATCCGATAGTGGCTCTAGATTGGTTGGCCGAACTTGAGGATTATTTCTCACTGCTGGAAGTACCTGAATAGAAATACGTCGCATGTGCTCAACTGCAGCTTCATCTCAACACGCACGATTGGTGGGACGTGCATCGACGATCTTTTCCAGCTGATGATTGAGGGGAGGCGATAGCATGGGCCACTTTTCGTGGCGCGTTTGAGGAGGAATTCATACCCCCACCTGTACGACGACAGAAGGAAAACGAGTTTGTACAACTACGACAGGGCAGCATGACAGTTAAGCAATACTCTGCTGAGTTCAACAAGCTTGCCAAGTTTGCAAGCTCCTATTTACCCGATGCAGCGAGTCATGCCAGACGATTCGAAGGAGGTCTACGTCCTGCCATCTACGCGCACGTAGTCATTCCACAATACCAGACTATGCGAAAAGTTTTGAACCACGCCATTTTCCTTGAACCGCAGTATCCTCACGTTCCTACCGACGTTGTGCATACCTCCAATCACAAACGCCATAGCAACAAAAAAGGAAACAACGCTCCTAAGCGTCCAAACAATGGCAATAATCCGAGAGGAAACCCAGGGCTACGTTGTTATTACTGCAACAAATGGGGGCATACCGAAAAAGACTGTCGCAAGAAGCTCGGGCTATACTTAGTATGTGGCGATCCGAATCATACGATAGATGACTGTCCGCGACGCTCTACTCGCCTAACTCAATATCCAAATCAAGCTGCTGCAACCCAGGCCAATCGAGCTGCGCCTCAGCAAGAGCGTCGCCAAGCTCAAGGTCGGGTCTATACGATGACACGAGAGGAAGCTCTGGCTTCAGATACTGTTGTGTCAGGTACTTTACTTTTTAATAACATACCTGCTCGTGTGCTATTTAATTTTGGTGCAACGCATAGTTTTATCTCCACAAATTTTGCTGTGGAGAACAATATAGAAATGACTCCGTTGTATCTAGACGTAAGTGTTAGCACCCCCTCCAGCACAAAAATACATGTCCGTTCAGTGTGCCAAGGTGGATACGTATGTATTGGAGGAAGGAAGCTATCGCTTCATGTTTTAGTTCTAGATGTACGGGACTATGATATTATTTTGGGAATGGATTGGCTCGGCACCTGCTCGTCAACTATTGAATGTGCAGAAAAGCGAGTCGTCTTTCGTCTGCCTGGAGAAGCCAAATTCTGCTATACGAGTAGTCCAGCAACTGATGCGACCAGGGCCTGCATGGTGATTTCTGCAACATCTGCTCGGCGAATGCTACACTCAGGCTGCGAGGTATTTCTAGCGTCGGTTTGGGACACACATCAGGACTATGCAAACGTCGAGTCTTCTTCCGTTGAGGCGGAGTTTTCTGATGTGTTTTCGAGCGAACTACCCGGCATGCCACCAGACCGAGAGATCGAATTCACCATAGACACCTTCCCGAATACACACCCGATCTCTAAGCCTCCGTACAGAATGGCCCCTGCTGAACCGAAAGAGTTAAAGTGCCAACTTCAAGAGTTATTGGATCGTGGGTTCATCTGTCCGAGCGTGTCTCCTTGGGACGCGCCTGTGCTCTTCGTGAAGAAGAAAGACGGGATACTACGCCTCTGCATCGATTATCAGGAGCTGAATAAAGTCACTATCCGAAACAAGTATCCTCTGCCAAGGATAGATGACCTGTTTGATCAGCTACATGGAGCAACAGTATTTTCAAAAATCGATCTTCGCTCGGGCTACCACCAGCTGAAGATTAAGCCAGAAGACATGCCAAAGACTGCCTTCCGAACCCGTTATGGGCATTACGAGTTTTCTGTTATGCCCTTTGGACTGATGAATGCACCTGCTGCATTCATGGATTTGATGAATCGAGTGTTCCGATCCTTCATCGATAAATTCGTGGTTGTTTTTATAGATGACATCTTAGTATACTCGAAGAATAGGGATGAACACGCAGGACACCTGCGGATGATGCTTCAAACCCTTCGAGACAACAAGTTGTATGCCAAGCTGAGTAAATACGAATTCTGGTTGGATAGCATATCCTTTATAGGGCACACTATCTCTTCATAGGGTATTTATACGAGACAACAGTTGACCCGAAGAAGATAGAAGACATCGTGCAGTGGAAATAGACGGAGTCAGCTAGCAATATACGGAGCTTTCTTGGTTTGGCGGGCTACTACCGGATATTTATACAAGACTTTGCAAAAATTGCGTCGCCCCTGACTCAGCTCACTCAGAAGGGAGTAAAGTTCACTTGGATGGACGACTGTGAAGCTTCGTTTACGGAGTTAAAGCATTGCCTCGTCTCAGCCCTAACTCTTACCCTTCTGGACGGACCTGACGACTTCAAAATATACAGTGATGCATCAGGTAAGGGATTGGGATGTGTCCTGATGTAACGGGACAAGGTGATAGCCTTCGCATCGAGGCAGCTAAAGCCTCACGAGAATAATTATCCAACACATGATCTTGAACTTGCCGCAGTGGTGTTCGCGCTGAAGCTGTGGAGCCAATACCTTTACGGTGTACCGTGCAAGATTTATACAGACCATAAAAGTTTGAAATGTCTATATACACAAAGGGATTTTAATCTTCGTCAACGGCGCTGGCTTGAACTTCTTAGCGACTTTGACTTAATGATCAGATACACGCCCGGTAAGGGAAACATTGTAGCTGATGCACTAAGTTGAGTGTTCGTTGGTAGTTTGGTTATTGATGACAGACTGCATCGAGATCTTGAATCCTTAGGTATTACACTACTAATCAGATACAAAAAGGGGGCGTATGTGGCACAACTGTGCCTCGAGCCCAATTTGTTACAAAAAGTCAAGACCGCTCAGAAGGATGACCTGTTCCTGCAAAAGATGCAAGCTCTTATCTCAGCAGGAAAGGCAACTGACTTTGCGATAGGCACGGACAGGATGATCCTAGTGAAGGGAAGACTGTGCATTTCAGACGATGCGGCCCTCAGAAGAGAGATACTCACTGAAGCTTATTATGCTAGTTATACTTCTCATCCGGGTAGCACAAAGATGTATCGAGACCTTCGAACGACGTTTTGGTGGCACGGCTTGAAACGAGATATAGCAATGTTCGTGTCGCATTGCATAGCTTGTCAGAGAGTAAAGGCCGAACACCAGAAGTCAGGCGGAGAGATGCAAAACCTCCCTATTCCGGAGTGGAAATGGGAACATATAACAATGGATTTTATTGTTGTCTTGCCAAAGACACAACGGAGGAATGATGTCGTCTGGGTCATTGTTGATCGCCTCACTAAGTCGGCTCACTTTCTGCCTATCAAGTCTACTTGGAGTGCCGATCGCTTGGCTCAGATCTACCTCAACGAAATCGTTCGGCTCTACGGCGTGCCAGTATCCATTGTCTCCGATAGAGATGGTCGATTCATATCGCATTTTTTGGAAAGCCTGCAGTCAGCAATGGAGACGAAGTTGAAGTTCAGCTCTACCTACCATCCACAGACCGACGGCCAAAAGGAACGTGTCAACCAGATCCTCGAAGACATACTACGACTCTGTACCTTGGACTTGAGAATGAGTTGGGACCTGCATCTACCGTTAGCTGAATTTGCATACAATAACAGTTTCCAATCCAGCATTCAGATGGCGCCGTATGAGGCGTTGTATGGACGGAAGTGCAGATCCCCGATCTATTGGGACAAAGTTGGAGAACGGCAGATTCTTGGCCCTGAGCTTGTGGAGCAAACCGTTCAAAAGATTCGTTTGATCCGGGAAAGACTGAAGGTAGCCCAAAGTCGCCAAAAGAGCTACGCTGATACGCATCGACGGCCACTTGAGTTTCTAGAAGGAGATCGTATATTTCTCAAAGTTTTGCCCATGCGAGGAGTCACCAGATTTGGAGCAAAGGGGAAGCTAAGTCCGAGATTTGTCGGCCCGTTCGAGATACTAAAGCGAGTCGCCTCAGTTGCATATCAGATTGCCCTACCGCCGTCACTATCTGAAGTGCACGATATTTTCCATGTTTCCCAACTTAGGAAGTATGTGTACGACCCGAGCCACGTGGTAGATCTGGATCAACTGAATCTTCAGGCAGATTTGACGTATGTAGAACAACCTGTGCAAATTTTGGATCGAAAAGAAAAGTTCCTCCAAAGTAGTCCGGTTCCTCTCGTGCGCGTTCTTTGGCGGAATCATTCGGCTGAAGAATCCACTTGGAAGCTTGAATCTAAGATGAGGGAAAGGTACCCCTCATTATTTTCTAGTGGTAGGTTCTATTCCTAAGTTTCGGGACAAAACTTCCAATTAGTTGGGTAGGATGTGGTGCCTCGTTCCCCCTATTCGGGGAGCGCGGCTAAGAAATACAAGACGATATCATTCGATCGGGATAGATTGAATCAAGAACTCATTCTCGTTATGGATTTGTTTCTTCGGAATCGATTCCCATATTATGTGGACCATGCCCCTAGGATCGACTTAGCGGCAGAGTCAGGAAGGACCTCTCCGCTGCATCTTTTGTTGCCTCAGTTTTCGCTGTCGCTTGTTGCTTTCGTGCCTTGAGTTAGTTTTCAGATTTGCATGAGTTTTCTTGAACGGTTTTAATGGATTTTATTGTTTTTGTTCATTGAACTGCACTTCAATTTTGATAATGGAAAGAGTGGAAGAGGTATTGATCAGCTGTTCATGGCAATGAAGGTGAACAAGCAGTTGGCAACGCCCGAGCGGACTTCTGAAGCACTCTTTCCTTCTTCCTTCCAATAAACTAAGTGAGTGGCTTATATTCGATTCAGTTGGCCCTTCTTCCAAGCCTTCATACCTAAAATCTTGCATTTTTGTTTGCCCCGATTAAACGTTACCAAGTAATAACTAAAAGATGTCAAGATAAAAAGGAATAGACTTGGTTTATATTGCTTGTTAATCAAACTTGTGAACGGTTACTCATTTGTATGCTTGTTCGTTTGGAATGTTCATCATACGCATATATACAAGTTAGAATGTATACTCTTCTTTAAATTGTGCTATGTATAGAACTCATCCTGAATGCAATAAACTGAACAGGAAAACTATGCAAAAGTAGATCTTGCCCTGTTACTGTCCTATGCCTGATATTGCACCGATTTGCCTCAACTGCTAACTTAGTGTACTACGTTGATCACGGACAACTTGTGCACAAGGTCTTAGTTCCTGCGGACGGTCGTTGAGGCACTGGCACCGATCTGATCCGGACGAAACTCCTGATAGTCTCATGCATCGGACGGAATGGCCTGTAACGCCCTGATCCTGGCATTGCACGTTATTCCGGCCCAGACTAGAACCGTCCCTTATGGCACCATGCCAGTGATCCCCTCGTATATTTTAACCTGTTGCAAACTAACTTGTGTCTTCGTGGCAGGGAAGGACATGGTAAGTATTGTACAGGTGGTTCAAACGAGCAGGTAAATGTCACCGAACGGTGGTAAGTTCATTTCAGTAGTTTTATTATATATTGCTGCTTGTAAAGTGAACTAAGGCAAGATAGAAAGACCACAAATAATATGCATGCTTCATATAAACAACGTGTTGATTGGTATAGTTGGGTTAGCTTGCCTTCACCAGTATGTTTCGATGTACTGACCCTCGTTGAAACAGGTTTCCCGCACTAAGAAGAGCCGAGCGAGAAGCAGAAGTCATCCCCCAATCCAGTCCAGCTATAGGCGTGTCTTGATTGTGCCAACCTTTTGAAGTATATTTTCAGTAAGGAGCTAGCTACCCAAAACTCAAATGCAGCTCCGTGGAAAGGCCATCATTCCACCGGGAGGTCTTTATATTTTAAAGTTTAGTAAAGGATGTAATGTACAGGACTGCTATCTCATTTTGTGTCAACATTTTGTAAGCCCGTGTGGCAACCTTATGACTCAGTTCAAGAGTTTGTAATAGATGTTCATATTATCAATAAAAGAGAACTTTTTCATGTCTCAAATTTGTGTTTCAATTTATCTGCGTACTCTGAATATGTGCTCGTTATGCGAAATAAAATACTTAGCCTTGTGCGGTGCGCAACCTAGGCCCACACGACGTCATGCCCGGGGGACGACTATCGATTCCACGGAATCGGGGCATGAGGTTTGGAGTTCGTTTGGTAATCCATTTGGCCGTAGTCGCGAAATAGGTCCCCGCCGTAATCGCAATCGCGTAAGTTTTCCAACTTTGTTTCTTTCCCTATTTTTTTATGAATAAAATCTTGTGTAAATTTATATTAATGATAGATAATGTATAAAATTAGTTACATGCATTAGATCTATATTTTTTATGTACAAAAACTACCCCAAACCAATGAACAACCTTGACACGGACACGTCATATCAAGACTAGTTATAGTTCTTTGATAGTTGTTATATTTTACTGAAGTAAATAAATTCCAAAAATTAATGTATATTAATTATAGAATATTTAATGTATTAATTTCTTATTTAATCATATTTGGATGCCAACATGGAGGTTATATGTCAAGGCTGTGTGACAAAGTTGGTTAGAATGACTAGTTGTCGTCCGAAGCAAATAATAGCATACAATGCCGATGTTTGGTTATTTTTGATTATTTAGAAATAATTTCATAATATTAATTATAATTAATGCAGTAATAAATAATGTTAAAATACATGATTAAGAGGTTTCATGCACGTTAGATGAATAGGATAGCAATGGTGCAAGTTTTGCGACATTTATACGTTCCTACGTACATATAGGACTATGTGTAACCAAACACATGTAAGTTCCTATAAGTATGTGTGGTATGTCGATGTAAGACACCCTCATAACATATTTTGAGAGTGGCATAGCATGTGTATCTTGGCACATTGTTCAATGCTACGCAACTATTAGATTGTTGGACAAGAACGTCAACTAAAAGTTGAGGTTGTGCAACGATCTTTCGTATTGTCCTAAAGTAGTTAGCGTGTATGGTTATTGATTAAAATATATTTAACAGGGCATATTGGATCTTCTACTCTTCCAGCAGAGGACGTCGGACAGACAGCATCGCAGCTACAGACAGCAGGCAAGTGTACATTGCCATGATGTATCACAGTTCCTTGGCTTAATTATATTATTTAGTTATTATAGTTATTTGATATAGTTGATGTGTGTGTTTACCCTAGGGCCGTGAGATGTTGCTTGCATCCGAACAAGATTCAGGTGTCGACCTCATACGCGGAGTCGAGTAACGACAGTTAGAGAGTTAATATCATAATCCCATTTCACGTGCTTGTATCCTTGCACGTCAGACCGTATGACACTTGACACTATTTCATGTGACATAATCCTTCTTGAGGTATTCATGTTGATTATGTATAGGTTTATAGGACTCGTGATATGAGACTTGCATATTATATACATATATCATTACGACTCGTTGTACTAGCTAGAGGTCCTGATCTTGCGTGTTATGGACATGAGACGTCGTGGACATGAGACGTGAGGTTACATTAGGTGGGGAGAGACACGCCATACTACAGGCTGATTATGTTTATATATATATATATATATATATATATATTATGTTACTGGAGGTGCCTTAGACTCTATCCCAGATCTTTGGCATATTTACTGGCCCTACGAGATATTACTTGCTGCTATGGGCTCCCCGATACAGAGCCTGTAGTAGTTTTAGCCTGAGTACGAGTGATGTTCTCATGTGTATATAACTTAGATGGTTACAGTAGTTTACCTTTGAGTATGTGACATTACTTTGGCATGTTGTATCTTGTACCTTGTTACGTCCCTCTGAGGACCTGGTCCCCTGCCAGTTTTTACAGCATAGACGGTTATGGAGCCTTTGGAGTTGCTAATGTGTGTTGCTCGTCATGCGAGCATTGGTGCCAGGTAATTATATTATTTCTACCGGAGTTATGGTTATTTATTTATATTGTTTATTCATCTGCTGATGTAGCCTAGTTTTTATAGACTCATATTTCTTTCTTGAGTCTATTCGAGCTTATATGTTACTAGACTGCCAACTTTAGCACATGTAGTTCATTCTTGATATTTTATTCTTTATGTAGATTGTGACATAGATATTTTCAATATTCTTAGATAGTTACCCTTATTATACAGCTTATACGTATTCGAGTCGGACCAGAGTCTGGTCGAATACGTAGCTGGCATGTTACGTATTCCTAGTCCTACGTATTTTGGGACTAGGGAGTTACACCCACAGCAGCAGTTGCCCATGTGCAACCGTGCACCACCTCCCCACCACCCCACGGTTGCTCTTCGTCGACTACAGGTCGACCTAAAGGCGGAGTAACTCCTTTATGAAGTCGGAAAGCAGTTGGACTTCAATCGAACCCCGTAGGCATCAAGACTTGGTAAGTTTATCAAACCCTCCTTCCTTCATGTATGTATGTATATGTTAGAGAATCAAGAACCCATCCATGCATGATCAAGAACCCCCTCCTTTCTTGTATATAACTCATGCAACCTACTAGTTAATCATGCAAGCACATTAATAGGTTTGGTTTAAGTTGTAGCATGCAATATGAGTTATTGTATTTTAAAGAATTTAAAATTTAGATTATAATACTAATTTTAGAAATTATTGGGTGTTATTTCATATTTTAGCATGTATATTAGGGTCTTAGACTATGGACAATTGATCACTAAGTTGTAAGAAACTTGTACTTGTGTATTGCATGCGTAACATAACAAATATGTATATATAAAAATAAGCATGCAGTTATAATATTAAATTATATATATTATATACGTGTATGCTTGTTCTCCATGTTATGGTTTAACATAACATGGGGTGTACGACAGCGTACGACGTACCGCACTAGTTATGTGTACTGTTATTGGCACCAACAACGCGACGTGGTTGACGAGCGCGTGACGACTCCATAATTTATATAAAAGTAGTAAATATTAGAATCAAGTATTTATTTATATATTACTGACAGGGCACGTTGGAGACGCAGCACCATCGGACGTGGACTTGGGACTCGCTACATCGCAGCAGCAGACTTGGGACAAAAATTTTCTAAGGTGGATAGATTGTAAACCCTATGACCCAAAATATAGGATTATGGTTTTTTAGAATTATTCTGGATTAATAATTGGAGTTATTTAAGACCTATTTATTTTTATAACACTTATTGCACCTCACCGTTGTTTGAAAATCTAGAGCACTACACTAGCTTTTGCCTTCCAACAAATTTTGCACCCTTGACCTAGACAAGCCCATCTCCAATCCTGATCTTTGTGTCAATCATAATTATACTCCCTTGTGCTTTATGTTAATCGCACAACATTCGTAACAAATATCTGAATTTAATCCTAAACTCTGCACCTATGTTTGTTCCAATCAAAATTGGAGACACAACTTTGTCCCGTTTCTTGCAACCCAATATATGACGATAATCTACTCTGAGTCTACTACATCTATGACACGTGTGTCCCACCCAATTGAAATTATATGCATTTCCAACTTATCAAAGAACATTAATGACACTATTTTTATTTATTTTGGGCAACCGACTCAACATAATCCCAAACTAGACCAAACCCCAATCCAGACCCACACTCACACTCATATGGCTCATACAAAATATTCCACACTAATTCTTCTCTCTTCAACACACCAAACATCAATTTTGGCACACCAAATCCTATTTTTCACCCATTTTGAATTTGAATTTGAATTCAGCCATGGGTATTTTTAGCTAGACAAAACCCATCTTTCCCTCTTCCACACATGTTTGTTCACCCATTTTGGGATAATTTCTGTGGAGCACATCCCTCCCCACTTCCTTGGCGGACCACACCCTTTCTTTACATCTCTACCACTTGATCAAAACCCTCATTGCATATCCCTCCAATTCAACCACTCCATGCACATAAACCCATCCCTAGGCGGCCCTAACTCCTTCAAACCCCTACTTCTTCCTTCCAAACTCCTCTCATACCCCCATCACATCCCCTTCAACCTCCTTTGGCCACCCCCAACTCCAGCCATCACCTGAGCAACCTCCATCACCTATTACAGTCGTTGCCACCACAACAACTGCTGCTGATCTCGACCACTGTTGTTGTGCTTCGAGCAGCTACTTCTATTGCCTCCTCCATTACCACCCACAACCTCAACCATCACCACCACTACCACCATCATCTTCACCGTCCATCACCACCATAATTCCCCCTCATAATATTGTTGCTGCTGTTGCAACTGCTGCTCATAATATTGTTGTTGCTGTTGTAAATGCTGCTATTGATGCGGCAGTTGCTCCGGCCTCCCTGGCCGGAGTAGGCCGTCGGAGCACCCCCCCACTGGACGGAACACACCCCTGCAGCAACCAAGCTACCACCACCATCGACACCAAGCCACCGTCGCACCACCACCACATTCATGACCCCCTTCCTCCTCCACATTATTGTGACCACTACGTTTGCTACAACTTATGTTGTTGCTGCCCCCTGGACGATCAACCTGACCACCACCAGCGCCACCCTCACCCCTGTCCAAGCCTCCCTTGGTCGGAGCTGCAGCTCCGACCGACTGTTTCCCGCCGGAGCCCCGACCCGACCACAGATTCGAACCCGACAGTCCAGAACTGAATGCCTAACCCCCCTGATTTTACGGCGATGTTTCTTCCTCGTCTCTTGATCGATTTATGAACCAACTGCCCTCGTATATTGACACCTTAACCCTCTTGTATTGTCTTCAATTAGAATAATTTAGTTTTCTTTCTATGGTTAGTAATTTGAGTTCCAAATCATGAGAAAAATAGTTTTCAAAAACTAGAAATTTTTTGATACGGAGTTGGTCCCGTCAAACCGGATAACCTCATCGCGTACCAATTACACCGAAAGGCGCGTACGTTATTTCCCGACGTGTGGGCATTGATAGAATTCGAATTGGTCGCTTGTGCGCGACGAATTTGACCCGTATTCGTCGAAAGTCTCCGTATCGGCACTTTTTGCAAATATTCCAATTACTTTGTGCGCACTCGTTGTATCGTGACAAAACTGGTACCATTGGACTCGCGACATTCGACTTGTCCTGTGACCCAAGTTTCGTCCGATTCGGAGACAGTCAAAAAATTATCAATTTTGCGGGCCCCACAATTCACTTGACGAGCAAATTTGTGATCGGCTCACCAAAATCCAAAACTAGACGTACAGTTGAGTTCGTATCGTCGTTTATAACTTGTTTGACCTATAATATGCTAAGTTTAGAGACCTTTGTTTCTAGCACTTTTTTTGGTGCAAGACGGGCCCACCTATGGACCCTGTGTTGACCAGAAACTGTCAGTCGACGAAGGCGTCGACGTTAGGGCTTGTGTTCGACCTAGTTCCTAGTGACGTACCTAAAGTTGAGGAGTTATCATTATAACTTTAAGGCCTTGACACGTATCATTTCACGTCACAGAGTGAGTTCTTGATAGGACACGGGCTTACGCACTTGACTGGCCATCGGTGCGAGTAGCTCGTGTGATGGTACTTAGCACAGTTGTATTGCTCTAAGTGACTTGCGTTATAGTTACAAAATGTCCACGTCGTAATTGAGACGTGTACATTGGCATTGGGCGGGGAGGACAACTGGTAAGCGTATGGGACACCCACCTCTATATTTATGCAGATTCTGCGTTCTTCGAAGCGATACGGACGTTATTATTTATGCATATTTCGCGTTCTTCAGAGCGATACGGACGTTACTATATTCAAGCGCCGCGTTCTTCGGAGCATTATTAATGTCATTACATATGCGAGGGCCCTTGTTATGGGGGCATATGTAGCATATATTAGCCTGTCACGACGATTGGTGAATTACGCCAGCATGTGCCTAGCCTACACCTACCCATACGCACCAAGTTGTCCTCAAATTGCATTCACTTAGAAGGATAGTTCACCCTGATTTACTTTACTCAGTATTTACTTTATGGCATGTACTTTTTGTATCTTATTACGTCCCTCTGAGGACCTAGTTCCCTTCCAGGTTATTTGAGCAGGTTGCATGATGCTTGATCCAGTAGAGTATTGGTCATCTTTGCAGGTATCATTATATCTTTTCTCTATTACAGTTATATACTACTTTCCATTGTGACTCTGCTATTATAGCCTAGCGTTTATAGGCCTATATTATTCTCGTGGTCTATTCGAACGGTTGTATTATTGGGTTACAGACTAATGATGCGTACCGTTCTTTCTTGAGATTTATTTACCATGGATTGAGATTTAGTTTAGTTGTTAGATGTTAGAAATAGATATATGGAACTTGATCACTTGACCGTGCATAAGTGCACTTCGTCGGGTCCATTAAATTGGAAAGCCCTACAGAGTCGTACTAGCTGGCCATTACCACGTGTCTGGTCAGATATGTTTTGGGGCTGGGGCGTGACACAACTCATGTCGAATACCCCTCGAGCCTCCATCCGATGTTTGTGGCTTGCCTATACAACTCAGTGACTTGAGCCTGTACATGCCACAACATAAATCTCCTCGAGCCAGCTGTTGGGAATCCTTCGTAAGCATAAAATCTTTGTCCCCAAACAAACTGCGACAGCCATCATCCGCCAGCCTTCCTACCGAAATCAAGTTGTAGTGCAAACTCGATACATGTCGTACATCCTTGAGAACGAGCTTCTCACTAAGCTCCGTTGTCAGGTGCACATCACCGATGCCTACAACTGCAGTCATCCCCTTGTTGCTCATCTTCACACGTCCAAACATGTCGCTGTAGTATGACGTGAAGATCCTCTTATATGGAGTGGTATGATATGATATCCTCGTGTCCATGACCCAATCGCCATCATAACACTTGCCACAAGGTTCTTTTGCGTCGGTTGCTGCGATGATGAGATATCTCATAGCCGTGAGATCCTCCCGATCATCCTTGTCTTTAGCCTTCTCAGCTTTGAGCTTCATGCAATTCCTCTTGATGTGACCCCTTTTGCCATAGTGATAACAGCCCTTCTTGCGGTCCACAATCGCAAGATCCCGAGAACTCCCCCCTGTCCTCACTTGTGACTTGGGTCTTCCCTTCCCGTAGGAAGCCACCAGAGCAGACTCCTGCGATGATTCCACTTGCTTATGCCGAATCTCCTCGTTCAACAAGCTGCTTTTGACTGCCTCCATCGTGATAACTCCACCAGGCGCGGAGTTGCTCACCGACACCACCAACGTCGTCCAGCTTTCCGGCAGAGAGCTCAAAAGCAAAAGGGCCTGAAGCTCATCTTCAATCACCATCTTTATCGCAGACAGCTGATTGATAATACCCTGAACCTCGTTCAGATGTTGTGCCACTGGGGCACCCTCCGTGTACTTCGAGTTAACGAATCAGAAATGCCTTGTTGCCAGCCGTCTTCCTTTCGTACAGTGAATGCAGTTTCTCCCACAATGCTTTTGTCGAACTCTCCATAGACACGTGGTGAAACACCGAGTTGTCTAGCCATTGGCGGATGAATCAAACGGCATTTCGATCCAGTCGTTTCCAGTCTTCAGCAGCTTTGTCCGATGGCTTAGCGTTGTGGCCCTCCAACGGACCATGCAAGTCCTTGCACCAGAGTAGATCCTCCATCCTTGGCTTCCAAATCGCCCAATTCTCCCATGTGAGGGTGATCATACGAGTGTTCATCTGCTCCGTAGACATAGTTGCCAGAACCAAAACCAGTAGCTCTGATACCAGAGGTTGAAAATCGGACACGCCCTGGAAGCATTCCGACACCGTGTCTAAGAGTTTCCGCAGCGGAAACTTTAAACCAACCCACCTGAGATAACCAACCCATGTCCAACGAACACCAAGCACAGATAAATACAAGTATATGACGGTGACTACGTCACCTGGACAAATTTTAACATTTATAACTCAGATGAAATTACAAGATTGACAAAATCAATGTTTAACCATTTGCCCTAATAGATTCAACCCCCTCACCATACTCAAGAAGAAAAGAAAGATATTACAATTGAAATCACTCACCAACCTGTAGCAATCTTCCTGAGCGAAGGCGACGACTCCTCGATCAGATATTTTTCTTCCTTCTGTCTTGGATGGCGAAGTCCTAAGAGCAAAGCACGGACTTTCTCTTAGATTTTCTGTGGATGAGCACCACGAATCTCCAATTTGTGGTATGCTTTGTGCCTCCACCCTCCTCCTATATTTATAGGATGATAAATTCTATTTTAGGTGATAATAGAATTTCCTAAATAAAAAACCTTAAAATAAGAATTATATTCCACCTAAAATAGCTCAACATCAATTATGGACGTCCAAATATGATCAAATTAAATATTTGATACAAATTTGAAGTCAAATCAAATCTTACATTTAATGTAGATTTTTAAATTATATTAAATTAAATCTTTGATCATATTTAAAGTCTAAAATTTATCAAATTCAGACTGGACCCGACAACGTTCTGGCCAAAATAGCACAAGTTTTAATTTGAGCATTGCTCGAATGGGTACAATGGTTAAATTAATGATAACAAATAGAATTTGTTGGTTCCATAAGATTAACGAAGCGGACGTGAGAGAATATTGGAAGATCACTATTAGAGTGCTAGTTACCACTTCACAGTGTGACCACATAGTAAGCAGCTCTATTTTTGCCAGACACTACGGCGGAACATATCGACCGACAAGAACATATTTCGATTTTAAAATTTTTTTAAATATTTTTTGTTCAGCGTATTTACTTAAAATTAACTCCATACAACTGTAAGTTCAAATATAGTTCGTTCACACATAAAAGTTTTCTTAAAATGACCCGAAGGATAAGAATAAATATAAAGACTTGAACATTGGAGATGAACTTTCTTTTTTTTTCTTTTTTTAGTTGAATTTTTATATGAAAGAAAATGACTCGGACATAAAATAACCAGAGAGCCTAATACTACTCGCCTAGATTGGTGTCACCTGATATCATACTTTGGAGAGCATAGTGGATATTATTAGGTGCAAGTAAAAGCATTATAATAAATGAACTATTAATGATATCGGATTTAGGTAAAAATTATAACCTTGCTTACTCTCTCTTTTTTTATCTCAAAAAAAATTATTACTTTTTCGCGTAATGTAGGTAACAAGATATCCAATTCCGATTTTTCACACCTTTCCATCTCCTACTAACTTTTGCAGAGACAGAACTCGAGTGACTCTAATGATTACGGACTAGAGGTATAAGATTCCGATTAGGTAGCAGAAGATCAGTAAATCGAGCCAAGGAATCGTATTATTCTTTTCATTTATAAATGATAGAAATTAAAAAATAGTGGGTCTAAAAATATGTAATGCAGTACGTTATGGCAGCCGTTTTGCAACATATCAAGGGACTTAGGGACCAGTCTCAGCAATAAAACTGTGTCCCATCTGTTTCCTATTTAATATGAATCTCCTCCTACTCCTTAAGCTTGTAGACATAAAACTACTACTTGGTCAACATTTCATTTCCTATTGCAATGGCTTCTCACCAAGGTCTCTCTCTCTCTCTCTCTCTCTCTCTCTCAACATAGACATATTGATTTATTTTTTCTTAATTAAAGAAGTGCTAGAATTAACAATCCATCCACATACTAGCAGTTTATTTTTCCCAAGAACCAATCAAATCATAATAATAAAAATGATTTGTCTGTACATTCGATTTCGATCTTATTGCCTCTTATGTAATTTTTAGGGTTAGGAATCGTGATCATGGGGGTCAGTGGCTGCGGGAAATCGTAAGTTTCGCGAGAACTTATCAATTTCTATTCTATATGATCGGATAATTTGCTCTGTCAACTACCTTCCTTCATTATAGATATTTGTATCAGAACTGACTCATGCTCCTTGAGTTCGGGGACATTGTTGATATAATTAGCAATACATACCAATAGAAGGAAGCATGGAGGTGGTGGAACATATAAATTAAGTATATAATCCCAGAAAAAAGAAAAAGAAATTATGTTGTATGCTGTCGTGTAATTTCAGTTGGTTAAACATGCATAATACAATGTAGAAATAGATTGTTCATTAGGTTCAAGGGAAAGATTCTGATGTCAGATGATAAGAAAAAGAAGGATTGGAACTCCTTGAAAGAAAATCGTAGAGAAAGGGAAAAAAAAACCATAAACGCGACAGTGAACTTTTACCACTCCATGGGGACGAAAAGTCTATAACATAAACTTCGGCTTAGCCTTGAGTCTAGCCCTCTTCTTTTCCTTGGACTATGGGGACAACTCTCAAGAGTAATTAAAGAAAATTGCATACCAAAAGAAAATTTTCGTGGGGACAGTGGACCCCTTTTTCCCCTATGTAGCTCCGCCCATGGCTCCAGCTCAAAGTGGAGTACAAGGTTACAAACTCGAATTCTTCAACTGAAAGAAAGCAAAGTTGAGTAAGTTTTGTTGTGATTTAGACTTCGTGTCATGATTTGGTTTTGCCTTCAGTCTTCTAGTACCAGATTAGCTGATGTGTTAATTCTTCTCTGTTCCCAGCCTCAAGATGTCTTTTGTGTTGGTAGATGCATCCATTAATGTCTGGTAGATTTAGGCCACACCAATCATTATTAAGGACTTTGTTGTTGATGATGATGATGTGTCTAATGTGCAGAGGTTCAAAAATCTCTGTTACAAGTAGTACGGAAAGATTTGGTAATGAAATTGAAGTGAAAAGAATCCAATGTTTGTTTCTAAGGGCGAGCATTTCTCGGTTTCAAACCGATCCGAAACCGAAATAGTAATTCGGTTCGGTTTTTTGTTTTAGTTTTTGAAATTTCGTGTTTTCGATTTGGAGATGGGGTTTGGAATTTGGGACTCGAACCGAACTGAAAACCGAATTATAGATATTTGAAATTAATTTATATGATCTCTTCTATCCCTATTTTTGTAAATTTTCTTGTTTTATGATCTCTTCTATCCCTATTTTTGTAAATTTATGATCTATCCTTTCATCCATCCCAACTTCATTTTCAATTAATTTTTCAGTTGAAGATAGTAGATTTGTTTCAAAATCCTCTAAGGTGGTCATTTTTTTTTTTACTTTATTCCTTCTAATTTGAATCCAATTATAGCTAAACAGTAACAATCATTTCTATAATATATTTTCATATTTTTATATTTTGAGTGTTTTAGGTTTTTGTTTGCTAAACTGGGAAAAAGTATAGTCATTTTCAATATACTTTATTTTCTTTTGGTTGGTTTTGGCAAAAGCTCAACCCATCAAGAAAATTCAGCCCAACCGAAATAACCGAACCAAAATTTAATACGATTCGATTTGGTTTGAGTGAAAAGTTGGCTCAGTCATGCCGGTTTTGAAAACATTGTGTTTTTATAACTTAGTAACATGTACTTAGTACATCATCTCTCTTCTGTGGATAAACTAGAAATATTATGCTTGCTTAGTTGCAGGTTTATCAGTATATTCACATGAGTTCAGAAAAATCTGTATTACATTGCAGAACCGTCGCGGAGATGCTTTCAAAGTCATTAGGTTGCAGCTTTCTTGAAGCAGATGACTTTCACTCACAAGAAAACAAAGGTACTACGTAATTATAGGAGAATTTTTTGCATACGATTAATCACTTTTACAATTATATATACAGAAGACTTCGAAATATTAAGGTACGGTATGTAAATATTATCTATTGATTTATTTACTTCCAGCCTAGGTATCATCCTATGATTTGAAGTGGGGTAATTTTGTTGGGGGTTTGAATTTGCATTCTAGATAAAAATAGTCTCACATCCATGTGGCAACTCTAAATGTGTATTTCAATATAAGATTCATCTTTTATTGACTTGTACAAATGAGTATGGTAGCCCATGTGGTTAAGATGGTAGAGTGTTTTCCTATAGGACAAGGTTCAAGACCTTCAAGAACATTTATGTTTTTGTCACTCATTTCTTTGGAATTTTTCTTAGGAGCTAGGTCCGGGGTCTAGCGACTTGAGCTCGGACGAAGGGCACACAAAATGGCGCTTTAATGTAGTATTTCGCACTTTACGCATCGGACACGAGATGACGCTTTTGCGTGAAGCTGCGAGAGTTTTCGCGTGGTTTCCGCGTGGGATCAGCACACGATGCAGCTTGGGTGCGCGCGGGCTTCCACACTGGTGCACACGATACAGCTCGGGTGAGCGCGGGCTTCCACACTGGTGCACGCGAAGTTGTGCGCCGAGCCGCATGGGCATTGTGCGCTCGCACAGCTGCCCGCGCAAAGCTATGTTTTCGTCCAAAAATACTGATGTGTTGCACGAAAATGGATGTTCGTTACTCTTGGAGCGTAACTCTCATTTAGTGAGGGTTATTGTTGTAACCGTCCACTTGATGGAAAATTATTCTCCGATTTTAATGCCCATATATAATGGGCTGCTTGGGGGTTGTCTTCCTTCTATATACACAAGTTATTCTCTTTTACAACTGTGAACAAGTGAACATATGCTACGTACGTGAGGAGAGTTAGCAGCAACCACACGAAACAATGAAGTGCCGACAAATCTTGCATGCTAAGGAATTCAAGTTTTGTCCGTGCAATAGTGACAAAAGGAGCATTCCAGACCCATCGAGTTTCTTCTTTTGACAATTTCTTTCTCATATCTTACTTGTGATTGTAACGAGTTTTGTATTAGCTACTGGGTTGTAAGTTTGTTAGCTTTTACATTTCTCAAATTGTGATCTTTATTTCCATTATTTGTTAGCGTCATTGTCATTGTCGTATTTTTATTTTTATTTTATTTTTCTACGTACTTTGTACTATCTTTGTAACCGCAGGGCTAACAGATTTCCCATCCGTATCGTGCAGCCAAGATGAGCAAAGGGGTTCCGCTTACAGACGAAGACCGAACTCCGTGGCTCGAAGCGCTTCGGGATGCAATGAGGTTGAAGATGAGCGCAGGCGAGACGGTAACCGTCACTTGTTCCGCCCTGCAGAAGAAGTACAGAGAGATCCTCAGGTCCGCGGACACAGGATACAGGCAGGGTGATCAGTACATCAAGTGCAAGGTGAGGTTCGTATGCCTGGAGGCGCCAATGGAGGTACTTGCTACCAGAATCAGCACAAGGTCGGAGAACCAGAAGCACTTCATGCCAGTCTCCCTGCTCCAATCCCAACTGGAGTTACTTGAGATAGACGAGGCGGAAGGAATAGATATGGTGGATGCCACAAAGAGCATCCAGGACATTATTGATAGCATACTTTGTTCACTTGTTACTAGTTTAAACTGAGTCTAGTGCTGCAGACACACACAAACTGTTGAATCTATCTAGAAATCAAAGAAATTGCTGCAAACAGACATAACACACTTGGAGTGTCAGTTCACCCTCATTCACTTGTTTTCACTTTTTCTTTCTTTGCTTCTCTCTTCTCCATTTCCCATCCCTCTTGCTTCCTTGAGCATATGTTGTCCTAGGAATGTAAGATCCTGAGGTCAAGTCTGCGGTTGCTGAACCCCTGGAATTTTGGGCCTAGAGGCACCTAACACTACAAAGAGGCAGGTAGCCTCGTGTTGAGATTTAGCAGAGCACTACAAAGAGGCTAATATCTCGTGTGATACAATGAAATGACACCATATGAGATAGTAGAACCTCGACTTCGGATCATGTCACATCGATGCAGCAGCACATAAAGGCATGTAGTCTTATGTTAGAAAAGTAAATAAATTCTAAAGGAAAGAACTCACATATGTAGACCGTCTCTTGAGGAAAAATATGTAGACATCCGAGATACATACGCAAAATCTAGGTCAGCATATGGTCTTTAATGTACGACCATAGACACAATTGATGTAATTATGTGAGTGTAGACAACTCTATCTATGATACTAAATTCAAGGTTTAGTCTATTTAGTATCGTACTAGAGTTTAATCCATACGGGAAGGTTCAATTAGTAAAAGGCATATATTCTAATGCACGATATACAGGAGTACGCTCTATCCCATATTAAAATATATGAGGGATTGTTGGGGTTTAATACATTAGTGACCCGGCTCCACTATAACTTATTGGGTCAAACTCGTGTGTGTTTCAATATTTGAGTCACCATTTATTGACTTGCGCATATGTGATGTTTTAGTTCAAATGGTAAGTATGGTGGGTGGTTTTACTAGTGAGCGATGTTCAAATTCAAGAAAAAATAAAATGTATAACTCAGATTTGGACGAATGACGCATAATGGCTGATATGGCGAGGTTGATATGTGTGTTGGTGAGTTGTTAAGATTAACTAGATGGGTTCGCTCAAATCAATATTTTACAGATTTTTGCATATAATCCCCCAATTATAAGTATATTTTTAATAAAGTTTCTCAAATCTCATAAACTATAAAATAGAGTTATCCATATTAAACCTCCAAAATATTTCTTTCTTCATCCTCTTTCAATTTTGTCCAAAAATAAAGAACCCTAAATCATTCTTCCCTAAAATTAATATCTTGTCAAAAAATAAAGAACCCTAAATCACTATTCCCCATATAACTCCATTTAAACCAACATCTAGGGTGCACATTTGGTAGTAAAATTGGGAAACATAAAAAAAAAAAAAAAAATCAAACGAAACTTTAATTTTGCATGTTTCAAATTTGATTTCCCACAAGTTTCAATCTCCTAGGTTTTATAACACGTTTTCTGTTCAAAAAAATTGCATAATTTTTTCGTATTTACAAAGAGTAAGATTTTTATTTATAGGATTTGAAAGTAATTGTATATAAAAGAGAAGAGAGAGGAATTGAAGAGGGAAGTGGTGTATGAAGAATAATGGAAAAGATTGTGAGAAGATATGGAGAAGAAAGATTGACCAGAGAATATGAGAAGAAAGATGGTTTAGTGGATGTGGGAGAAGCAAAAGTAAGATTGTTAGAGGCAGATTCAGAAATTGTAACTGGAATGGACTACTATAAATTTGGATAGAATAGAAGTGGACTAACTCATATAAAAAAATCAAAAAAAAAATTTATGAAAATAAAAAATTCCAACAAAAGATAATTAATAAGAAACAGAAATACCCACTTACTTCACAACAGAGTAATCCATTAATTTCATAACATCTTGCATATCCCACTCTCCCTGTTCACACCAACGACAGCCAATGGATCTCTTCACTCTAAAAAAATGCTTTTGATAAGGGCACTACCATATTTACTTGGGGCTAGTCCAGGATTGGGACTAGTCCACTAAAGAGGAACTTTTACTTATACTAACCCAACATTTTATTCATACTAGCCCACTATTTTCAAACCCTCCCAAACCCTCCCCATCCGACCGGAGCCATCCCCCCTCCCGCCGTCCTCCTCCGCCTCCTCCTCCGTCCTCCACCGCAGCCTCCCGTCGCCGCGCCTCTCGTCGTCATCGCCGTCAAAACCAAAAATGAAAATGAAAAAATAGAAGAACTGTCAAAATGTTGATTTTTAGGACTGTCAAACTTTTGACAGTCCTACCAATTAGAAGGACTGTCAAAATTTTGACAGTCCTAAAAATGTATGTTGAATTTTTAGGACTGTCAAAATTTTGACAGTCCTACAAATTGGTAGGATTGTCAAAATTTTGACAGTCCTAAATTTTTTTTTTTCTGTTAATTTATTTTTGTTAATTGTTGGGGGGGCCAATTTCAAAATATCCTTAAAATTTCTATCCTTAAAATTTGTTAAAGTATTATGTTATTTAAAATAGTAAATTTATTATTTGTACATTAAATATTTTGTAAAAAAAAAAAATTTACCAAAAGTAAAATTTGGAGGTCGAAACATCGTTTTTTTGCGATTCTAAAAATTTGGGAAGTCCGTCAAACGGTGAAACGGTTTATCCCGAAGTACTTTTCCATACGGTCATTTTGGCTCAAACTGGAGCTTGTTTCGATCTCCCAGTCAAAAGTTATAATATTTTAAAGTTTTATATTTTATATTTTTGCCTGTAATATGTACGTCTTACTTCGGATGAAAATTCTCTCTACACGAATTGTGTTACTCTCGTCGAAAACATACAAATAGACCTATTGTGTGACGAAAAACGATTTGAAAACAAATAGTTATGGCCGTTTGAAGTCTGATCGACGGCAGACGTAATATTCGTACGGTAGATTTTTTTTTTTTTTTGGTTCAATGATAACATATTTTATTTTGGATGTTAAACTAAATAAAAAAATCAAAATCCAAAACTAACTAAATAGAAATAAACTTAAAAAAAAATTCCTGACAATTAAAATGAGGACTGTCAAAATTTTGACAGTCCTCATTGTTTGTGGGACTGTCAAAATCCTGACAGTCCTAGTTTTATATAAAATTTTCAGTGGGTTAAAATTAGGACTGTCAAAATTTTGACGGTCCACATAGCTTGAGGGACTGTCAAAATTATGACAGTCCTAACAATTTGTAGGACTGTCAAAATTTTGACAGTCCTTCCAAGTGGTAGGACTGTCAAAAATTTTACAGTCCTGATTATAACAATGGGCTAGCCCCGAGTAACTTGTAATTTTGGGAAATGGGACTGTCAAAATTTTGACAGTCCTTCCAAGTGGTAGGACTGTCAAAATTTTGACAGTCCTGAATATAACAGTGGGCTAGCCCCGAGTAACTTTCATGATGGCAAACTTGTAATTTTTTCTAAATTTTTAATGGACTAGCTCCGAGTAAAATGAGTAAAATGTGTAGTGCCCTTATAATTACCAAAAAAAAACCTTCAAATAAAATCTAAAGAATTAATCCGCTTAAAAGCATATGATTTGAGTAATCAATCGCATTGATCGGATTTTTGAAATTTTGGTTCAACTCCATTAATCTAAGCCGACATGAACAAGAGATTGGATCCCTTAAGAATAATATCCACAATATTCTAAGTTTGACAAAATCCTACGGTTAATATCACCAATCACAGTCTGACTGAGTAGAACCATGTTGTGCCATGAACCATTCTCAAATTTTCTACTTCCGGCTCTGACTACGATGATGCAACAGCATCAACAACGGAGGAGGAGGAGGATGATGAATAGCCATGGACAACCTGGACACGATGTATTAGTCGATGTTGGCGTACAAGTAGCCACCACTGCAGGGAATCTACATGCCCACATCAAGGTGTGTTAAATATGTGTGTTAAAGAACGGGCGGCCCGGTCCGGTCCGATCCGTTTCGGTCCATTCTCTCCCACGGATTCGGGTTGGGTCGAAGGTCCGACCCGTAGGTCCGGTCCGTTGTCGGCTCCGTTCGGGCCGAGCCGAATTCGGACGGCCCAGTTTGGCCGGTCAGACCGGCCCGGTTCAGCTGAATGTTAAAAAAAAATTAAAATAGCTTTTTCGACGCTTTTTTTTCACTGTGCGTCTTGCATAGCTTGCTCTCAACATCTCTCCAGTGCACTCATCGACGGCGATCGGTTTGCCGGCTCTGTTGGCAATCGCAGTCGTTGGAAAGTATTTTTACCAAAATACCTCCGTTTTATTGGCAATTTTTTGCCATTTTAGAAATATTTTTGTCATTTTTAATATATAACTTATATCATATAGATTATATATAAATAAACGGGAAAAAAAATTAAAATAAAATCGGACCGGCTCGGCCCGACCGTGAATCCATCCGGACCCAGACCGGTTCGGTCCGGTACTCTCCTGACCGAGTCAAGGGTCCGGACTGGATCGAAATTTTTTCTGTCCGGATCCGACCGGTCCAGCCCGTCTCTCCTTTCGGGTTGAGGCCGGCCCGATCAAATCCGACTTGGACCGCGGGTCGGCCCGGACCGGCCAATACACACCATGATGCCCACAGGCCGCAATTACAGGGTGAGTCCTACACCAACATCTTCAATGATGAGAACAACAACTGCTCATTAAGAAGAAAAAGAGGGGGGGGGAAGGAAAAGGGGTTGAAGGCGACTTGGAGAATATTTATTCTTTTTAATTTAGGCTTGTGATAAGGGCACTACAAAATACACTTGGGGCTAGCCCAGTAGTGGGGCTAGCCCATTAATGAATGAAGTTTACTCATACTAGTCTAAAGTTTACTCATACTAGCCCAAACATTACTCTCTCCTCCTAAACCCCCAAAACCTCCACCGGAGCCCTCCCCCCTCCTCCCTTTCTTGTCGGAGCCCTCCTCCTCCACTTCTTCCTCCTCCTCCTTGTCGATGGCTCCTAAACTCTCAAAAGAATCAAGATACAATTTTTCCTTCTCCTTGTTCTTCTCAATTTTTAATAATTTTTATTGCATTTCTAAAAAAAATCAAAAAATATCTTTTCAATCTTAAAATTAGGGCATACAAGTCCTGAATATAGTTTCGGATATAGTTTCGACGTATTTCTGGAGTCTCGTACCCAATTTTAGGGCATACAAGTTCGACATTCATCGAACGTATAGAACAGAACCATGCAAGACTGTAGACATTTCTACAGTCCTATATACATTGTGGACTGTTGAAATTTCTACAGTCCTATATGTATACAGGACTGTAGAAATTTTAACAGTCCTGTACACATATAGGACTGTAGAAATTTCTACAGTCTTGTATACATATAGGACTGTAGAAATTTCTACAGTCCTAAATGTTGAATTAATTTTGGGATGTTAAAATATATATCTTTTTGTCTTATAGTCACGACCCTCGGAAGGGCATTGAGGATGAAGGTATCATAAGAAGACGTCATACTGCGTCGATGCGTAAGAAACGCAATGTTCAGCGTGCTGTTGAACCAGCTCTCACTATTCGCGACCCCGAGGCACGCCCTGAAGTTAGGAAACATCGACTGATGAAGAAGACTGTAACTCGTTCGAAGAGACGTGCTCCTAGTACTCCTAGTACTTCTGGTTCTTCTTCCTCCTCCGATGAGGATATACCAACTGTCCAAAATCGGCCAACTGATGGTTCAGGACCTTCTCAGCATGCAGATAGTCATGTCGAAACTCGGCCACCAACCCTCAAAAATTGGCCTACTGATGGTTCAGGACCTTCTCAGCAGCCAGATAGTCCAGTCGAGACTCGTCCAAACGGTTGCTCTATGTTGCCGTCGATCGAGAACCATATTGCATACCAAATATGGAATAATCCGGTAAGTACATTACGTTATGATAATTTTATATATAGTTATAAGTTCTAAGTTCATCCAATTATTTATAACTACATTTTATATAAGTTTATCCAATTGTTTACTTTTCAGGAGAGTTCTCGTATGTTAACGGTGATCAACCACGGCAAAAAGTGTAATACATGGGGGTTTGAATTTTTGGGAGACGATGTGAAGGCTAAAATTAATCCCACCGGTTTACAATATTTGGGTAACTAACAATATTTGGGTAACTACTCATATACGACGGTGGACAATACACTCATATCAGCATTTGTAGAACGATGGTATCCAGAAACCAACACTTTTCATCTACCAAACGGGGAGTTGACGATTACCCTGGATGACGTCCATCATATATTGGGTCTTAGGGTTGCTGGTCGAGTCATGATAAATCACACTTTTGACGAATCGAGCATCAACTTTCACGACCATATCGTGGATTATGTGTCAGGCTGTCTGGGAGTTGATGCGACGAGTTTTACTACCCTTCGAGACATCAAGAAGTCGTAAGGACTTCCTTTGAAATATTTAGAGGAGACATTCGCTGATCCGGACCCCGAAGTGGATAATAATGATAATATGGCCCGTGGATATATGCAGTTCATCTTAGGGGCTGTCGGCATTATGGATAAGTCTGGAACGTCGATACATGCCAAATATCTCCTGAATTTTGACGACATAGACACGGTGGAAGAAATATCTTGCGGAAGCGGTATACTAGCATACATTTACCGCGAGCTTGGTGCGGCATCCCGCGTCGGTTCCAAGACAATATCCGGATGCCAGACTCTACTCCTTGTATAGATATATCTTTGTCAACTTGTATACATAATAAAAAAATTTGTTGTTAGTTTTTGGACTAATTTTTTTTTAACTTGGTTACGTGAAGGCATGGATATACGAGCAATTTTTAACCCTGAAGCGGGCTAAACTTAACCTAGGGTATGACGAGCACCTTCCTAGAATGTGCAGATGGAAGCCAACTAAGGAAGATGGCAAACGTCCACACGCATTGGCCGTCCTACGGAATGCACTTGAAGATATGACGATAGAAGAGGTGAATTGAGACCTAATTTTTGAATGTTTGGTAATAATTTACTAAATTACGTTATGCTAAATTACGTTATGCTAAATTTTATGCATTGCAGATTGTTTGGGATCCATATCGTGATTTGCGACAGAGTAGTCGTCCATTGCAACCAGTCGCTTTACACGGTCTGATAAGTTATCATGAAATCGAGGAGCCTTATATTCCTGATAGAGTGCTCGTCAGTTTGGCTACGTACAAACAGTCCCGAAGCGCACATTGAAAATGATAAGTGCTCCGCGAGGTACAAAATCGCTAAACTATATTCCTACGGCGTTCAACTGGGTCTCGGACTTCTTCACTGAGTGGCAACGTCACGTTATTAGAGAAACTGAATGACAAGCAGCAGTAAATATGACAGAATGTAGCGACGACTACCTCGCCTACTACGCTGGTGTCGGACTACCTACGTTGTTCAAACACGGAGGCGATATTGTGCGTGTACCATCAGATCTCTCCGCCAAATCTGTCTTGTATACTGCATTGGTCAAGATGGTAAGGCAACCAACTTTCAATTTGATATATGTAAATGTTTATAACCTAACAAATTTTATGAATTGTCATCAATAGGCTAGGAAAGCGAAGAAGTTGGAAAGAAGCCTCGTTAGTTGCCAGGGTGCGAATTATATGAAAATCAATGAGGAGCTACAACACATCGACAACACTGAAGATTTTCCTTTCTTGGAAAATAGAAAACAACGTACAAAGAGGCGGCATAAAGTTTAGGTTGTAACTGGTTGTGTTTCGAGACATGTAAAACTTTTAAGTTGTAAAACTTTGACTGGTTATGTTTTGTTTAATCTTGATATGTAAAACTTTGAAGTGGCTGTAACTTTGTGTTCGAAATTTTTTATTGGTTATGTTTTGTTTAAGTTCGTTGTCCTATTATTGACTGGTTATTTTTTTAACTAGGACAGCTAGTTTTATATATAAATGTGCAATGACAGTGGCTTTAAACTAGGACTGTCAAAATTTTGATAGTCCTGATAGCTTGTGGGAGTGTCTAGATTTTGACAGTCCTAGTTTTATATATAAATGTGCAGAGACAGTGGGTTAAAACTAGGACTGTCAAAATCTGGACAGTCCTGATAGCTATCAGGACTGTCAAAATTCTGACAGTCCTACTTTTATATATAAATATGCAGAGACAGTGGGTTAAAACTAGGACTGTCAAAATTTTAACAGTCCTGATAGCTTGTGGAACTGTCAAAATTTTGACAGTCCTGATAGCTTATGGGACGGTAAAAATATGGCAGTCCTAGTTTTATATATAAATGTACAGACAGTGGGTTAAAACTAGGACTGTCATAATTTTGACAGTCCTGATAGCTTATGGGACTGTCAAAAATTTGACAGTCCTAGTTTTATATATAAATGTACAAACAGTTGGTTAAAACTAGGACTGTCATAATTTTGACAGTCCTGATAGCTTATGGGACTGTCAAAATTTTGACAGTCCTAGTTTTATATATAAATGTGCAGAGACAGTGGGTTAAAACTAGGACTGTCAAAATTTTGACAGTCCTGATAGCTTATGGGACTGTCAAAATCCTGACAGTCCTAGTTTTATACAGAGAGTGGGTTAAAACTATCTATATAAATGTTGGAAAAGATACCAAACTTCAACATACAAGACTCATTGCACAACATACAGTACTTCGTTTTATTTCTTTCATAGTCACTATCTATTGCACTATCACGCTACAAAAGTAGAAGATGTTAAATTCTATTTCTACCGCATACAAAATTATAAAATGATACAGAAGTATAAGATGTATCAATCGATTAGAATATCAAAGTAGTCCTTAGGCAAGATTTTGGGATCCTCCATCTTCATCATCTTCTTATAGCCAGCAATTGCATTCGTGTAGGGTGTCGTCCATACGAACGCTTCCTCCGGTGCGTGTTTATACCAAAGCGTAGAAGGTGGAGGAATAGGAGAATGACCGATCAACCTTGGGATGACAAAGTATTGTCCGACAAGCCCTATCGAACATAGATCGGATAGTCTGTATTCGGCCGGGGGAGCGCACATTGGAAAGAAAGTATTGTTAATGCCTTGTGAGATAATTACAATAGGTATCTTATACCTATTAGAGAATACGTATGCAGCAGGCGGGACATCCATGTAATGGTCTGGTCCGGTAACTGTGTCCGTACAAGGTATGCTTGCCAACAAATCTCCAATAATTTTTTCGCTGAGTATCTGCCTATAGAAGGGTAGACGAGACTCCAACTCCTCGTACAGCTCTTCCCTAACCTGTCTCCATCCTACTTCAACTGAATAGCCAAGATGTCTTGCGAGTGCATGATATCCACAATGGCCATCCTTAGGAACATCAACAATAGACGAAATGAAATTCCGTATCTCAGGTAGAAAATTTTGAATGTATAGACTATATGAATCAGAGAAGTTATATAAACCCTCCATCGTGACTGTATCGTTCGTTTTCTGTTTTTTCTCCCTTCGAATAGTAAGCTTACTCTTTTTCTTCGAAATTATCACACTTTCGATAACCGACTTTGACTCAACTTACTCTAAATTGCGTTCAATATGTTCAAACAAGGATGGATCTTTTTTAGTTGTCTCTACCTCCTTTTTTTTGTGCTCTACTCATTCTTGAGAGTGGTCTTCCCTTAGGAGTTCGAACAACAGATGGCTTTTACAATCGAGTTGTTACCGGGACTGCAATTTCTTGGATTTTAACCTCAATGGATCTTCTCTCCGGTTCCGATGCGACACACCACCTTGCGTGAAGGAGTTTCACTTGTGGCAAAGAAAAAAAAATATCGTGAACTTCCACCATCGGCATTATCAACAGCTGTCTCCAACGTTGATCAACAACATCTATTGGAATAGGTATAGATTGACGACGATATTCGTTAATCTCAAGTGCACAAGGAAGGCCGAGTGAATGTCGATATGAACAACCGCAAACCTTGGGATCATAACCAACCAACTTCGACCTACCAATCTCCTCAAACAATAAGCCCACGGCCTTGTGAGATACTACATGGATTAAAGCATCCAAGAGGTGTTCATGCTTGTATTCATGCTTTGCAATATTGAGGCTCGTCTCAAATGATGCTACAATCTCGTTCACCGTGGAAATAATCATCAAATGAATCGATTTTTATTTTAAAAATACTAAAAAAAATTATTCGGTTTGGATTTCGATTTCGGTCTAAAACCGAAAACCAAATAAGATTTATACAATTATGTAAATATTCTTATTTTATGCATATTCTGTGATTAAAAATGTATATATTTTGAAAACAACAATTATATATATATATATATATATATATAGAGAGAGAGAGAGAGGGAGGGATCAAATACATCCCTTTTTTGTCCACTCCAAGCATCATCCCTATTCACACCATTGGATGTCACGCCCCGATTTCGCCGAATCATAGGGGCGTCCCCCGGCGTGACCGCCGTGCGGGCCTGGGGTTGCGCCCGCACAAAGCTAAAGTATTTTGCATAACGAGCACATATTCAGAGTACGCAGATAAATTGAAACACAGATTTGAAACATGAAAAAGTTCTCTTTATTGATATATGAACATCTATTACAAACTCTTGAACGAGTCAGCTAATTTGCCGCACGGACTTACAAAAGTGTTGACACAAAATGAGATAGCAGTCATGTACATTACATCCCTTTACTAAACTTTAAAATGATAAAGACCTCTGGGATGGAGGACGGCTTTGCCACGAAGCTGCATTGTGTATTGAGTAGCAAGCTCCTTTCTTCAAGTACTTCAAAATGCGGCGCAATCAGGATGCGCCTACAGCTGGACTGGATCGGGAAATACAACTTCGGCTCCTCGCTCGGTTCCCCTTAGTACGGGGAACCTGTTTCAACGAGGGTCGGTATGTCGAAACATACTAGTGAAGGCGAGCTAAACACAACTATACCAATCAACATGTTGTTTTAATGAAGCATGCATATTTATTGTGGTCTTTCTATCTTGCCTTAGTTCATTTACAAGTAGGCAACATATAGAATTTACTGAAATGAACTTGCCACCGTTCGGTGGCTTTTACCTGTCCGTCTGAACCACCTGCACAATACTTACCATGCCTTCCCTGCCACGAAGACACAAGTTAGTTTGCAACAGGTTTAAATATACAAGATGATCACTGGCTTGATTGCCATAATGGACATAGTCAATGACGAGGATGGTTTGCAGCTGCAAGTACGTGAGGTGCTGCATACCATCCCGTCCAAGAACGTGAGACTAAACGTGAAGTTCCGTCCGGAATCGGATCGGTGCCAGTGCCCCAGCAGCCGTCCGCAGGAACTATACCTTGTGCACAAGTTGTCCATGATCTAACGGTATCAATAATTTGTCAAACATTTCTATGCACTTCAGGCAACACGAGTACAAGACATATCAATAATTGTTAAACATTTCATGCACTTCAGGCAACACGAGTACAAGACATATAACATTACATGATTTATTTTGCATAGCCTCCCTGAACAATTATGCGCATACAAGGTGTGTTCCATACTTAGCACGATTTATAGAACATTTGCAACGAACTAGCATACAATAAGATAACAGTTCACATGTTTGGTTGACAAGCAATACAATCCAAGTCTATTCCCTTTTTATCTTGACATCTTTTAGTTATTATTTGGTATCGTTTGATCGGGGCAAACAAGGATGCAAGATTTATTAGGTGTGAAGACTTGGAAGAAGGGCTAGCTAATCGGGATGGTAGCCACTCACTTAGTTGGTTGAAAGGGAGAAGGAAAGAGGCGCTTCAAGACTCCGCTCGTAAGCCGCCTACTGCTCGTTTACCTACATCACGAACAGCTCGATCAATACCTCTTCCTCTCTTTCCATACTCGGAATTGAAATGCAGTGCAATGAACGAAAACAATAAATTCTATCGAAATCGTTCAAGGAAAACAAGCAAATCCGAAAACCAACTCAAAGCACGAAAGCATCAAGCGAAATCGAAATCCGAGGCAACAAAAGATAACAGCGGAGAGGTCCCTCCTGACTCTGCCGCTAAGTCGATCCCGGGGGCACGGTCCACTGAATATGGGAATCAATTCCGAAGAAGCAAATCCATAACGATGACGAGTTCTTGTTTCAATCTATCCCGATCGAACGATACCATCTTGTGTTTCTTAGCCGCGCTCCCCGAATAGGAGGAATGGGGCGCCACATTGGATGGGCTTTAAGTCATCTAATCTTAATCGTTGATTTATCAACGGTTAAGATTAGATGACTTAAAGCACATCCAACGGTGTTAACATGAGAGATGTTTGGGATAGACAAAAAAAGGGATGGATCATGATCCCAATCGTGTGTGTATATATATATATATATATATATATATATATATATATATATATATGTGTGTGTGTGTGTGTGTGTGTGTGTGTGTGTGTGTGAAATCCAACTATGAACACAATTTTGAAATACAAGAAATATGTGTATAAAATTATAATTTTTAATATAATTTAAATACGATTGTAAATTTGGGTTCGATCTATTAAACAATAACAATAGTCCATCCGACCAAACCGAATAACCCAATAGCTTATTCGGTTCGGTTTCGGTTTTGGATAATTTTGATTCGGTTTCCAATTTAGATTTTTAAATTTTTGATTTATTTGATTTTGACTATTTTGATTCGGTTAAAATCGAATAAAGCGAATGTTCACCCCTATTTCCTTCAGCCTTGCAATCGGGAGGGAGGAATTTAGGGTTGTACTTCAAAAAGAAGAGGCAGCAGAGTACGTAGAAAATTAATGGACATTCTGCCATTCTCTTTCCAACATATTACACCTATCCAGATTACCATCCTGCTAACAAACCAACCAACTCTCGTGAGGCTAGTGAAGTACTGAGCATACACGTTCATTGTACAAAATTCATGTCTTCTTTTCCACATCATTATTTTAACCAGGATCAACTGAATAAATCGTCTTTGTCAAAATCAAAATGTTTCATATCCCCAGAAGCCCATGGTGTGTAGCAAAGAAAGAGCCCTAACAAAGCTGCATCAATAACCAAGTCAACTCTAACTTTGTTTTTTCTTTCTTCCAAATACGGTCTATAAATCTTCTGTTGGGGATGGAGATGGCTTATTCGTTGGATGCGGAACATTGTTGGATTAGACGTTGTTACACAGCAAAAAAAAAATACAGTACTTCAGAGAATTAACGAGATTCGACAATGTGCCTACGTCCTCCGACAAAAAATAGTATTCCTTTTCTTTTTCTACTAAGAATAATGTGATTACAAGTTACAATTCCTTTCTTGGATTCACTCAAGAGGTCCACAAAGGTCTTTGTTCTCTTATAAAAGTATGGACACACTTTGGTGAAAAATTACCCTGAAGAAAAAATACCATCCGAATGAACACCACTTGCAAGAAACAACAACACTAGCAAGAAGTAAAAAAGGAGCACCAAAACATCCACCATTCACCTCCTTGTATAGCTTAATGAGGTAGAGGCTTCTTCTCCAAGATTGTTTAATCTAAGGGTCATTAACCTTGGGAAGTCCAAAAGACAAATGTCTTTCTCCGAGGGTGAATGAACCTTAGGAACATCAACTCTCTTCTCTCCACCTATAGAGGGACCACCTATCATCTTCCGAAACGCACTTTGAATTCTTTTTTTTTCTTTTTTTTTATCGAATATATGAGTATGGATAGACCATTATTTGTCGATTGTCAACTCCACGTCGCAAGTACCTTAAGTTGACACAGCTTTCGTTCGTCGTGTTAGTCAAAAGGTTCAAATTGTTGACCGAACACTGAAAGGCCGAAGATCGTTAAAGTCTATTGGAGATGGATGTTGGGGCTAGGGTCCCGTTAACGGAGAAGTGAGAAAAATGATTGGACTGTTGGAAACGCGGTGTGACCCGAACCGGAGTTAGTCCATGAGGTGCGATATTGGATTGGGACTATATGCCTTAAAAGAAAATTTTCATGTAAGGCCTAAACCAATCTCAATTATCTACACCTCATGATCCCACCTCCTACCCGATGTGGGACTAAATTATCAACTCCATTGTCACCCACCTTTTGAGCGCTCAACCGAAAACGAGATACAATCCAAAAATCTCCACCTTAGCTCGTTTCTGCTAGCCGAACAACTTTAGCACACCCCGGTTACCTTTGCTCGTTCCCGCTAGCCGAGCAACCTCAGCACACCCCGGCTACCTTTGCTCGTTCCCGTTAGCCGAGCACCCTTCCCCGGCTACCTTTGCTCATTTTTGCTAAGCGAACAGCCTTAGCACACTCCGGCTACATTTGTTCGTTCCCGCTAACCGAGCACCTAGGAGATCCAACATATTGTCATCTCGATCCGTTCGACCACAGAACCAAACCTGACACGATCATCCAACGCAGTAAGCATACAATTTTATTAATGTGATATTTTTACTTTAGCTATGATCTGTTAACAATTCATAATCAGGAATGTAAAACATAAACATGAACATATCACTTACAATGATTCATGCCTACACGACGGTCATTGGTGATTTTCACACCAAGAAAGACTATATAGGATATTACGACGTGTCATTCCAATATGTATAGCTAGTCCCACTGAAGGTCCCGTAATAACTCGTGTTTAAAGTATGTTCCACATAATTTTCTCCTAGGCAAATATAATCTCGGTGTTTTGGATATCGTTCAAGGAAAGCCAAACATTGTGCACAAGTTGTCCATGATCATGCAAATGCGTATACTCTAGCTACAAATCATATTTTGCATAGTAGTAGAAACTGAAAATAAATGCAATGCAATTTATACTCGTACATCTCATTTCCCAAGTTTAAGCTCGAAATCTTATATTCTCATTCAGGGTTATCACGATTGGCGATCCATTTATCCCAAATCATTATCAACTATTCCATTGTACCAAAACATTTCTATAACATTTTTTTCGTAAATGTCAGAATACAATATCACTGAAATTATCCATTTTCTACTATCTTATTCTCGTACATAAGTGCACCAACAGTTTACATATCCAACATTTCAATCAATAACAATAATACAAGTGACCACTTTATTTTTTATCTTTTATTAAGGCATCATTGATCGCAATAACACAGTAAAGGAACAAAAATGAGTTCTTTTATTAGATGTGAAGATAAAGAAGAGAGATTATAGAATTACCTAGAGGAAGAGAACTACTTCGCAACGATCAAACTTCCCTGCAATGGCACCAACATTGATTTAGTATATACTTCTCTTATATTTCCTTCCTCTTTATCTTAAAATTCCAAAATGGATGCAGAAATCGATAAAAGCGAACAATAAAAGTTTGGAATATCTTAACAGCTCGGTTGTTTTATAGCCTATGGCTATCTTAAAACTCAATACACATCCTTAACAAGTTTGTTTGCTGGTTTTCACCGCTTTCATGGCAAGAAGTCTTCGAAACTTGTACGGAGTCCATGAATTCAACAAGGAATGTCAACAATCACTCATGAAGAATCAGTAATCTTTAAAGAAGAGTAATCGATGCTTGATAAACACGTTATAGATTATGACACAGAAAATAGATCGAATTTCAAACACAGCCATTCACTTGGTGATATCTACCACACTCACTTGGTGATAAGAACACAGCCATTCCCTCGGTGATATCAGCCATTCACTTGGTGACAGAGAAAATATTCCAGAGTTGTCAGGAGGACCTTTTGAGTAGAAACATAGGCAAAAAAAATAACTCAATTTCCAGGTAGCTAAATTAAACACACACTAAAATATCTACCTTGAATCTTAAGCATAGAAAGAGAAACTTCATTGAGATTAAGAATCAAGATATCTACCACATCCCATTGTGCCAAAACGAACAATGATTAAATGAAAGAATATACTTGCAGATGTTGTAAATTGTGATATTTAGTTTTCAAAATCAAATGAGACAATTAGACTCTACTTAACTGAATTCTTTATTCCAAAATATACCATAGTACCTTCAACCATTGAGATTGTAATCAAATGGAACTTATTCTGCACAACATTTGAAAATGAAAACATGCCCAACTTGTTACTGTCCCAAGATTTATAGCAGATAATAATGAAAAGAATCTGTGCATTCATGTCGTAAACTTGTAATCCTCCTAGTATATAGCCTTCATCAGCTTCGAGCAATACACTACGCCAATGAGTGTTATCATGTCTATTCTTACTTCAATTGTGTTACAGTAAACTTCTCTTGCAATGTCTACGGTTTACAACAAAAGATACCACCATCTTACATCCCCCCAAGAAGATAACTGACAATCACCCCGAATCTCAATCAGCATGATCTTCTACAACTTGGGCATTTGGAAACAAGGGCTCTCTTCTACTGGGAAAACCAGGAGGAGTTTCCAAATTCGGACCTCTAAATTTCAAATCTGCCGTCCCTCTAAAACCCGGATCTGAAGAAGTAGACCTAAATGGAATGCCAGGACCTCCAGGATACCAAGGTGGAGGGGAAACATACCTCCGTGTCGGACCTCTAAGTCCACCACTCAATTCTCTCAGATCACCAGTTCTTGAACCGTCTGGATAAGCTCTCTCACCGGACCCAGAACCCAAAATGCTCCCTGGAGTTGTAGTAGTAGATGTACTAAAAGACTCTTCCGGTGTCCATCCTAAGGAATCCTTCTTTTTCACATAGAATTGCCAAATACTAATGAGAAAGAGTAGGAAGAGGAGGACAGGAACACTCCAAACCACAGCATTACTCTCCAACTTGAACACCAGAAGATTTGAACGGTATATACCAATATATCCGCTGCCCAGCCCCAATATTAAGAGCTTTTCACGGTCTGTGGCGATGAGAGGCTTTGTCAATGATGATCCATCCATTACAGCATTAGAATTCAAGTCCTCTGGCTTGATTTCTTGAAGACTGGAAAAGAATAGAGGCCGAGGTGCTCCAACCCTGCCATAATACTGAGAAGATATGTTATAGACATAGACCTTTTCTTGTGTTACAGCAAGAAGGTACCCTTTGATGGTCTGGATGGAGACTGGGCTACCATCAATCTCAGACTTACGAATGGACCGTACCCTGCACTTGAGAGTGCTGCCATCTCCCAAGAGCACAACGTGAATCAGGTCGCCTTCCGCTGTAAACCCGTAGGCCTTTGACCTCTCTGACCCATCGAAAGTGTAACTTTTGGCAAGGGAACCATTGAGGCCCTCACAGTCAATCTCCTTCACCATCATCGACCTGTGGTATTGAAAAATGTGAGACAAATTCACGTAAAACAAAATACTTAAAATTTCTAAAAATATAACAAACTATACTGAAATAATAAATAAGGTAATAAGTTTGTTAAAATTCAAAAAAGGTAATATGTCGCCAAAAGCGTTGTGTCGCCAAAAGCGTTGTGTCGCCAACATCAACGGCGACGTGAATGTTAATTTTTTATTTTTATTTTTTTTGGAAATTTTTGACTTGGGTGAGAGTTAGAGGGACAAAACTTTTTAGTGACGAGATTAGTGACGAAATAGGACTTTTAATGACAAAATTGGACTTTTAGTGACCAAGATCTTTTAGCGATGAATTTTTTTTAACAAAAAAAATTGCATTATTGTTGCCATTGGTATTGGCGACACAATCCTCCTGGCGACATGTTATACAATTCAAATTCTAGTGACGTATTTGTACTTCTAGTGATGAAAATGGATATTTAGTGACGAAATTGTTTGTTAACAATACATTCATGCTCCAAAGACCTTTTTTTAAAAAAGATAAATTAGCATTCATGTCGCCATTGCTGCTGGCGGCATGCTTTTGGCGACACATTACCTTTTTCGAATTTTAACCAACTTATTACTTTATTTATTATTTTACTATAGTTTGTTATCTTTTTATAAATTTTCGGAACAAAATACGCCCATGCTTAGTTCTAGCAAGAATGATTAGAATTGACAGATGTATTAGCATCTAAAATTACTTATCTTTTTATCCCATCAAACATGATAACTATAAACTTGAAGGACATGTTAACACATACATATTACACTTAAATATGTTAACTATAGTGATATAATTAGTATTGTCATTATTGTGATTTTTATAAGAAAAATAGCAATTATAAGCTATAGAAGTTCACAGTATACTCACCGGATGCTCGTTTCAATAGTCTATATCTATGTTGTCATAGGCGACGCTCAGTCGCGCCTAGGCATGCAGGTTGGAGAGGAGTCGCCTCGATCTACCCTGGGTGTTGCGATGGTCACTTATGCGCGCCTAGGCGACCGCCTAGGGTCGTCCAAGGAGAAAAATGCGATATTTACGAGGGTTTTTTTTTCTCGTCGCTACAACTGTAAATTCCAAATGAGTGTTTTGATTGGGCTTTAGATTTATGGTAAAACGCACCGATGCTTTGCCAAAAATATAAAGGAAAAAAGAACAAAGAGGTTATTGTTGCCGAAAAGAAAAAAGAAAAGAACAACTCAAAATCTCTAATCTAGGTATGTTCATTTTTGGTTACTGCTGCTACTTCTTCATCTTCTTCAGTTTTTGTTATGTTTTAAATTTATTTTTTGTTTTATGTTCTTATTCTCCAATCCTGTCTATGTTTTTTGATTTCTGCTTCCTCTTCTCCAATTCTTTTTCTTCTTCAGTTGTTCTTATGTTTTTTTCTTCTAAAAAACTTTGTGATTTCTGCCTTGATTTCCAATAATGACTTCTTCTTCTTCTTCTTCTTCTTCTTTTTTTAACTTGTGCTTTGTCTCGATTTCTTCTTCTTCTTCTTCTATTTTGTTTTTGTTTCTAACTTTTTTTTTAAAACTTTCTGCTGTTGCTCTAGATGGAAGATTCTGGATGGATGTAGGAATCCTGAGCGGACGCCTAGGCGAGGCGGATGGACTGTCGCCTTGCCTCGCCTAACGTCCAGTACAACATAGGTCAATATAACTTATCGTTCTTATATTGCATTAAGCAAACTTTAGAATACATTCATAATCAATTGTTGTTTCATGTTAATTACCATGTTCATTTATACAACTAAACGGCAGAAACGAACTTGTGCATCTCAACGTGCTTCAAAAAAAGTGTTCTGGTAATATTTAAAGTTCCTTCCGTCATCTTTGGTCAATTTAGATAGACAATATGACAGTCGTAATTGTCATCCAAGACACATTATTCACCAATCATGTTAATCCAAAAAGCGAATAGAATTGCAGCAATAATATAGACAACATCTTTGTCGTCCATTTTTGGGAAAGTATCATGCGGACTATAAATTCTATAATGCAGCAAAAGTTTACAGACCTGATGGAAGTTTTTTTTCGCACAACTTCCATAACTTACCAAAAAAAAGTTAATACCCAAGTTCGTATAATTATTACTTTTAACAGGAAGTCTCTCCATGAAAGTTGGGAAACTCAAAAGAAAGTTTGGGTAAAGAACAAATTCGACAGGGTGACAACAGCTATGACGAACAAGCGCCAATTACAGGTGCCAAAGCATTTTTCGCTATAATATTACCTTTCAAACTTCCATTTATGTAATTTTACACGTCATCCATAATATTTCTCCAATAAAAGAGAATTTGAAAGTCGTCGACTTGCCCATTTCTACATAATTTGTTCAGAAACTATTTCAAGCAAAGGTCTATCATCAACTTGCTCGGTTCATTATAGCGTAACAGCTTGCCCGTTGTCATTGCAGAGTTTTCATGCCAACCATCACAACCTCCAATAAACTAAGGCAAATTATAAGGGCACTACACTTGTTACTTGGGGGTAGCCCAATGTAATTTTTTCCAAAATTACAAGTTTGCCACTCTTAAAGTTACTTGGGGCTAGCCCACACCAAGCTATATAAGTGAACAAATTTTCTATTTTAGGCATTTCACCCTCACTTGAAGAAACTCACTCTCCAAGTCTAAACCTAAATTTGGAAATTGATAGTTGTGGTCCCAAGTGGAAGAGAATTTTGCTTTGGTGATTGTCCAACGAGTATTCTTCCGGTATGTCTTCGACAAACATACGATGAATAAGTTTTGCGATTGTCAAAAAAAAATTAAGTTTTTTTTTTTTACTATTGTAGGAACAATGCATGAAAATATCTTCGATGACGAAGTCGGATCATGCAATCCATTAAATATGCACTCTTGACGTTCCGAAGAACATGTCAGTTGTTCCGAAGCACGTACGGTATGTAAAACGACAACCCTAATTCGACAGTCATCGTGTAAGGACTGTATAAAATTAGACAGTCCTATATAAATATAAGACTGTCAATAATTATACAGTCCTATATAAATACAGGACTGTCAGAATTTCGACAGTCCTATATAAAAGTAGGACTGTCATAATTTTGACAGTCCTATACACAAATAGGACTGTCAAAATAGTGACGGTCCTGGATCTTAAAGACTAAATTATTTGAAGTGTCAATTATATGAAGTTATTAATTTTTATATTATTTTATATTGGTTATAGGACCAACCTTGTATAGATGTTGTGGTACATCCTGCTATTGGGGTTGATGTGGATGATATATTCTCAACGGATATTCAATTTGTAACCCAGGAAGAAGCATTAGATTGGTGCAGAGAAGTTGGAAGACGACATAACATAGTAATTGTCATTGCAAGATCCATCAGATCTCGGCCGGGCCGAAAATATGTAGAGCTGGGGTGCGAAAGAGGAGGTGTGTTTAGGGATCATAAAAAAAATGGTGTTGTTGAAAAAAAAAATTCCTAAGAAAAACGTTAGGACGAGAAAATGTGGTTGTCCATTTAAGGTGTTGATTGTAAAAGTAGAAGATGTGAAGTGGATAATCGAAGTTAAGAATGGAAGACACAATCATCCTATTCCAGGGACACGGATCATGCCTACATGGCACGGTTGAAGGAGGATGAGAGAAAGTTGGTTGAAGAATTGTTCCTTTCCGGAGTTGTACCGAAACAAATTTATTCTGCCGTGCGACAAAAAGAAGATGGGAACAAGTCTACCATAAGGACGATCTATAATAGTTTGGCCAGAGCGAAATTTAATAGTATGAAAGAAAGAATGGCGATGCAGCAATTATTGAAGTTGCTTGGGGAGCATCACTACGTGGAGTACCATAGAAGACATCCACAAACTGATGAACTCCTTTCGTTGTTTTGGGCTCATCCTGATTGCACACACTTGGCTCGGTCCTTCGCATACGTGTTGATCCTTGATTGTACATATAAGACCAACAAGTTCAAGATGCCTCTTTTTCACGTTGTTGGGTTTACGTCTACGGAAAAAACATTTACAGTCGCTTTTTGTTTTATGAAGAGTGAGACAGTAGAGGATTACACATGGGCGTTGAGGAAACTACAATCCCTTTACACAGGTTACAAAGAGCCCTCTGTTTTTGTTACCGACAGAGAATATGCGCTGATAAATGCTATAGATATTGTATTTTCTCATGCGCAAAGACTACTATGCACTTGGCATATAAATCGAAATATCCAAGCTCAATGCAAGAGAAAATTTGAAAATGTGGACGGTAAAATCGACATGCTTCGCTTCGAAGAATTCTACAGTGATTGGAGTCTTGTATGGCGAGCAAGTACTACAGACATCTACAACACAGCATGGTACATGTTCCAACAAAAGTGGGAAACGAGTAACCCGACATGCATATCTTATATCAAAGATACTTGGCTAGAACCACATAAAGAGCAATTCGTCTTAGCATGGACGAACATGGTGAAGTATTATGGCACAATCACTACGAACCGGGTCGAAGGATCACACTCAAGTTTAAAATGATATCTACGGTCATCGGTCGATAATTTTGTCTCCATTTGGCAATCGATTCATTTGATGATTATTTCTACGGTGAACGAGATTGTAGCATCATTTAAGATGAGCCTCAATATTGCAAAGAATGAATACAAGCAAGAACACCTCTTGGATGGTTTAATCCATGTAGTATCTCACAAGGCCTTGGGCTTATTGTTTGAGAAGATTGGTAGGTCAAAGTCGGTGGGTTATGATCCCGAGGTTTGCGGTTGTTCATATCGACATTCACTCGGACTTCCTTGTGCACATGACATTAACGAATATCGTCGTAAATCTATACCTATTCCAATAGATGTTGTTGATCAACGTTGGAGACAGTTGTCGATAATGCCGACGGTGGAAGTTCAAGATGATTTCTTTGCTTTGCCACAAGTGAAACTTCTACACGCAAGGTGGTGAGTCGCATCGGAACCGGAGAGAAGATTCATTGAGGTTAAAATCCAAGAAATTGCAGTCCCGGCAACAACTCGATTGCAAGAGCCATCTGTTGTTCGAACTCCTAAGGGAAGACCACACTCAAGAAAGAGTAGAGCAAAAAAGGAGGAGTCAACTAAAAGAGATCCATCCTTGTTTGAACATATAGAACGCAGTTTGGAGGCAAAGTCCGTAATGGATAGGGTGGTATTTCCGCAGAAAAAGAGTAAGCTTACTATTCGAAGGGGGAAGAAACAGAAAACGAACGATGCAGTCACGGCGGAGGGTTTAGATAACTTTTCTGATTCATATAGTCTATACATTGAAAATTTCCTACCTAAGATACGGAATTTCATTTTGTCTATTGTTGATGTTCCTAAGGATGGCCATTGTGGATATCATGCACTAGCAAGACAACTAGGCTATTCAGTTGAAGCAGGATGGAGACATGTAAGGAAAAAGCTGTACGAGGAGTTGGAGTCTCGACTACCCTACTATAGGCAGATACTCGGCGAAGAAATTGTTGGAGATTTGTTGGCAAGCATACCTTGTACGGAAACAGTTACCGGACCAGACCATTATATGGATGTCCCGCCTGCTGCTTACGTATTCTCTAATAGGTATAAGATACCTATTGTAATTATCTCACAAGGTATTAACAATACTTTTTTTCCAATGTGTGCTCCCCCGGCCGAACACGGAGTATCCAATCTATGTTGCATAGGGCTTGTCGGACAACACTTCGTCATCCCAAGGTTGATCGGTCATTCTCCTATTCTGCCACCTTCTACGCTTTGGTATAAACACGCACCAAAGGAAGCGATCGCATGTACGACACCCTACACGAATGCAATGGCTGCCTATAAAAAAATAATGAAGATGGAGGATCCAAAAATCATGCCGAACGACTACTTTGATATTCTAATCGATTGATATTGTATATTGAAATATATTTTGTGCAATGAGCCATGTATGTTTAACTGTATGTTGTGTGTATGTTGTGTGTATGTTGTGCAATGAAAGGAGTTATCTAATTGATACTAATCGATTTTGATTGTATGTTGTGCATTGATACTAATTGATACTAGGACTGTCAATATGTAAAAGTGCCAGAAAACTAGGACTGTCAAAATTTTGACAGTCCTAAACTTTACCCACTGTCTATGCACGGTTATATGTAAGTTTAGGACTGTCAAAATTATGACAGTCCTAGAAGATACTAGGACTGTCAAATTGTTGACAGTCCTAAACTTTATCCATTGTCTGTATGTATGTAGCAAAATTAGCTCCACTGTCATAATCTGCACATTTGACAACTGTATGTATGTAGCAAAATTAGAACACAAATTGTATGTATGTAGCAATTGTAGCATATTTTCAAATTGTAGCAATTGAAGCAAACTTAGAACACAAATATTCAAAGTGTGAATTGTAGCAAATTCATTCAAAGTTTTACAACTCAAATTCATAGTTTAAACTTTTACAAGTCTCAAAAGTCATATTCATTGAAAGTTTTACAAGTCTTCAAACGGGGCCTAAACTTCATGCCGCCTCTTTGTACGTTGCTCTCTATTTTCCAAGAAAGGAAAATCTTCAACGTTGTCGATTTGTTGGAGTTCGTCATTGATTGCCATATAATTCGAACCCTGACAACTTACGAGGCTTCTTCTCAACTTCTTCACTTTCCTTGCATATTCATGAGAAATAAAAAAAATTTGTTATGTTATAAACATTTACAAATATCAAACTGAAAGTGAAGAAGTTGGCTCACCATCTTGACCAATGCAGTATACAAGACCGATTTGGCAGGAAGATCTGAAGGTACACGCACAATATCGCCTCCGCGTTGGAACAAGGTAGGTAGTCCGACACCGACGTAGTAGGCGAGGTAGTCGTCGCTACACTCCGTCATATTGACTGCTGCTTGCCGTTCGGTTTCTCTAATAACGTGACGTTGCCACTCGGTGAAGAAGTCTGATATCCAGTTGAACGCCGCAGGAATATAGTTTAGCGGTTTTGTACCTCGCGGAGCAGTTATCATTTTCAAAGTGCGCTTTGGGACAGTTTGTACGTAGCCAAACTGACGGAGCACTCTATCCGGCATATAAGCCTCCTCGATTTCATAACTGATAAGACCGTGATATAAAGCGACTGGTTGCAATGGACGACTAGTCTGTCGCAAATCACGGTATGGATCCCAAACAATCTGCACCGCATAAAATTTAGCATAACGTCATTTAGCATAACGTAGTCAATTAATACCAATTAAGTAAAAAATTAAGTCTAAATTTACCTCTTTTGTCGTCATATCTTCGAGTGCATTCCGTAGGGCGGCCAATGTGTGAGAATGTTTGGCATTTTCCTTAGTTGGCTTCCATCGGCACATTCTAGAAAGGTTCTCGTCATACCCTCGGTTCAGTTTAGCCGGCTGCAGGGTTGGAAAGTACTCGTATATCCATGCCTTCACGTAACCAAGTTAAAATGCCATCGTTCTACAAATGCTGATAGCAGTGCATTATCCACCGTCGTATATGAGTAGCTACCCAAATATTGTAAACCGGTGGGACTGATTTTTGCCTTCACATCGTCTCCCAATAATTCATACCTCCATGTATTGCATTTTTTTCCGTGGTTGATCACCGTCAATATACGAGAACTCTCCTGAAAAGTAAACAATTGGATGAAGTTATACCTCTATGTAAAATGTACTTATCTATGAACTTTGAACTTACAACTATATATAAAATTATCATAACGTAATGTACTTACCGGATTGTTTCATATTTGGTATGCAATATGATTTTCGATCGACGGTAACATAGAGCAACCGTTTGGACGAGTCTCGACTGGACTATCTGGCTGCTCAGAAGGTCCTGAACCATCAGTAGCCCAGTTTCCGAGGGTTTGTGGGAGACTCTCGACAGGACTATCTGCAGGCTGAGAAGGTCCTGAACCATCAGTAGGCCGATTTGGGACATTTGGCATGTCCTCATCGGAGGAGGAAGAAGAACCGGAAGAACTGGGAGGAGCACGTCTCTTCGAAAGAGTGACAGTCTTCTTCATCAATCGACGTTTCCTCACTTCAGGGCGTGCCTCGGGCTCGCGGATAGTGACACCTGGTAAAATAGTACGCGAAATATTGCGTTCCTTACGCATCGATGTAGTAGGACGTCTTCTGATGATATCTTCATCCACAGTGCCCTTCCGAGGGTCATGACTATAAGACAAAAAATAAAATTTTATTTAACATTCTAAATTAATTTAACATTCAGGACTGTAGATACGTATACAGGACTGCAAAAATTTCAACAGTCCTAATTTTTTAGGACTGTTGAAATTTCTACAGTCCTTTATAAATTTAGAATTGTAGAAATTTCTACAGTCCTTAATTTATATAGGACTGTAGAATTTTCTACCGTCCTAAATCTATATGGGACTGTAGAAATTTCTACAGTCCCGCCCGATACTGTCGACATTGTATGCCCTAAAATCGGGTTCGACCATCCAAGTAAAAGTCTAAACTACATCCTAAACTACATTCAGGACTTGTATGCCCTCATTTGAAAAATGGAAAGAAAATCACTCAAAATTTTCGAAATGCAATAGGATTTTTAAACAAATTTGGAAAATTTTGTAAATACAATAGAACAAGGAGAAAGAAAATTTGTACCTTGATTCTTTCGACACTTTGGGAGCCATCGACAAGGAGGAGGAGGACGAAGTCGAGGAGAACGGCTTCGGCGGGAGGGGGGAGGGCTCCGGTGGCTTTGGGAGGGTTTGGGAGGGTTTGGGATGAGGGTTTCAAGTTTGGGCTAGTATGAGTAAACTAATGGGCTAGTGTGAGTAAACTTTGTTCATTAATGGACTAGCCCCAATCCTGGGCTAGCCCTTAGTAAAGTTTGTAGTGCCCTTATAAATTGCCTAAACTAAGCTCGCAGACACCCACTTGCTCATCCCAACATAGTTAAAAAATTTGATACCCAATAACAACTTGCAAATAATTATTCAAATTCTAACAAAAAGTATACTGGCCAGACTCCAACTTGTTATTCTGAATATAATTCAGACAACTACCAATTGAAATGTACTATCAAAACTAGGAAGCAGATAGTGTCGTCGAAACTCTCAACATACACTATGGCATGTCAAAACTGATGTTGTGTCTGTATATGTAAAAAAGTTATTTTTACAAACTGATGGTGTGTCTATATATTTAAAACCAAAGTTATTTTTACAAAGGAGTTATACCTGAGGTCGAGGGAACCAGCGCCGGCCTCGGTCAAGAACAGCAGCCGCTGCCTCATGAACGCGAGCGGCCTGCTCGACACGATCGCCGTCCCGTACAAAGTACCCGCATTCTCCGTGAAAACCCTAATCCTCCCACCGTCGTCCGCTGCCACCACGTACCTCGTCTTCCCGACCTGGTGCAGATCGAGGACCGCCACGGGAGGCGAGTCGAGGTCGCGGCTACCCCGCACGAAAGGGCGCGACCCCACCAGCCTGAGCGCGGTCCACCCGTGCCCTCCGTCCGACTCTGAGATCCGGTGGGCCGCGACCGATCCGTCAGCGTGCCCGGAGAAGAGGAAGCTCTCGTTCCTACGGGATGGCGAAGATGAAGGGAGGTAGGCCAGGATGGCGGTGACCTCCGAGTCGGACACGGCGGGGATGACTATGACGGGGTCGCCGGCGGAGGAGAAGACGTGGATCCTGCCGGCCGAGTCGCCGATGGCGAAGTAACGGGCGCCGCCGCCGGGATCGGCGTAGGGGAGCGCGGCGGCGCAGGTGGCTGCGGAGTCGAACCTCGCCGTCGCGGAGAGGCTGAACTTCTCGGACCAGAGCGGCTTCAGCTTCGCCTCGGCGACGATGGACGGCTGATACTGGACAGAGACCGGGGACTGGGCGGTGGATCTGGATCCGACGGTCGATTCGAGCGTGGATACCGATTTGGAGAGGGATTCGACGAGTGCTTCGAGTCGCTTGATCTGAGCTTCCTGTCGATCGAGAAGGGAGGGAGAGACTAGCGACGATGACGATGATTCTTCTTCTTGCTCGATCGAGGAGAGAGGAAGAGGAGATAGGAGGAGGAGAAGGAGGACTACTGGGAGTGACGCCATTGTTGGGGTTTTGGTGGTCTTCGCGGTCGCCATGAAATTCAGGGGTTGAGCGGGGTTGGGGGATGCGGAAATAAGTGGGGAACAAGAATTTTCGATACGATTGTGATGTGATGGCGACACGTGGCGGGGACAGGGATTTGGACCTCTCGAGGTTCATGCACCTGTGAGTTGGCGGTTGGAATTGTCTAGTGACGCGAAAAAGGTACTCATTTATGGCGACTGACGTGGCTGGCTGGGGTGGACCGTGGTATTGGTTGTTGGGCCCACTGCAGATTTTTTGTTCCCCTCTGCTTTGTTTAATATTTCCGCTACTAGTTCTGTTTGGATAGTTGAGGCTACGTTGAAAGCTATTGAAAGTGTCACTTTTATTGTAACTGATTGTTTATTCAATTTTGTAACTTGATTATAAATGGTTGTGATATAATATTTATAACTAAATTTTTTTTTTTTTTTTCGGATACAGTGAAAAATGAATTGCAATTCTATTACAATTGTCTATGTTCTCTACTTTTATAATTCTTACGTACACTTCTACATTATCATCCAAACAAGTGGTTTAAAATTTCTCACTTGCGGAAACAAAATATTATGTATCCATACATATTTTAAAAAGTGATTATTTCACACTTTATTCAAGCGCACTACGTTATAATATATTGAAAGGGACGCTTGCACACTTTTGAGGAGCTACTGTCACGTTCCGCTCCCAGAATACTGGATAAATACGAGAACTGACATGGCCAACCACACCTTGCAAAATATCGAAGTAAGCCGTAATGTGCTAAGATTGTCAAAAAGACAAATGGGTTGACTCTAGCATGCTATGACGTCAGTCCTAAGGCCGACAAATCCTATTATCTCAATCCATCAACAACAATTTCAAGTGTATATCATATATGAATGTAAAGAGGCGTCCAAAAATACATACCATATATGATCATAAAACTAGTGAATACAAAATGCTGCACTAACAGAGTATAATTATACATGATCAAATATATCAGTCATGATCTAATATATATATCATGTTGACTGTAGTCTCAAAAATATAAGGAACTAACATTGCCCCTTGCTAACACCAAAAATCGAGAAATCAAAACGAGTGATGGAAGAAGGAAACTCACTCGCGAGCTTCGGCCACAGTCTTACGAGTGCAAGCCATCTTGTTGGAAGTACGGAGGATCCTGATTCCCTTCGGGTAAATCTGTCCAAGCAAAACCAATGGGGTCAGAACCCCAAGCAACAAGTACCACAAATGAGCTCAAGGTGTTAACCAAAACCACAATCAGCAGAAACAAAAGACAAACGAATATCTAAATAAATGCGGGTCGAGCTTTGTACGGTACCAATGCACTTGTCTCGATAAAATAACTATAAGAACTAGTGCACTGATAACAAACTAACTATAAAGAAAGATAAGACGATGAGCGGCAAAAGGAGATAGGATCTACTATGGATCAAGACCACAACCCTTAAACCAAACAAAAACAGGGGTTGTAGACCTTTACCCGGGCAAAACTTTGTACTCTAACCACGCGACGAAATAAAATAGACTATAACAGGGCGAGATAGATGAATAGCCAAGCATTCATATCACGGCCAAACATGCATGCCTACGACTTGATATAATTAACTAACTAGGGTTATCACAAATATAGTTACTAACAAATGCATTATTTGAAGAATATCGCTACCACCGGCACTACAGTCAACCCAGATGGCCAAGGGTACGCTTGTCTAGTATTTATAGTGCACATCACAACAATGATGGATAAAGAACTTAAGCAGATAACTGATAGCATAACACAACATAACTTAGGCCTAAACTAATTTTGGTAAACATAAATTGATTTTTTTAAACATAACTTATCTGTAAATTATCTTGTAACATAAACTGAAACTGAAATATAACTTTAACATATACTAAAATGCATATACTGAAATACATAATATTATGAACCGCGGCTAAATAACAACAACTTGTAGCGCCGTAACACAGCACATATCTTATAACCACATTATGCAACGAACCATATAACTACCACGGTACATCACAAAGTCTTGTATATACCGAGGCATGTGTAAACTTAGTAGGTCACGGGACCCTTGCCTAGCAGAGTTGGTCCATGTCTCATGGGGCCCTTGGAGATTGAGGTAGCCGGTAGCGCAATATTCTTCCCTCCCAATGATCTAGTCAAATTTTATCTCGTTGAATTATTATTTTAACTTATTAAGTCGTGGACGTTCGAGAACTTCCTAGAATGACGAGTTACAAGTACGAGCTATTCACGGGTTATCACTAGCGAACTTATCGTATCCGCGACACGCGATACATTGGACAATATTCACACTCGATTGTCCGATGCCAAATGCAATAGGTTTATCATACACAATAATTTCTACGGTGTCTTGTGGGTCTGAACATGTGTTAAATTACAAGAGCAAAACATCCAACTATATAATACATAAAGAAATATCCCAAAAAAAATAGAAGGAACACATGATAAAACCAGGCACACAAACTTACAAAAACACAAGGTTGGCGCACAAACTCGAAAGTGCACAAGCTACAAAGGGGTGGCACACTATGTCAAGTTAACCAACATGACACATTTGACAAAAGTGCACGAACAAGAATATATAAGGCGTGCTTTCAAAGCATCACTACCACATTTTCTTGGAAAGGGGTATTTTAGTAATTTCATATTTAAGGCGTGCTTTCAAAGCATCACTACCACGTTTTCTAGGAAAGGGGTATTTTAGTAATTTCATATTTAATTAAATATTGTACATGATAAATAATTATTTGTTGTATTATTTAATTGTTGTTAGATGTTAGTTATTTATTTTGGACTTGTAAACCCCCTCGACAAAAATTCAGGTTTAATTAACTTAGATAGCATGATTAGGGTTAATTGGTTGCAATTAGGATTTATTATACAAAGTATTGAATATTTGTGCAGTGTTTTATTACTTAGGACACCTTACCGTTGTCCCGATATTTAGGACACTACACTAGTTATTACCCTAAAATAAATTCCATACACTTGGTCTAGACATACCAACCTACCATAATGACCCTTGTGTAACCCCCAGATACTGATTTTTGTGCCTGATTTTAGTCGCACTTGTAAATCCCCTGATTTTTCAGAAATTTTTAAAATTAATTTCTCACATTTTCTGGAATTTTTCTGTCATTAAAACCTAGGTATTTTGAAATTAAATGATTTTTAAATGATGTATATTAATATTAAATATTATAAAAATAATATTTTCTGGTGTAAAATAAAAAATTAGACATAGGATAATTTTCCGGGAATTTATTGGACCCCAAAAGCATTTTTAAAGCTCTAAAAACCAAGTTTTAAATAAACCCTAGAATAAACCGGTTTATTTCTATGAACCAAACCAACCCAGACCCGGTTCAATTGAACCGAACCCTGCGGGTCGGATCTGGGTCTAACCCGTCGACCCGAAACCCGACCCGTATTCCTGTTTTGTGGATCGGGTCGGATCCCCTCAGGCCCGACCCGGACCCAAACCCGACCCGGGAACTCAAATCCCAAACCCCCTTTCCACGATGATTCGGTTCCGGTAACCGCCGCCTGCCGCCGCGATCCCCGCCGACGATTACAACCCGTTCCCATCCCCAGCGCCGCTCCGGCTCCTCTACAGCGGCAGTCGCCTCACCTCCGCACCGTTCGTCGCTCCGCCTCCCGCTCCGACCTATAAAACCCCCTCTCCGCCTGGCCTCCTCCTCCTACTCCCCTGCCTCCCCTTCGTCCCCGACGAGACCCGGCCATCTCCCCGCTGCTCCTCCTCCAGATCCGCCACCCTCCGCCTTCCTCTCTGTCATGCCCCAGTCCCAAAATACCGAGGGACTGGACGCGTGATAATGGCCAGCAGCATGCACTGATGGACAAACCCAATTTAATGGATCCATCGGGCATACTTAAGCTGTATTACATCAGTCAGGGTTTTACTAATCTCATCCACAGATATAAGATAGCAATAACAGCAAAAGAAATATTAAACAACAATAGTCAAAGTAAATAAAATCGGAGAACAATCCGATATTAAGTCTGTTTACACAAGTTCTCAAAGACAGGAAATAAATAGTTCAATTAAACAGGAAATAAGTCCATTTGCCATAATACTGAGCAGGGCGAAGCAATTGTTCAGGAGAAGTCCTCAGCGATCACCTCGTCCTCAGGTTCAGGTACTGCTCCGAGTAGTGCTCCTGTTCCGTACACCTCTGGGTAGATCTCGTCTGCTAAATCTGGGGACATAATCCATTCCAGGTCCTCAGGGGACATAGCAAGGTACAGAAAACACAAGCCAAATATAATGCAGTACAGAAATAGAGAAATAACAGGGTAAGTAACTAACCAGCTAAGTGATCATGCAAGATGAGAGTTATTAATCATACTTCAGGCTGAGACTACTACAGGATCAGTGACAAGAAACCATAGCAGTGTTTTTTCTCGAAGGGCCAGTACAGGTGCCAAAGCTCTGTGTCAGAGACTAGAACACTTCCAGATAACCATATATATATAATATAATCAGCCTTGATATGGTAATACTCTCCCCACCCAATGAAATCTCACGTCACAGTTCTCAATGTTCATGTTACGCAAGATTAGAACTAATGCAGTCAGTCATTTATTAAGTTCTAAGAAAATAAGCTTAAATCATGAAATCTATACAAAACCTCCTTGAATAATCAGGAAGATTCTAAACATGCTTTGTGTCAAGTGTCCTGGGTATAAAGTACTGGATAGGGCAAGTACAACAGTCACAGAAATTTAAAGCAAGAGAATCAAAGTGAATCAATAAACTGCATTTTATGGCATGGTACACTTGCCTGGGTTTCCTGTTTCAATTATAGCTCGAGCTTCGGCTGGATTTCCAGGCAGTACTCCGGTTGCTGAAACAAATATCACCAACAGATCCAGAAAATATTAATCAGCTAGAAATGCCTGTCCTTGAGTCCAATTTGGAGACAAGGGCAAAAACGTTATTTTCGGGTCAAAACGGGGTCCAAATGTGGGCCGCTTTGCACCGAAAAACGCGTCAGGGTCAAAGGTCTCAAAAATAGTCCAACTTAGTGTCAACAGGTCAGGAACGATGATACGAACCCAACGGAACTTCCAGAATTGGATACGAACCCAACAGAACACACGATTTTGTCAACGTTCTCAGAATCGAACCAAACTTGGCTCACAGGACCAGCGTATTGCTACGAGTCTGATGGCGCAAGTTTCATCTCGATCCGACGTGTGTACACTAAGTTACAGCAAGAATCAGAATGGTCGGATACGGGACGATGTCCGCGGATACGCACTGATTCTGGTGTGCACGCACATCCGAATCAGCTTCTGCGAAATCCCGCACGTCCGTATCAACGACGCGCACGTATCGGTAAAGACCGCACACGACCAAGTCGTCCCGTTTGGCGGGGCGTACTCGATTTCGGGGTAAAACAGGGTCTGGTTTTTCCTGTTTTTGGATCGCGGTGTGCGATCACCACAGGACGCGATGCCCCGAGCGGTTTGTCCGGGCATCGAGAGGGTCACACATGCTACGCGATACAATTTACGGAATCGAATTCCGAGCTACGAGTCAAAAGTTATGGGTACCTGAAGTGGTCCGAGAAACCGAGGCAAAATCGTGTCCTGTGTCCTGGACACTGTGTCCGACACAGAAATTAGGGTTTACTGTTCCTGTGTCGATCTCTCTGTGTCCGTGTCTGAAATGGCTGTGTCCGGTCAACCCTAGGGCATCCGTGTCAACGAGAGCTCACCTGAGGGAGGCAGGGCAGCGGTGGAGCACTGGCCGGCTGGGCTCGGGGACTGCCGTCGAGGTCTAGGGCTCCGGCGTCGAGGCGACTGGGGCGGAGCGGTGCTGGGTTCGGCTGCGGCGGGTCCTGGACGGAGGCACTGGTGGTCTGCGGGTCAGGGGAGGAGGTCGAGCGAGGCGTCGGGGAAGACAACGGCGAGGTCGGGCGGCTGGAGACGTTCGCAGAGAGGGCGGAGCTGGAGGAGGGGCTGGCTAGGGTTACGGCGAGGGCGCTGGGTGAGGGTTTTATAGAGAGGTGGAGGAGGCGGAGGGTTTTTCGGTGAGGGGGAGAAGAAGAGGAGGAGGCGCTGGGCAGTGAACGGGCGGCGGCGGCCGTTTCCGGCGGAGGGGGAAGGCTGACAGTCGGGGGAGGCGTTTGGGGAGAAGAAGTGATGCGGGTCGGGTCGGGTGGACGGGTCGGGTCAGGCGGATCCGACCCGATCCGAAATCAAATATGCGGGTCGGGTTTCGGGCTAGCGGGTCGGGTCTGGATTGAACCCGGATCCGACCCAATAGGAATTAGTTTAAAAATAAACCGGTTTGGTTTGGTTCAGTTTTACTTGATTTGGTTTGGTTTATTTAATAAAAACCTGGTTTATTTTGGTTTAATTAATTACTTAGTATTTAGGGCTTTAAAAATCCATCCGGGGTCCAATAAATTGCCGAAAAATTACCCTATGTCTGGTTTTCTATTTTACACCATAAAATATTATTTTTATAATATTTTAATATTAATTATTAATATTTAAAAATCCTTTAATAATTAAAGAACATGAATTTAATTCCAGAAAAATCCAAGAAAATTCCAGAAAATTCAGAAAAATTTAATTTAAAATTCTTTGAAAATCAGGGGGATTACACTCTCTCCTCCAGTCGTAGTGCCACCGCCACCCGAGAGCCGACGAGCAGCCGCCAGCGCAGCCCCGACCTCGACTAGTCCCCTCTGCCACTGCCCTGAGCCCCGGCCGCCTCCGTCGAAGTCACCTCCGACCCCGGCCAGCAGCGCCTCCGCCTGTCGACCCGTCCCCGGCCGTTTCTGCCCTCCTCCGGCGAATCCCCCAACTCCAGCATCGAACCCTAGACCGGACACAGCGACCCGGACACGACACAGCACAGGTCGAGTCGCCTCGCGGACACGAAGAATCCTCGGTTCACGGAGCCCTGTTCAGGTAACCCGTTCTCTCTCCTCGTTGCCCCGTTTTCCGTTCCGTCAGTTATGACGCGAACCCTGCATGACCCTCTCGATGCCCGTGCAACCCGCTCGGTGCGTCGCGTCCTGTGGCAATACCCTGTTTTCCCCCAAAACTGAGTACGCCCCGCCAAACGGGACGACTTGGTCGCGTGCGGTCTTCACCGAAAGGTGCGTGCCGTTGATACGGACGTGCAAAATTTCGCAGAAGTTGATTTGGATGTGCGTGTACACCGGAATCAACGCGTATCCGCCGACAACGCCCCGTATCCGCCTTTTTATGGATCTCGTTGTATCTTGGTGTACACATGTCGGATCGAAACGAAACTTGTGCCATCGAACTCATAGCAATACGCTGGTCCTGTGACCCAAGTTTGGTTCGATTCTGAGAACGTTGGCAAAATCGCGTATCGTGGGCCCCACGGCTCCACTTGACGGGCGATTTTGTGAACGGCTCATCGGAATCCAATTCTGGAAGTTCTATTGGGTTCGTATCATTGTTCTGGACCTGTTGATACTAAGTTTAGCAAATTTTGAGACCTTTGTTCCTGACACATTTTTCGGTGCGAAGCGGGCCACATGTGGACCCCGCTTTGACCAGAAACGGTCATTTTCGCCCCTGTGTCCAAATTGGACTCAAGGACAGGCGTTTCTAGATAATTGATATTTTCTGGATCTGATGGTGATGTTTATTTCAGCAACCAGAGCAGTACCTGTAATTCCCACTGAGGTCAGAGCTACAGTTGGAGTCAGAACCCCAGACAAGTGTACCTTGCCAAATCCTGCAGGTTTTGCTACTTATTTCCTTGACATATATATTTGTTGTACATGCTTAAACCTAGGACCGTGTAACTTTACTTAGCGTCCGATTAATAGTCGGGTGCCAACACCATACGCGGAGTTGTGTAATGTCACCTAGGGATGGATATCGTGACCCTTTACATTCTTGTACTTGCCATATCAAGTACGTTATACCCAGGACACCTGACATTAATCATGAGACAGAATCTTCCTGAAATATTCAAGGTGATTCTGTATAGGATACAGGTTTATGACATATACATTTTACATGCTTAGATTTTATTCTGACTTGCTGCATTAGTTTTGATCTTGCGTGTCATGGACATGAGACGTGTGATTACATTGGGTGGGGAGAGTATTACCATATCAAAGGCTGAATATATATATATATATAATACTTTAATGGATGTGCCTTAGACTCTGACACAGAGCTTTGGTACCGTACTGGCCCTTCGAGAAAATATTGCTATGGGTTTCTCCGACACCGATCCTGTAGTAGTCTCAGCCCGAGTATGACTAAAACTCTCACTTGCATATCACTTAGCTGGTTTATATTTACCCTATTGTTTCATTTATTACTGCACTGCATTTATTTTGGCTTGCATTATCTGTACCTTGCTATGTCCCGTGAGGACCTGGATCCGGATTATGTCCCCAGGATTAGCAGACGAGGTCTATCCAGAGGTATACGGAACATGAGCATTAGCAGGAGCAGAACCAGGAACCGAGGATGAGGTGATTGCAGAGGATTTCTCCTGAGTATCTGTTTCTTATATGCTCAGTCTTGATGCAATTAAACTCCTTTAAATTCTTGTTTAAATGAATAATTGTAACAGACTTAATATCGGGTTGTTCCCCGATTTTATTTACTTGTGACTGGATGAAGTTTATTTCCTTTTGTTGATATTGCTGTATTTATTCTGTGGATGAGATTAGTAAACCCTGATCGTTGTAATACAGCTTAAGTATGCGCCGATGGATCCATTAAATTAGATTTATCCATCGGTGTGTGCTGCTGGCCATTGTCACGTGTCTAGTCCCTCGATATTTTGGGACTGGGACGTAACATGGTTTTTGTGGTGGCCCATGCAGGTCAACGACTAAGTTGTTCGGTTTTAACTTAGGGATCGAACAGGCCTGCAATAAGAATAGGATAAGTTTTTAGGATCTCATCCACATGCTTGAAACGTTCTTGACATCTATATCGGATTCGAATTAATTCCTTGACTTGCATCCTGCCTTGATTCCTATGCGCCTCTTATTGTTTATTTTGGTTGCAGAATTATGAATCCACAAGACGGCGATGAGACTCATCCAGGAACACCACAAGGTGTTGTGGTTAACCACGAAGATGAAGTGACACTGTCACGCCCCAGTCCCAAAATGCCGAGGGACTGAGCACGTGAGCAATGGCCAGCAGCACGCACCGATGGACAACCCAATTTAATGGATCCATCAGGGCATGCTTAAGCTGTAGTCTAGCAGGACTAAGTACAAGTCTCAGGTATTACTAATCTCATCCACAGAATAACACAGATTAATTGCCAGAAATAATGCAATGGAAATAAATATGCAATAACAAATAAGGTTGTCTCGGAAAACAAATCCGAGAAATATTCTGTTATATTTAAGGAAAAGACAGGAAATGAAATGCTGGAAATGGAAATACTGTGTAGTTGAAGCCGGTGCTCAGGAGAAATCTTCGGCCACTACTTCGTCCTCTGTTCCTTGTTCTGCTCCAAGGAGTGCTCCGGTACCGTACACCTCTGGGTAGTTCTCTTCAGCTGTACCTGGGGACATAATCCGGATCCAGGTCCTCAGGGGACAGCAAGGTACAGAAAATACAAGCCAAAATAAATACAGTGCAGCAGATAATTAAACAAGAGGGTAAGCTATGTAACCAGCTAAGTGATATGCAATATGAGAGCAGCACTAGAATTCAGGCTGAAGCCACTACAAGCTGTGTCGGGGAGCCGGTAGCGGCAATAACTATGAATTATACTCTGAAATATACTATGTTTTATATATATAATATCAGCCTGTAGTCTGTGTGTCTCTCCCCACCCAATGTAATCCCACGTCTCATGTCCACGATGCCTCATGTCCATGTCACGCACGATCATAACTAAGGCAGCAAGTCTGATAGCTATGAATCAAATGTCTAAGAATGTAAAGTCTATGTCATAAAACATGCATCCTATACAGAATCACCTCGAATGTCTCAGGAAGACTCTGTCTCATGAAATAGTGTCAAGTGTCCTGGGTTCTGGTGTACTTGATAGAACAAGTACGAGAATAAGGGTATCGATTGTCCATCTCTAATGACGTACCCAACACCGCGTACGGGGTTGGCACCCGACTATGATCGGACACTAAGCACGTCACACGTTTCCTAGGTTAAGCAGTTAAAACAAGTTACATATGGATCTACCAGAATTCAAGTAAAATACTATAACAGAAATTACTGAGAATTTACAAGCTCTATGTTCTCACTGATGCAAAATTAACCAAGAAAAATATATAGCAAGCTGCAGCGTTTGGCAAGGTACACTTGCCTGTGGTTCCGGCTATGTTTGCGGTTCTGACTTCGGCAGAAATTGTAGACGGTACTCCGGTTGCTGAAACAAACATCACCATCAGATCCAAAAAATATCAATCAGCTAGAAATGCCTGTCCTTGAGTCCAATTTGGAGACAAGGGCAGAAACGGCAGTTTCGGGCCAAAACGGGGTCCACCGGTGGGCCCGCTTTGCACCGAAAAATGCGTCCGGGTCAACGATCTCCAAATTCACCAAACTTAGTGTCAACAGGTCAGGAACGATGATACGAATCCAACGGAACTTCCAGAATTGGATTCCGATGAGCCGATCACAAAATCGCCCGTCGAGCGGGGCCTGTGGGGCCCACGACACGCGATTTCGTCAACGTTCTCAGAATCGAACCAAACTTAACCCACAGGACCAGCGTATCGCTACGAGTCCGATGGCATAAGTTTCGTCTCGATCCGACGTGTGTACACAAAGTTAGGTTGAATTGCAGAAAAGACGGATATGGGGCGATGTCCGCGGATACGCGTTGATTCCGGTGTGCACGCACACCCGAATCAGCTTCCGCGAAATCCCACACGTCCGTATCAACGAGGCGCACGTATCTGTGAAGACCGCGCGCGACCAAGTCATCCCGTTTGGCGGGGCGTACTCGGTTCCGGGGTAAAACAGGGTCTGGTTTTTCCTGTTTTTGGATCGCGGTGTGCGATCACCACAGGACGCGATGCCCCGAACGGTTTGTCCGGACACCGAGAGGGTCATACAGGCTTCGCAACACAATTTGCGGAATCGAAAACGGAGCTACGAGCAAAAAGTTACACGCACCTGAAGGGGACCCAAAAACCGGGGTCAACCCGTGTCCGACACGTCACGGACACTGTGTCCCGTGTCCGTGTCCGACACAGGGGATTAGGGCTAGGGTTAGGGTTTGGGGAGTAGGCCGGCGGCGGGGACGGCGCTGAGGCGGCGCTGCGGTGGGGGAGGCCGGCCGGAGGGGCTCGGGCAGCGCCGACGAGGCTGGGCGGAGGTGGCGCAGGGGCCGGAGGCGGCCGGAGCGGCTGGAGCTGGTGTCGAGGAGAGGAGGGAGAAAGAAGGAGGGGCTCGGGCTGGGCGAGGCGCTGGGAGGAGGAGGTCCGGGCGGGCACGGCGGCGAGGAGGTCGGCCGGGGTCGGGCGGTGAGGAGATCTAGGGTTCCGGCGAGGGTGGGTAGGGGATGATGAAGTGAGGCGGAGGAGGAGGGGTAGATTTATAGGGGGCGCCGGGCGGTTCGTGGCCGGGGGGAGTCGGGCAGAGGGGAGGACGTGGCCTCCCCCGGCGGCGGCGGCGCATTTCCAGGGCGTCGCCGGAGGACGCGGTCACGCGCCGGACGTGGGGAAGGGGATGGGTATGCAGGTCGGGTCGGGCGGCGGGCTCCGGGTGAGTGGACCCGCCCGACCCGCTAGGGTGACCGGGCTGGGCTGAATGAGTGGGCTCGGCCCACTGGGCCGGGCCGGGCCCCAATGGGCCGCGGGCCGGTTAAATATTTTAAAAAAATCTATTTAAATAGATAAATAATTATTAAATAATTAACTAAATAAATAATTAAATAAATAAATACTTTTAGGGGTTTTAAAAATAGGTCCGGGGTCCGATAAATTCCAGAAAAATTACCCTAAGTCCAGTTTTTCATTTTACACCCAAAAATATTATTTTTATAATATTTTATTATTGTTTATTATCATTTAAAAATCATTGAATAATTAAAATCCTATTTTTAATTTACAGAAAAATTCCAGAAAATTCCAGAAAATTGTGAAAAATCCAGTTTTTAAAATTTTGAAAATTCAGGGGGTTTACAATCTACCCTCCTTAAGAAGATTGCGTCCTCGCAATCAAAGAATAACCGGTCAGCAGAGTTGACACGGTCGCAGGTATCGTTTGAAAGCACGTCACAAGGGACTTCAGGGAAATATCTTTTCCCTAAAATTGAAAGTTTACACTTTCCAGGAAAATCTAGTTAAAATTATAACTTTTATGAATACCAGGTTGTTATTAACAAGTTACAAATTACTAGGTTGGGGCTGAGGTCACGAACCAATAGGCACGAGCTAGAACAAGACTAGAACGGATAACTACGAATCACTTACTCGCATCGACTTCCTGCACAGTCATCGCATAAGCATGCCCTCATCCTTGTGGTAGATTCCTCTGCTGCTGCTGGGCTTGCTGGAAGAGTGCTGCTTGAGGAGCCAGAGGGGGCCTAGGTGCCGGTAAAGCAGGTTGGGTTGCCCTTGGTGCTCCATCTCGATGCTGAGGACAGTCCTTGGCTAATTTTTAAATGATGTTTATTAATATTAAATATTATGAAAATAATATTTTCTGGTGTAAAATGAAAAATTAGACATAGGGTAATTTTTCGGAAATTTATTGGACTCCGGAAGCATGTTTAAAGCTCTAAAAGCCAAGTTTTAAATAAACCCTAGAATAAACCGGTTTATTTCTATGAACCAAACCAACCCAGACCCGGTTCAATTGAACCGAACCCTGCAGGTCGGATCCGGGTCTAACCCGTTGACCCGAAACCCGCAAACCCGACCCGTATTCATATTTTGCGGATCGGGTCGGATCCCCTCAGGCCCGACCCGGACCCAAACCCGACCCGGGAACTCAAATCCCAAACCCCCTTTCCCCGACGATTCGGTTCCGGTAACCGCGCCGGCCGCCGCGATCCCCGCCGGCGGTTACAACCCGTTCCCCTCCCCAGCGCCGCTCCGGCTCCTCTGCAGCGGCCGTCGCCTCGCCTCCGCACCGATCGTCGTTCCGCCTCCCGCTCCGACCTATAAAACCCCCTCTCCGCCTGGCCTCCTACTCCCCTGCCTCACCGTCGTCATCGACGAGACCCGGCCATCTCCCCGCTACTCCTCCTCCAGATCCGCCGCCCTCCGCCTCCCTCTCTCCTCCATTCGTAGTGCCACCACCACCCGAGAGCCGACGAGCAGCCGCCAGTGCAGCCCCGACCTCGACGAGTCCCCTTTGTCACTGCCCTGAGCCCCGGCCGCCTCCGCCGAAGTCACCTCCGACCCCGGCCAGCAGCGCCTCCGCCTGTCGACCCGTCCTCGGCCATTTTCGCCCTCCTCCGGCGAATCCCCTAACTCCAGCATTGAACCCTAGACAGGACACAGCGACCCGGACACGACACAGCACAGTGTCGAGTCGCCTCGCGGACACGAAGAATCCTCGGTTCACGGAGCCCTGTTCAGGTAATCCGTTCTCTCTCCTCATGGCCCCGTTTTCCATTCCGTCAGTTGTGACGCAAAACCTACGTGACCCTCTCGATGTCCGTGTAACCCGCTCGGTGCGTCGCTTCCTGTGGCGATCGCGAACCGCGATCCAAAAACAGGAAAAATAATACCCTATTTTCTCCCGAAACTGAGTATGCCCCGCCAAACGGGACGACTTGGTCGCGTGCGATCTTCACTAAAAGGTGCGTGCCGTTGATATGGACGTACAGGATTTTGTAAAAATTGATTTGGATGTGCGTGCACACCGGAATCAACGCACCGGAATCAACGCGTATCCGCCGACAACGCCCTGTATCCGCCTTTTCTGGATCTCGTTGTAACTTGGTATACACATGTCGGATCGAAAAGAAACTTGTGCCATCGGAATCATAGCAACACGCTGGTCCTGTGACCCAAGTTTGGTTCGATTCTGAGAACGTTGACAAAATTGCGTATCGTGGGCCCTACGACTCCACTTGACGGGCGATTTTGTGAACGGCTCATCGAAATCCAATTCTGGAAGTTCCGTTGGGTTCGTATCATCATTCTGGACCTGTTGACACTAAGTTTGTTTGAGACCTTTGTTCCTGACAAGTTTTTCGGTGCGAAACGGGCCACATGTGAACCCCGCTTTGACCAGAAACGGTCATTTTTGCCCCTGTGTCCAAATTGGACTCAAGGACAGGCGTTTCTAGATAATTGATATTTTCTGGATCTGATGGTGATGTTTATTTCAGCAACCAGAGCAGTACCTGTAATTCCCACTGAGGTCAGAGCTACAGTTGGAGTCAGAACCCCAGGCAAGTGTACCTTGCCAAATCCTGCAGTTTTTGCTACTTATTTCCTTGACATATATATTTATTGTACATGCTTAAACCTAGGACCGTGTGACTTTACTTAGCGTCCGATTAATAGTCGGGTGCCAACACCGTACGCGGAGTTGTGTAATGTCACCTAGGGATGGATATCGTGACCCTTTACATTCTTGTACTTGCCATATCAAGTACGTTATACCCAGGACACCTGACATTAATCATGAGACAGAATCTTCCTGAAATATTCAAGGTGATTCTGTATAGGATACAGGTTTATGACATATACATTTTACATGCTTAGATTTCATTCTGACTTGCTGCATTAGTTTTGATCTTGCGTGTCATGGACATGAGACGTGTGATTACATTGGGTGGGGAGAGTATTACCATATCAAAGGCTGAATATATATATATATATATATAATACTTTAATGGATGTGCCTTAGACTCTGACACAGAGCTTTGGTACCGTACTGGCCCTTCGAGAAAATATTGCTATGGGTTTCTCCGACACCGATCCTGTAGTAGTCTCAGCCCGAGTATGACTAAAACTCTCACTTGCATATCACTTAGCTGGTTTATATTTACCCTATTGTTTTATTTATTGCTGCACTGCATTTATTTTGGCTTGCATTATCTGTACCTTGCTATGTCCCGTGAGGACCTGGATCCGGATTATGTCCCCAGGATTAGCAGACGAGGTCTATCCAGAGGTATACGGAACATGAGCATTAGCAGGAGCAGAACTAGGAACCGAGGACGAGGTGATTGCAGAGGATTTCTCCTGAGTATCTGTTTCTTATATGCTCAGTCTTGATGCAATTAAACTCCTTTAAATTCTTGTTTAAATGAACAATTATAACAGACTTAATATCGGGTTGTTCCCCGATTTTATTTACTTGTGACTGGATGAAGTTTATTTCCTTTTGTTGATATTGCTGTATTTATTCTGTGAATGAGATTAGTAAACCCTGATCGTTGTAATACAGCTTAAGTATGTCCCGATGGATCCATTAAATTAGGTTTGTCCATCGGTGTGTGCTGCTGGCCATTGCCACGTGTCTAGTCCCTCGATATTTTGGGACTGGGGCGTGACACCACTAAAGTCGTTACAAACGTCCGTACGTAAATTAAATTAATTGTATATTTATGTTCGTTGTCCGTTCCAATCGAAATTGAGACCCAACCTCAGCCCGTTTTGACCAACCTCGATCATAACATTATTATACTCTAAGCCTACCACACCCATGACGCTTGTGCCACCCCATTTAGACCCTCTGTATTTATTAAATTAATATAGGGACACCCGGTGCATTAATTATAATTTAATTAATGTAGTGACCCAACCTCACTCAAATTAGACCCAACTCCAACCCAAACCCACACACACAAGCCTCATACAGAACACCATACACCAACCTAGCCCACTACAAAACACCAAACATGGTGTTTTATCACATCAAATCCTCAATTCTAAATTTTGTGCAATTTCCTAATTGTTCAGGGGCTTTTATGCAATTTAACAATGAGGTGCCCCCATCTCATTGGCCCAACCACATGAAAAAGAGAGCCCCCATTCTTTGACCGGTCCACAAAAGAATTCCCCCCATTTTCATGTACTTTACATTATTTTTGGTGGACACATCCTAACCCTACATTTCTAATACATCGAATCCTAGCCACATGTGCAACATGTGGAGACCCTCACACAACCCTAGGCAACTACCAGCCGGCCCTAATTCCAAGGCAGCCCCCCTCTCTCTCTCTCCTACAAATACAATATGTTACATCATTAAAACTACACACAAACCTAGGCTACCCAACTAAAACCCTAAATTCCCAACTACACTCAAACCCGCAGCCTCACCCTACCCGAACTCCCGCCGCCCTCCTCCGGCCAACCACCGCCTCCGGCCACCCCCGCGACCGTCCCCCTCCGACCAGCGACCACTCCCCTACCTCCAGCCACCGCCACCCGCCACATCTCCGCCTGCAGCTGCCTCCAGCACCACCGTCCTCACCAACAGCCTCACCCCCCCGAAGCTCGAGCCGACCACCCGAACTCCAATCAGCCCGCCACCGTAGCTCGCCCGGCCTCCAAACTCCACTGACGCCTTCCCCCACTAGCCTCCTCCGCCCTCGCCGCGGCTCGCCCCCAGTCGACGCCGCAGCCGTCCGGCACAGCCCCCGTAGTGCCGAGGACTGCTGAATCCCGCTGTTGCTACTGACTTCCCCTTGCGCTGCCGGAGCTCCGCCCGGCCACCCACGCCGGCGACGATCCGTCCGGCGGACCCACCTCGACCCCACATGCGTATAGGTATATATTTTATATACTTATACTTCAATTTATACCTAGTATTTAGTATTGCATTGTGTAAATACTAGTTAAAGTATTCTGTTTTAGTATTGTTATATATATACTTCTGTATAAATACAGTATTCTATATATATACACTATATTTTGTATATTTTATATATACTAGAGATATATGTATATGTATAGTATATACTGTATACTTGTATTTAAATACTTTATATATATTAATATCTATTATGTATATAAATATATATATATATGTATGTATATATATATATATATATATATATGTATGTATATATATATATATATATATATATATATATATATATATATATATATATATATATATATATATATATATATATATACATTTTGTATGGGTATAATAAATATATGTATATATATATATATATATATATATATATATATATATATATATATATATATATATATATATATATATATATATATATATATATATATATATATATATATATATATATATATATATATATATATATATAAATAAATATGTATATATATATATATTGTGTAATTAGTATATTTGTAATGTGTATTAAATAAATATGTGTATATATATGTATATAAATATAATACATACTTGTGTGTATTAATATAGTATATATATTAGTAAATTTTCCATTATGCGTATATACATATAAATTGTTATTTTAAATATGTAATATTATATGTAAATGCATTAAATTATATATATGGTATTGTGTATTTTAAATATGTAAATATATTTAATGAATATACATAATATTAAGTAATATGTAAAGATGCTATTTTAAAATGAACAATTAAAACATACGTATTTTTATTATATTTAAAATAAGTATTTGAGTACATATATGTATATATGTTATATATATAAATATATGTACTACGTGGTCCCACTGATGTACAGTCAAGACCCTACGTCAGTTATTGCTGCAAGTAGTGTGTCTTGGTCGTACTATTGTAGTGACTGTCGTTGATATTATTATATCATATATAGGATTGCTGGACCGTACAGGCGAGGCTTCAGGAGCAGGATATTGGCATTCGTAGCTACCGGACTCAGGCAAGTATACCTTACTGGATTACTGTTTAATTTAAATAATAAATGTTGCAATATACATAAACTGTGCGCGTCCGAGATTGACTCGGGTGCAGTCGACGAATGCGTCGATGAGTAGTGTACTTGACCTAGCTGCTAGCTGACTCACCTACTACTGTGAGGATATTCTGATATCTTTCTAGACCGTGACACTTGTACACGCATCACGATGGTAAATTCATGTTGGAATACGGGTCCGCGTACCCGATTCACTATCGGTGCGTACGACATACATCACGGATTAGCACGTAATTTAGAGTAATCTAGTTAGATGTGACTTGGCATATAGATACGGGATATTCACGTCGTGTATTCGACTTGTGTATCCACATTGGGCAGAGAGGACAACTGATAAAACGTATGGGATACACACATTGGACTCCGTAGTATCCAGAGGAGCCACGGATCCGATGACTTCCTATATTCAGATATCGCACTCTTTGGAGTGATACGGACGTATATACATTGCAGATACCTCATTCTTCGGAATTATGGACGTTACGTGGACAGATACCATGCTCTTCGGAGTATGGACGTTATGCCTACACCTACCTATACTTTCCAAGGTTGTCCTTATATTGCATTCACTTAGATGGTTAGTACACCCCTTTATTTTATTCAATACTATCTATGGCCATTTTTGTATCTTGTTACGTCCCTCTGAGGACCTGGTTCCCTTCCAGATTTGAACGAGGCGTATTACCCCACAGTGTACGGACCAGGAGTGGAGACGAGGTACGCTCTCGATGAGGAGCTAGAGGTGCTACCGTCGGAGTTTTCCTGATTACTTGGTAGGCCTTCCGCCTAGGATTGGAGCTTCTTATCTAGATAGCAGTTGCTCTAGTCGCACTCTTTATTTCTGTCTTCAGTACTCTATTTCACCATTTGTAGTGGGTTTGTTCCCACTGGACATATTTCGGTTTGTACTATGACATTCAACTCTGTTCTTATTTTCTAGTATTTTATTTCAGTATTTCTTGTTGTATTTGTGGATGAGATTAGACTCTACCTGTTATATGATATTATTAGACTTGTTAGATTTAGGACAGCGTAGCACGCTTCGCTAGGATCCATTAAATTGGGATATCCTCGGAGACGTGTCAACTGACCAATGCCACTGTCACGCCCCAGTTCCAAAATATCGAAGAACTAGACACGTGGCAATGACCAACAACACGTACCGATGGACAAACCCAATTTAATGGATCCATTGGGGCATACTTAAGCTGTATTACAACTATCATGGTTTACTAATCTCATCCACAGAATAAACACAGCAATATAAACAAAAAATATTAAACAACATCCAGTCACAAGTAAATAAAATCGGAGAACAATCCGATATTAAGTCTGTTACAAATGTTCAATTAAACAGGAATAAAAGAGTTCATTTGCCATTTAAAAACTGAGCAAAGAAGCAAATGGTCAGGAAAAGTCCTCAGCGATCACCTCGTCCTCAGGTGCTGGTACTGTTCCGAGAAGTACTCATGTTCCGTATACCTCTGGATAAACCTCGTCTGCTAATCCTGGGGACATAATCCGGATCCAGGTCCTCAGGGAACATAGCAAGGTACAGATAATACAAACCAAAATAAATGCAGTGCACCAATAAATGAAACAATAGGGTAAACTATATAACCACCTATGTGAAATGCAAGTTGAGAGCAACACTAGAACTTAGGCTGATACCACTACAAGCTCTGTGTCGGGGAGCCGGTAGCAGTTATACTATGCTATGTAATTTACTATGTTGTGGCCTATATATATAATCAGCTTGTAGCCTGTGTGTCTCTCCCCACCCAAATGTAATCGTATGTCTCATGTCCACGATGCCTCATGTCCATGTCACGTAAAATCATATCTAATACAGTGAGTCATACTATGTCTATGAATATAATGTCTAGGAATATAATGTCTAAGTCATAAATCCTGCAACCTACACAGAATTACCTTGAATATTTCAGGAAGATTCTGTCTCATGATTCGTGTCAGGTGTCCTGGGTATAACGTACTTGATAATGTAAGTACGAGAATATAAAGGGTCACGAATGTCCATCTCTAGATGACGTACACAACTCCGCGTACGGGGTTGGCACCCAACTATTAATTGGACGCTAAGCAAGTCACACGGCCCTAGGTTTAAGTATGTATAACAGTTTATAATTAAGTCCAAGTAATATGTATCAAAGACTGCAAGTTGGCAAGGTACACTTGCCTGGGATTCCGGCTCCAATTGTAGCTCTGGCAGCAGCGGAATTTCCAGACAGTACTCTGATTGCTAAAATAGACATCACCATCAGATCCAGAAGATATCAATCAGCTAGAAACGCCTATCCTTGAGTCCAATTTGGACACAGGGCCGAAAATGACATTTTCAGGTCAAGTGGGGTTCATATGTGGGCCGTTTTGCACCGAAAAATATGTCAGAACCAAAGGTCTCCAAATCTGTCAAACTTAGTGTCAACAGGTCAGGAACGATGATACGAACCCAATGAAACTTTCAGAAATGGATTTCGATGGGCCGTTCACAAAATTGCCCGTCAAGTGGAGCCTATGGGGCCCACGATACGCGATTTTGTGAACGTTCTCAGAATTTTACCAAACTTGGGTCACAGGACCAACATATTGCTACGAGTCCGATGGCGCAAGTTTTGTCTTGATCCGATGTGTGTACACTAAGTTACAGCGAGATTCAGAACAGACGGATACGGGACGTTGTCGGCGGATACGCGTTGATTCCGGTGTGCACGCACATCCAAATCAACTTCTGGAAAATCTCACACATCCGTATCAACGACGCGCACGTATCGGTGAAGATCGCACGTGACCAAGTTATCCCGTTTGGCGGGGCGTACTCAGTTCTGGGGTGAAATAGGGCGTTGGTTTTCCTATTTTTGGATCGCAGTTCGCGATCGCCACAGGACGCGATGTACCGAGCGGGTTGCACAGGCACCGAGGGGGTCACACAGTCTACGCGTCACAATTAACAAAACAGAAATTGGGGCAGCGAGGAGAGAGAAATAAGTACCTGAACAGGGCTCCAAAAAATTGAGTTACGCGTGTCCGAGTTCGAGTCTACCGTATCCTGGATGTGTCCGGGTCGTGTCCTGGCTAGGGCTAGGGTTCTGCTGTGTCCGAGCTCGCCGGAGACTGCGCTGGACAGGGATGAGGGTGTCGCCAGAGTCGGCCGGGGCGCGGGTGGAGGCGGCGCCGGTGCTGCGGTGCCGGCCGGAGTCGGGGTCGGTGCTGGCCGCGGGTTCTCGAAGCTGGAGGTTTCTGGACGGAGGCTGAGGAGGGCGGCCGGAGGAGTTGGGCTGGGGTGTCGGGTTCTGGGGAGGCCGGCGAGGTCGAGGGCGGCCGGTGGAGCTGCTGGAAGCTCGCGGCGGAGGGCGCTGGAGTCGGGCGGAGAGTCGGAGGCGGAGGAGGGGAAAAATTGGGGTCGGCTGCGGGTTTTATAGGGCGGTGAGGAACTGGAGGGGTCGGGGGTTGCCGGAAGTGGAAGAGGAGGCGCCGGCTGGTGTTCGGGGAGAGGAAGCGGACGGTCTCCGGCGGCCACGGCGGCTGAAACGGCTGCCAGCAGGTGAAGGGTCGGGAAGGTGACGGGTTTGGGGGTTAGGTTTCCAAACGGGTCGGGTCGGGTCTCAAGCGGGTCGGGTTAAACCCGGATCTGACCCGTTAGGACCTAGGGCGGTTCGATTCGGGCAGACCGGCCGGTTTGGTTTATTTTGGTTTGGATTAATTCGGTTCAATGAACAGGGTTCAGGGTTAATTCGGTTTATTTAAACAATAGTTTTTAGGGCTTTAAAAATACTTTCGGGGTCCAATAAATTCCCAGAAAATTACCCTATGTCTAGTTTTTCATTTTACACCAGAAAATATCATTTACATAATATTTTAATATTATTTAATATTAATTAAAAATCATTTTATTATCAAAACACCTTAGTTTAATTTGAGAAAAATTCCAGAAAATTACAGAAAAATATGAAAAATTCTAAATTAAAAATTCTTGAAAATCAGGGGGTTTACAGCCACGTGGCCTGGTCCCGTGTATTTTGGGACTGGGGCGTGACAGGACTTGTGTTAGTGGACCTAACTAGTTTAGTTTAGACTCATGGACCAACATGTATTAATTGTTAGAATTTAACCCATTTAGAAAGCTCATTGGTTAGGAGGATGATTAAATTAATTAAATTATTAGACTAGAAGCTTCCCTCCTTGATTATTTCTTCATGAGAGGCCCCAAGGGGTATAATGGACATTACATAGTGACTTGAGGAAGGGGAAAGGGGGGAGGGGCGGCTTATTAAAGAGGGAGGAATTGATTTCTCTTTCCTCTTTTCATTTGAAAACTAGATCTATAATTTCCTTCAACCAAATTCTTTCATTTCTACTTCATTTCTCTACCAAATTTTATCCCAATTCCTTCCCAAATTACCATTGGAGACTAATGGAGCAAGGATCTAGAAGGAGGAAGCAAGGATCTACAAAGAGGAGTAAGGATCTACAAGTTGGAGGCCAATTTTATCATATTTGGAGGTTTCATTAGGAATCCATCTCCCAATAGGTACAATTCAGTTTTCCCCCTTAAATTAGGTTCTAAATCTGAGATTTAACTATGAAAAATCAACCCATATGCATATGCTAACCATAGGATTTGGTATGAGGCCTATTGTAAAAATTATGGTACTTTTTGTGTCAATTTTAGTGAAATTCCGATATTGACATTTGTTGTGTGTGTCTAATGGTCCTATAGATCAATTTGGCATGTGTTTGTGTGTTTGGGGCTAGTGCCGTGTCCACAATTGGGTACATGTATGTCGTATCCCAATAATTTGGTGATACGTGTTGATTTGGAGATTTTTCCTCCGACACGGGACTATGAACATGTCATATTTTGACACGGACACGTAGATTTGTGTTTGACTCTTCGTATTGTTCATAAATAATATTTTAGACTTGCTCGTGTCCTTCGGAGTATGTTTGGATGTGTGGTGGACTCGTGTTGCATGCGTATCCTAGATCTAGTGGGATACGGGGTGATACGTTCCTTGTGTTTGTGCAATTTAAATTGTAGATCTATTTCTCTTGTGTTCTAATTCATGGGGAGGTGTGATTATATATATGTGTATATATATATATATATATATATATATATATATATATATATATATATATATATATATATATATATATATATATATATATATATATATATATATATTATTGTGTACATATATTTATGTAATATTGTGTCTTAGATCTATGTATCTATGTATATACTATATGTATATATTTGTTATGTAGTTATTCTTCTACATGTAAGTATATTTATATATTGTAGTATGTATAGATATGTATATGTTAAATAGATAATTATATGTTGTTATATATATAGTTATATTATATATTGTTAAGTATTTATACTGTGTATGATTATATATATATATATATGTGTGTGTGTGTGTGTGTGTGTGTGTGTGTGTGTGTGTGTGTATGTGTGTGTGTGTGTGTGTTACTATGTATTTATTATGTACATATATTTTATATAGTTGTAGCTATGTATATATATAATACTATATTGTAATATGTATTATTGTGTATATATATATATATATATATATATATATATATATATATATATATATATATATATATATATATATATCTTATAAGTTGTAAGCTATATATATGTAATTAGATATTGTGTTATATATATACATATGTTACTATATATATATGTATGCTATGTCATATGTAGTTACTATGTACGTGTATGTATGGGAGGAGTATGTACGTATGTATATTTATTTGTATTTAGATACGTATGTTTAGTAGATATATGTAATCACCCTAAAATTTCAAAATATGTTAAAAATAATTTCTGGGATTTTCGATATTTTTTAAAGAATTAGAACAAGGTGTTTTGGTCATTAAATGATTTTTAATTGCTAATAACTAATATTAAAATATGATGAAAATAAGATTTTATGTTGTAAAATGAAAAACTGGACTTAGGATAATTTTTCTGGAATTTATTGGGCCCCGGACCTATTTTTTAACCACCTAAAAACTATTATTTATTTATTTATTTAACCTAACCTAACCCTAGCCTAACCCTAGCCCACTAGACCCAGCCCACCGGGCCCAGCCCCAACCGAGCCCGGCCCATCCCCTGGCCTAGCGGGTCGGGCGGGCCGGCCAGACCCGAACCCGCCGTCCGACCCGACCCGGGAACCCATCTTCCTCCCCACGCGCTGAACCGCGATTCCCGGCGGCGGCTCCGGCCACGTCGCCCGCCCGTGCCCCGCGCCACTACCCCACGACCCCCCTCGATTCCGCCTTCTCCGCCACGTCCCGGCCACCCCCGCTCGCCTCACCCCTATAAATCCCCCATCTCCTCCCTCCTTTTCCCCCCAAACCAAACCCTAGAACTCCGCCGCCGGCACCCGCTCCAACCCGACCCCGGCCATCCTCCAGCGCCGCGACCTCCACCTTCTCCTCCGCCTTCCCAGCGCCTCGCCGCGCTGTAAACTCCCTCACCCAAAATAGGTATTTTGTGTATATTTTATATTATTATATTTATTATATATGTTGAATTTATTTAGAATATGCTCTTAGTTAATTAGCAAATAAATTTCTTGATATATTTACTTATATAAATATTCATTTAGAATTATTTTAGGTTATTTTAGATTTTTGGAGATTTTTCTAGAATTTTTGGTAATTAAAACTTAGAAAACATAAATTTCTAGGACTTCTATGATTTACTATACGACCATACTTGCATGTCGTTCCTACCAAATATTTATTTTAGTTTAAAATATTTAATTATACTTTTTTTGTAATTTATTTAGAATTTTAAGAAATTTATTTAGATTTTAAAATTATTTAGGATTTATTTGGATATATATAGTCTTAATATTAGATAGATACTAATTTAGTGTTAATAGATATTAATAAGATTTTATAAATTATTTGTATTATTTTAATTATATTTAAGATTATAAATTATTGAGATAAATTCAAACTCTATTTTAAATTAATTCAAATCCTGAACCTACTAGGAAATCAACTTCATGCATATCCTATCCTTATTTAAATTCATCATAATCCTATCCAAATTAACCAATCCTATTCGTATTTAATTAAGTAGTGTCCACCATTATAAATACCTCATCTTTCATATTTTTTTTCCCAAATTCCTCTCTTTTTCGTCCAAAAAATAGTCAAAATTCGTCATAAATTCAGCCTCATTTTCTACTAGTTATGACGAATTAAAAAGACGATATCTCCTAGCTCCGGACTCCAAACATGCTCCAGTTTTTTTTGTTAGAATGATAATGAGGTTAGCTTTCTGATAATATAAATTGTTTTTCTAAATTATTAGTATTAAATTCTGAAAAATTCGTAGAGCACAACATGTCCGAAAATAGACGTGTTTCGATATTTTCGCGATTCCGGGATAACCAGGAATCAGAATCACGAACCGTTTAAAGTTTCGGAAAGCTAAAGTCGAGATCATCGACATATATTTTTCACAGAATTTATTTCGAAGTATTTATATACTGTTAATTCTGTAGAACTTCTAGGTTAGAATTTAACCATCGGTGCGCAATACAAAATTTGTATGTGCCATAATTCTCAAACAAATTTGAATTCAGACAAGCCATAAATTCCAGTATATTTTTGATGCTGAAATCTATAGGAAATCATGCATAAAAATTGAGTTTGTATCGGTTGACTTTTGGTCAACAGATCGCCTCGATTTGCGTGCCATGAGTCTCGAGTTGATAAAATTTAGTTTCTTTGGACAAAATTTAGGAATTAACCTAAAAGTCAGAATAATAAGATTAAAATAGGATTTTAAGTAATTATTCCAGAATTAAATAAATTAAAATAAATTAATGGTTATATTATTATATAGTTATATGAATATATATGTAAGTAAATGCTAATTGATAATTATGACTAAATATTCAGACTGTATGACCCTAGGACATCGTGGACTATCCCATACTTACCTTGACCATGTTGACCCTAAGAACTTGTGAAATTGTCTGCCTTGCGTACACTAACGTACTGGCATAGATACCTGTCAGTTGACTGACTGATTTCGTACAGTACTTGAAGACGCGACACCCGCATAATTCAATACGTAATTGACCGTGTTAGATGACTAGTGTTACCCCTAGTATACCCCCTAATTCCAGTGTAAATGTGGTTGAGTATGTGCTAGGGTAATGACTAATGATTATATTATATTATATTTATGTGTACATAGGATATTGGATTGTTCTGCACAATTTCTGGAGCAGGTTATTGGTACATTGCAGCTTCCTTGTCAGGCAAGTATACCTTGCCATTGTACTGTTATTTTTATTCCATATGTTGTATGCATCTTTATTTTCTGTCTTTTCATATATTTTAACTGTTATATAAAAATGCGCGCGACGGTGTCGTCGCGGTATATTTTTATTTACGTATTTGTATTGACCTTGTTTATGAGACTACCCCATTATCATGTAGCATCTTTAGGTTCATTGGCCGTGACACAGTTGTTACACGAGTTGTGAGTCTCATGTAGATCACGGACTTGCGTGCAGGTTGGCCTCTTGTACGTGTGGGTCGTGCGTTCAAAATAACTGTTGTTAGAAACTTTGCATGCTAGAAGACTTAGCAGTTATTAGAGGTCTATGGACGTAGCCTATTGTAGTACGGTGGTCCCATCCTTGTCCTTGTTTGGTTGCAGGATTGGGCTAGGGTACTAAGGATAGGCTATGGACCAAATCGTGTCATGGATGTGACATGCTTAGAGCATGGGGTGGGGAGAACAACAAGTATCACATTTGGGCTCCTTTGCACTTTCCTTGTGTAACCCGTACGCTCCGCCGGAGATAAGCGGTCATGATTACCCCTATATATTATCATGGCGGGCCTCCGACGTTCGAAAGTTGTCGTGCCTTTGTAGGCCCCTGGATCTCCAAGAGAACTATGCCAATCCTATTTATGGCCAGATAGCCCACTTGTTAGAAAGTTGTTCTTAAACTGCATTCACTTTAGACGGTTAGGCGACCCATTGGATATTTATTTCAGTACTTTATTGGCTTGTGTTTAAGTATCTTATTATGTCCCTTTGAGGACCTGGTCCGCTGCCAGGTGTATCTTTTCTTGAGTATTTACAGGAGCGTAGATTTGGATGGTTACATGTGATCCGAGGATGTCTTCTCTTCGAGCTGTGATGGATAGCTGGTATTCTTATATTGTGTTGTGGTGTTGTACTCATATTATATTTGCTCTTATATTCGAGTTGGTAGTGGATTTGTTTCCATCCAACTATCATCCTTAGATACTTCTTATTGAGATCTAGTTTCATAGATACTGGTTATTTATTTCTATATGATTTTGGTGGATGAGATTTAGATTTTACCCTGTGACTTGTGACATATGTTTATACCACTTGTGGATTTTGTATTCATATTACAGCGTACGTATGGATTTAGTTTCTATATATTGGAGTTGCCATATCCATGCGGCTGACATGCTTACGTGTTCCTAGTCCTACGTATTTGGGACTGGGGCATGACACGCGCGGCTCCGCCCCTCCCCGAGCTCGAGCCGACCCCGCTGCCCCTCGATCCCAGCGCCGGCCGTCGGCCTCCCCTGGCCCATCTCCGCCTCCCCGAGAGCCGCCCAGCCCCTCGTCGAGCCTCCGCCGCCCTGAGCCGCCCTTCCCCGGCGAGTCTCGGCCGAACCCGACCCCGGACACGGCAGGCGGACACAGCAGCGTCGTGATCCTTTTGCGTCGTGTCGGACACAGAATTTCCGGTTTCCAGGAGCCCTGTCCAGGTACTTGTATCTCACTGCTCGTTTACCCATTTTTAATTCTGTCTGTTGCGTCGCTAACCCTGCGTAACCCTCTCGGTGCCCGTGCAACCCGCTCGGGGCATCGCGTCCTGTGGTGATCGCGAACCGCGATCCAAAAACAGGAAAAACAATGCCCCATTTTACCCCGGAACTGGGTATGCCCCGCCAAATGGGACGACTTGGTGGCGTGCGGTCTTCACAGATACGTGCGCGCCGTTGATACGGACGTGTGAGATTTCGCAGAAGTCGATTCGGGTGCGCGTGCACACCGGAATCAACACGTATCCGCGGACACCGTCCCGTATCTGCCCTTTCTGGAATACGTCATAACTTTGTGTACACACGTCGGATCAAAATGAAAATTATGCCATCGGACTCGTAGCAATACGCTAGTCCTGTGACCCAAGTTTGGTCCGATTCCGGGAACATTGACAAAATCGCGTGTCGTGGGCCCCACAGGCCCACTCGACGGGCGATTTTGTGATCGGCTCATCGAAATCCAAATCTGGAAGTTCCGTTGAGTTCGTATCAGCGTTCCTGACTTGTTGACACTAAGTTGGATGAATTTGGAGACCTTTGACAGTGATACATTTCTCGGTGCAAAGCGGGCCCACATGTGGACCCCATTTTGACCCGAAATTGCCATTTTTGCCCTTGTCTCCAAATTGGACTCAAGGACAGACGTTTCTAGCTGATTGATATCTTCTGAGCATGATGGTAATGTTTGTTTCAGCATCCGGAGACGTTTCTGGAAATTTCTCGAGTAACAGAACAGTAGTTGGAAATCAAACATCAGGCAAGTGTACCTCGCCAAAACTTGCAGCTTTCTACTTATTTTCTTAACTTATTTATACATTAGTGGACAATTATACCGTACCAACTTGCAATGTTTTTTGTTATAGTACTTGCTGGAGTACTTATGTAAACATACATAAAATTGATTTAACTGTTCAACCTAGGACCGAGTGATTTTACTTAGCGCCCGATTGCTAGTCGGGTGCCAACCCCGTACGCGGAGTTGTGTAACGTCACATAGACATGGATATCGAGAGCCTATGTATTCTCGTACTTGTCTTATCAAGTACATCATAACCCAGGACACTTGACACTATTCATGAGACAGGATCTTCCCGAGATATTCGTGGTGATTCTGTATAGGATACAGGACTTGACAGAGATATTTTATTTATAGACAATATGACTTGTTGCATTAGCTATAATCCCGCTGACATGGACATGAGACGTTATGGTCATGATATGCGTGATTACATTGGGTGGGGAGAGACACACAGGCTACAGGCTGTTTCATATATATATCCACTACTATTGTGAGGTTGTAGACTCTCCAGCAGAGCTAGACCCTTTACGTGTTATTACTGCTACCGGCTCCCCGACACAGAGCTTGTAGCGGTCTCAGCCTGAGTTCTAGTGCTGCTCTCATATTGCATATCACTTAGCTGGTTACATAGTTTACCCAATTATTTACTTGTTGTTGCACTGCTTATTTATTTGGCTTGTATTTTTTGTACCTTGCTATGTCCCCTGAGGACCTGGAATAGATTATGTCCCCAGGTTTAGCTGAGGAGCAGTACCCCGAGATATACGGGACAGGAGCTGAAGCTATTACTGGACTTGATACTGGAGCAGAACCAATCCCTGAGCACGAGGTGACTGCCGAAGACTTTTTCTGAGTACCTGATTTCGTACTCAGTATTTACTTTATGTTTGACTCTTTTGTTCCTGGCCTATTGAGCCAGTGTATTCAGACTTATGTCGGATTATTTCTCCGACCTACTTGTTAAGACTTGTTGCTACTCATTTCTATTTTATTATGCAGTTGATTATATTTATCTTTTATGGATGAGATTAGTTGTGGCATGTTGTCGTAGACCTTATTTTACAGCTTAAGTGCGCCCTGATGGCTCCATTAAATTGGGTTGTCCATCGGTGCGTGCTGCTGGCCATTGTCACATGTCCAGTCCCTCGGTATTTTGGGACTGGGGCGTGACAATATATTATGTGTAATGTATATTAGATATATTAGATATATAGAGAGAGGGAAAAACAGGGAGTAAAGAAAACAGAGCTACAGCGACAGCAGCAGTAGCACAACAGCAACAGCGGGAGCATTAGCGACAACAGCGTCGCCAAAGCAGCAGCAGCAGCAATAGCATACAGCAGCAGCAACAGCAGCCGGAGTTCGTCGGGATAACAGCAGAGTATCAGCAAGTATCAGCGGTTATAGCGACAGCAGGCAGGAGCCTGTAGTGACAGTTTGGCAGTTTTTAATAATATTATATATATATATATATATATATATATATATATATATATATGGTAATTAGTATATATGTAAATATGTTCCTAATTGCTAATAGTATTTTAATACACTATATGTATAATATTTAGTGTAGCATATATTATTTTAATAGGTAGTTAACATAAGTAAGGTATTGAGTATTATCTTGAGATACTAAGGTAAGTACCAAGGTAATTGGGGATACCCAAGGTATTGGGTGTGAGTATCAAATTTATGGTTTAGTGTTGTGATACCAAGTTGGTTCAAAACCAAGGTATCTATTTAATGTTATAAATAGGATTATATATATATTAATATGTTTGACATATATGTGTGATGCTTTACCTATTGATTTACGTATCCAGAGATACGGTATCCTAGTATCCTAATATATAGTTTCGTGACCTAGACTTTAGTATTTTAACCCAATATCTTTGTATTAGACTTATGCAAGATAGAAATAGGTAGTTGACCATAGTTTGACTATAGTTGACTTATTGACCTAGAAGTTGACTAGTTTAACTTATTTTCTTTTCGGAACCTTGTATTGATGTTGTATTCCATATCTAGGTCTTCTAGGCACCGTATCAGACATCTGTGAGACTATTCTTTGGACTTCAGGCGAGTACATTTCCTGATAGTTTCTCATTTATGATATCCTCTATGTTCATTGTATCTAGTGTAGATATCCATATTCTCTTGACACTATGGTTACACGGATTAGTATATCCAGATCTCGTCATGAGATGTTATTCCTTGGTATATGGTGTATCATATGCAAGTATTGTATCATTGATTATCTTGTACATGTACAGACACTGATTCTCGAAAAGAGTCGCTATCTTCTTGGGGAATCTCGTGCCATAGCATACCGTGGTTGGATCTATTATACCAGTCGAGAGTGGGGAGTACTTTAGTATAGATATGTGATCATACCCTCATTGTATCAAGTATTGTTATTGAATGGTGTTAATCATACACCGCACGTATGATTAGCCAGACCATATATATCGTATCATGTTCCCAAGCCGATCACATATTAAAGCTAGTACTCACACACTTAGTCATTAGTATTCTTGTTCATTGACATATTGTTCATTATTATATTCATTCCAGTATTTTTTTTATTGTATATCTCTCGTATCTATTGTGCATCTTGTATATTCACATCTATTTACTGTTATATAGTTTTTATCATTGATTAGAACTGCTGTTAGAGATGTACTCTGCTCATTTCCTGACTGGATATATTTTTCCCAGATGACACTGAGGACTGGTACCCTACACATTATGGACCTCAGGATGTTGTGGGCTTAGAGTCAGAGACTCTGGCTCATGAGGGACTTATCCCGACTGAGACAGATGACCCAGGATTAATACCTTCTTAGTATTTCTTGTACTGGATTTGTCTCCAGCTTATTTGTTAGCATTCTTTCAGACTCATTGATGTACTATTTTAGACTCATGAGTTGTATGTGACTATTTTTATTCTTTTATCTGATCCGTGCTCATTTTTATCTTAGTTCTGTGATTGAGTATATTGTTATTATGGGTGGTTCATTATATTGCTAGATAGATTATCCAGACAGCGTTCTATCGTCGATTCTGTACCGTAGGCTGGGCGTTGTTTCCGACTTGCATCCTTACATCGAGTGTAGGTCGTGACACATTTTTAGTGGTGGCCCATGCAGGTCAAGCTTCGCAAGTTATGCGATATCGTGGTAGTGCGATGATTTAGTTGTACTACTGTGAGCATGCGATAGGATATATGATATAGGCTATAGGCTGAGAATACTCAATCACATCTAGGAAAAATCTTTTGATTCAACTATTCTCCTTTGATATTGATACTTGATCTCTTAAACTGTCCTTTCCTTGAGTGTCTTATATCATGTGCCATATTGATTCTATTCCAGCTTTTGCTTTGTTTGATAGTGATGCTTCCCATAGTTTTGTATATGTATCTTTTGCTCTGAAGCATGGTTTGGTAGCTGGGTCTTTGCTTAGGACTTGCAAGATCATGATCGGTGGTCGGGACAGCTGCACTATTGCCAATTAAGTCGGCAGTCCGCTTGAGCGGAACGGGGTGTTACATCCTACCCAACTTAGAAAAAGTCTCATCCTCGAGACTTACTAAGGACAAGCAGTAATCTAGGGTTGAGGCAATCCTAGACAAGTCGTTTGCACTTGTTCATTTGGATCTTCACTTGCACAAGCTTCGAAATTAGCATATCGCTTAGACTGGATCGTACGCACTTTCGAAGGTACCCTCTAGCGTGAACACGTCAACCAGCTCAGTGATAGCGAAGTCTTAGCACTCGAGTTTCACCTTTTCTTGAGTCTTGGATGGTGCACTAGTTCAAGGCGTTCCTCGAATAGATGCATTCAACCAAACTTAGGGTTAGTGAAAATCGGACAAGCTACTAGCGATACTCTCAAGTGGTTCGCACAGGTTGGCACAAAGGCCACTCGCAGCATACAACCAGACAAGCAAGCATATCATTCAAAACGTATTTTGAAAGTATTTAAACTTATTGTTGGAACATCCCATCGAGGCATTGAGAGAGAGCGTGCACATAACCCACGAACGAGCTTTCGAAACAGAGATATCGAATTGAAGTCCAAAGGCATAGAAGCCAGGCTCTGATACCAACATGTCACGCCCCGATCTCCCGCAGGCAAATCGGTCGTTCCCGCTAGGCGGGAATCACCCTCGCCAGCGCTCCCGCGGAACGATCGCTTAATCCATCCGGGCGTGATGCCGCACGAGCGTGATCCACGCCCGTGCAAGGCCATGGTTCATTGGCTGGCGGTTAGAGTTCTAAGCCACAGAGTCGCACAGATTGTTCGAGTGCAGCGGAGTCATGAACGCATAGGCGATCGGTAACAGGTTCACTGAGTCAACAAATATAGCGGAAGCATTGAAACAAAGTAAAGTAATCTCTTTATTGATATGAACAAGTATTACAGGCGGCGTATAGCCGAGATTACAAGTCGCTCAAGCCTCTCTCTGAAACAGTAAAAGCGTGCCAAGTGGCTACAACTGTGGAATGATTTGCACAGGCGATGGTCAGGCGATGTTCACAACTTATGTCTTGTATATGTGCTTCAGTCCCGGACGCACCGTTGCAAGGCTTCAGAGGGAACTCCTGGCCTTAGCACGCACGAAGGAGGCGTCCGCACCGAACGAGGTTCTCCCGCACCCTGCATATCAAACTGGTGGATTATCAGTACATTGAATGCACTGGTGGGGAAGCTACTCGCCCGTTCGACAAATCCAAACACGTAATACAGGTTCCGTGCACAACTATTAAGTTATCTTTCTAGTTGCCTTAGGATCAGTTTCATGCAAACATTGAATAGCTTATCGTGTCGGGCAGTACGCCGTGCGATGTTTGAGGAAACACGGCGAGACTTACCAACTTACCATTTCTCCTTCCCTGTCCAAGGCAAACATTGAGGCAAACATGTTAATTCAAGCACGGGCAAGTATAAGCATTCAGGAGGCAAGCATATGCAAACACGAGGGTCGTTTAACATGATCGTTCAGGTATTTAGTTGTTCTTGATGCGATACAGTGACTCGCACGCGGATAGCCGCTAAGCGAGGATGACTTATCTATATGAACAGGAGTCGCTGGCATAGCCATAAAGGACGATAGTCACTGGCGGTAATGGTATGCAGCAAAGTACAAGGGGCGCTACATGCCATCCCGTCCAGCACAATGGACTATACAATACGGTTCAGTCACTGGAGAGAATGGATCTCGTCCAGCACAATGGACTGTACAATACGGTTCAGTCACTGGAGAGAATGGTATGCAACGAAAGAACAAGGAGCGCTGCATGCCATCTCGTCTAGCACAATGGACTGTACTATAACGTGAGTTCCATCCGGATCGGATCGGTCCCAGTGCCCCGGTGACCGTCCGTGGAACTATACCTCGTTTCCGAGTTGTCCGCGACATGCACTTTCTTTTGGGTCAATCAATTATCACGAGATACACGAGAACAAGAGTGCACTAGAACAAGAGAACACGAGTGCACACAAGAACACGAGTACAAGAGATACTTGAATCTGTACAGTGAATAACTTGCTTGATGCACTCTCCTGGTTCGGGGCTGCGTGGTGACCCAACGGTCCTGGATACTTGCAGGGTCAATCATACACGGAACGACTACTAAGTAGTCTCCGGGAGTTGGATGAAAACACGACAACATTCAAGCAGACAAGCATGCGTTTCTAGGTACATAAGCAGGCACGTTGCTCGGGCCCGAAGGTAGTCCGAGAGATGAAACCGTTAAGGGACTTAGCATGCGAGGGTCTGAATATAAGCAGTATTTCATTTCCTTTGTTCTAGCAAGCAATACAAGTTGGGATTATTCCCTTAGCTAGGTACGTTGGATTTATTAGCATGCAGGGGGTGATTCACCTAGCGACTAGCATAAATATTCCAGATTTTTATGTGTGCTGGCTAAGCAAAGACAAGTTCACCGTAGCCACCCACCTTAGCGATGATTCGCCTCGGTAGAGCGATACGTCTGAGCGAGCCTCTGAAAGTCAAGCCGGATTCTTGTAGGGACAAGTCTGGATATCCTTTGCTTCTTGATCGAGGCAAAGCAGGTCGGGACAGCTGCACTATTGCCGATTGAGTCGGCAGTCCGCTTGAGCGGAACGGGGTGTTACATAAACTCCCTCACCCAAAATAGGTATTTTGTGTATATTTTATATTATTATATTTATTATAGATGTTGAAGTTATTTAGAGCATTCTCTTAGTTAATTAGAAAATAATTTGTTTTAGTATATTTACTTATATAAATATTTATTTAGAATTATTTTTAGGCTATTTTAGATTATTGGGATTTTTCCATAATTTTTAGTTAATTAAAAACTAGAAACACTAATTTTCTAGGACTTTGAAGAATTTATTTTATATTCAAACTTAATTAAAAATATTCCAAACATTTATTTTAGGTTCTAAATAATAAAATATATTTTCTAGATTTTTTTGGGAATTTTTTGATTATTTTTAGCATTTATTTTGAGTTAATTATGAAAAACTGAATTAAAAACTAATTTCTGAAAAAAAAACCAAAAAGTAATTAATTCTGTCCAGCAAACAGGGGGTCCACCTGTCAGCCTCCAGCAGTGAACAGTGCCGGGCCCGCCTGTCAGTGACTGCCGAGTGGGTGCGAGCCGAGCCGGGTCATAGTTCGACTCGGACTCAGCTGAGCCGAGCCGCAGCGAACCCAGACCGTTAGATCTGAGTGGGCCGCGTCGGATGGCTTCCATGTGGCGCTATCTGAGCCGTGGCTGCTCTCTCTCTCCTCTCTATATATAACAGTTTAGATATTAATTTCTAGGGTTTTTCTTCAGCCGATTTTTGGAGAATTATCATCTAGGGTTCCTTCATCTTCCAAAAGCCATTGCGCATAGCTCCGAAATCCAAACGAGGCCTAGTTTTTTTTTGTTAGAACGATATTGAGGTTAGATTTTTGTTTACATAAATTTTTTAACGAAATTATGAGTATTAAATTCTGAAAAATTCGTAGAGCACAGCATGTCCAAAAATAGACGTATTTTGATGTTTTCACGATTTTGGGAGAACCAGGAATTAGAATCATGAACCGTTTAAAGTTTCGGAAAGCTAATGTCGAGATCATCGACTTATATTTTTTTCAGAATTTAATTCGGAGTATTTACATACTGTTAATTCTGTAGAACTTCTAGGTTAGAATTTAACCATCGGTGCACAATACAAAATTTGTATGTGCCATAACTCCCAAACGAATTTGAATTCGGACGAGCCGTAAATTTCAGCATATTTTTTATGCTGAAATATACAGGAAATCATGCATAAAAGTTGAGTTTGTGTCGGTTGACTTTTCGGTCAACAGATCGCCTCGATTTGCGTGCCATGAGTCTCGAGTTGATAAAATTCAGTTTCTTTGGACAAAATTTAGGAATTAACATAAAAATCAGAATAATAAGATTAAAATAGGATTTTAGATTAATTATTCTAGAATTAAATAAATTAAAATAAATTATCTTTTGACGTGATAAATTTGTAATACATAGGCTATTTGGACTGTGACTTGGACTCTGATTCATACCAGCAGCAGGACCCCGGGCAAGATACCTTGTCAAATTGTTTACAGTACTTTGCATGCTATTTATATTTTTTTATTTATTTCACTTCTGTATAGTTCTTGCATGTGTAGTTTTTCTCCAGTCATTACTATATATTAGATATGTTGACACACACATGACACTTAGTATCATAGAGGACAATCATTAGGCGTATGGGCTTTTAATCACTCTGGTAAACCGTAGTATATAGTTCGCACTACGGACGTGTGTCGCGCTAGTCGCTACCCCAGAGGTATGTCGATTTATGTAGAGTCGCGCTGGTCGCTACCCCAGAGGTATGTCAATTTTTGATGTCCATTGACGGGTGTATGAGTTGTGAGGCTTAGATCGAGTAGCCTACCCTTGCCCATACGTAGACAAGTTGTCCTCATTTGCATTCATATAGATTGTCTTGTACAGCGTACTTATCTATTTTTAAACCATATGCATGTTTACCGTATTCAAATTGGCTCATATTTTCTGTATCTTGGTACGTCCCTCTGAGGACCTGGTCCGCTGCCAGGTGTATCTGTTCTTGAGTATTTGCAGGAGCGCAGATTGGATGGTTGTATATGCTTAGTGGATGTCTTCTCTTCGAGCCGTGATCGATAGCTGGTATACTTATATTGGGTTTGCTTGTGTTGTACTTATATTGTATTTACTTTTCCCATTCAAGTTGGTAGTGGATTTGTTTCCATCCAACTATCATCCTAGATACTTCTTATTGAGATCTAGTTTCATAGATACTATTTATTTATTTTTATATTGATTTTCTGTGGATGAGATCTAGAGTATACCCTGTGATTTGTGATATATGTTTTATACCACTTGTGGATTTGATATTCATATTTCAGCGTACGTGTGGATTTGGTTTTCATATATTGGAGTTGCCATATCCATGCGGCTGGCATGCTTACGTGTCCTAGTCCTACATATTTTTGGGACTGGGGCGTGACATGTTTTTGTGGTGGCCCATGCAGGTCGAGAGCATATTGTCTCGGTTACGTTACTGTACCGAACAAGCCTGCACCTAGGACTAGAGTATAGGATCTCATCCACAATTGACTATGATTCATCTTCCTCCTCTCTATTCTATTCGAATAATTGCATCCTGCTTGATTACTGTACTTCCCTAATAGTTCTTTGAGAATAGCCTTCTGCTAGAATATAGGAACCCCTATTATTAGGATGATAATTATGGTAGCACACCTATTAAGAATACAACGAGAATATAGACACACCACTAAGTTTAGAATATCTAGTGAACCCTAGAATTCCTTATCTATAGATTGGTTTACTATTACCCCTTGATGTATTATGAGGACATGAGGGTAGTATAGACGCTACTAGAGTTAGAAGTTTTACCATAATGTTTGACACCTAGTATCACATAGTCTTTTGACCTATTAATTGAAGTATAACCGAATGATATTTATCGCATGCTAGCAAAAGACGACAGTGTTTATTCAGACCATAGAATTTAGAGGTCCTTGCCCTATTTGGTTGACTAACGACTTAGATAAGGAGGTTGTATGATAACTGTAGAGATTGTAGAGTCTTTTATTATTATTGCTTATGTTGTTTTTGCTTTTGCGAACTTGAATTATTTTGTAACTTCTCACATCATAATCCAGCGTTATATTTTCTGTGCTACCTTGAATTATGCTGCTATTATAGCCTAGTTTTTGCAAGCTTAATCTTATATCGAGCTTGTTCATGACATATGTGTTATTGGGGCCTGATCAACCACACTAATACAAATTGTCTAATCAGAATCAGTGTATTATGGTCTAGCTAGCCATAATGCGCTTAATTCGGCCTTCGCAATAGTATTTTACGTGGATTGAGATGTATAGTTGACCAGTAGACAAATATACTTACCCTCTAGATACGACAAAGCATATCATATCAAGTACATAACTGCACCGATGTGAGCATGCGAATAGAAAATTACCAAATTAAGATTTCAATCCACAATTGTCTTGACAATTCCCATTTGAATTCTTTAAACGCTTTGATTCCCATACTTCCATTCTATTACCCCTCCTTGAACTCTTTTCCATTGCTTTCCGTCTTCTCTTATTTCGGAAAGATGAAATCTCGTGCTTGGAAATAAGTGATACACGGATAGTACAAGATATACCCCATAGGCCAATCACATTATTTGGTGACTATCTTTCATAATTGATTAAGGGCATATCACATTTGATATAATTGGTGTTAAAGTTTTGAGGATTGAATGACATGAGAAAATAAATTGAGGAATATTTTTCCTAAATGTAAGAGCCTTATGTGATAGATGGATAAATTCTAAGTTGGGTAGAAATTGCATTATTAAACTTGAGGAGAATTCTTTTAGATTGTGATCAAGTAGGATTAGATTGAGAGATTAAGTCCTTTTAAATATGGAAAATTTTAAAAGAAGGATTAAGATAATGAGGATTTAACGAATTTTAAAATCTTGTTATTGCGGACCAAATATTTATACTTTGAGCACATGATTTAAATTTTGAATATTGAAGGATGAATCATCGATTTAAATTTTGAGGATAAATATAGAATTTTAGACTTGAACAATTGGTGAATTAGATTTAAATTTTACAATTTGATGATTTGAATTAAAAGTTCAATTTTGATTGTTGGGTCACCTATTTAAAATATTGAGGATGTAAATTGAGTTTAAATATTTGAAGAGTACAAAAATCTTAGGTTGAGAATAGGAATAAGATTTGATTAGAATTGTTTATTGTTCAAAGTCTATAGAAGATTATGATAGTTGAAAATTGTGATATAAATTTTGATGTGGGATGTCATATAGACTTGAGTTAGATTTGGATGTTGATTATTTAAAAATCAAGAAGAGATTATGACAGGTTAAATTTTGATTTAAACAGTGGTTATCTTAATTTTGAAGTGATTGCGATAGATTTGAATAGATTTTGTTATTTAAATTTTTGGAAGAGATTGCGATTGACGTACCTTATGTACGAATGTGAAGGATTTAACAAATTATGCCTTATTTTAATTTCGAGGACGAAATTATTTTAAGTTGGATAGATTGTAAACTCCCTCACCCAAAATAGGTATTTTGTGTATATTTTATATTATTATATTTATTATAGATGTTGAAGTTATTTAGAGCATTCTCTTAGTTAATTAGAAAATAATTTGTTTTAGTATATTTACTTGTATAAATATTTATTTAGAATTATTTTTAGGCTATTTTAGATTATTGGGATTTTTCCATAATTTTTAGTTAATTAAAAACTAGAAACACTAATTTTTTAGGACTTTGAAGAATTTATTTTATATTCAAACTTAATTAAAAATATCCCAAACTTTTATTTTAGGTTCTAAATAATAAAATATATTTTCTAGAATTTTTTGGGAATTTTCTGATTATTTTTAGCATTTATTTTGAGTTAATTATGAAAAACTGAATTAAAAACTAATTTCTGAAAAAGAAAACCCAAAAAGTAAATTTTTGATGTTTATATAAATTTTCTGTTTATATAAAAAACTGAATTAAAAACTGAATTAAAAACTAATTTCTGAAAAAGAAAACCCAAAAACTAATTTTCTGTTTGTATAAATTTTTTTACGAAATTATGAGTATTAAATTCTGAAAAATTCGTAGAGCACAGCATGTCCAAAAATAGACGTGTTTTGATGTTTTCACGATTTCGGGAGAACCAGGAATTAGAATCATGAACCGTTTAAAGTTTCGAAAAGCTAATGTCGAGATCATCGACATATATTTTTTTCAGAATTTAATTCGAAGTATTTACATACTGTTAATTCTGTAGAACTTCTAGGTTAGAATTTAACCATCGGTGCACAATACAAAATTTGTATGTGCCATAACTCCCAAACGAATTTGAATTCGGACGAGCCGTAAATTTCAGCATATTTTTTATGCTGAAATATACAGGAAATCATGCATAAAAGTTGAGTTTGTGTCGGTTGACTTTTCGGTCAACAGATCGCCTCGATTTGCGTGCCACATATGATATAATTGGTGTTAAAGTTTTGAGGATTGAATGACATGAGAAAATAAATTGAGGAATATTTTTTTCTAAATGTAAGAGCCTTATGTGATAGATGGATAAATTCTAAGTTGGGTAGAAATTACATTATTAAACTTGAGGAGAATTCTTTTAGATTGTGATCAAGTAGGATTAGATTGAGAGATTAAGTCCTTTTAAATGTGGAGAATTTTAAAAGAAGGATTAAGATAATTAGGATTTAACGAATTTTAAAATCTTGTTATTGCGGACCAAATATTTATACTTTGAGCACATGTTGTAGGAAGCGCATCGCTCTCAGTATTCCATGCATCCAGGTGCCAACAAGATGTATCAGGATATGCGAGAGAGTGTGTGGTGGTATGGCATGAAGAGGAAAGTGGCACAATTTGTATCTAGATGCTTAGTGTGCCAGCAGGTGAAAGTCGAGAGGCATAGGCCGGGAGGTTTACTTCAGCCATTACCCATTCCAGAGTGAAAGTGGGAGCACATTACTATGGATTTTGTGTCCGGACTTCCACGATCTCCAGGAGGGAAAGACGTAATTTGGGTCATCGTTGATAGGTTGACCAAGTCGGCCTACTTTTTGCCTTTCAAGGTGGGTTTGTCTATGGAGAAGCTGCCAGAGATGTATGTGAGGCAGATCATTAGGATACATGGAGTTTTCGTCAGCATAGTCTCGTATCGGGATAGTCGTTTCACTTATCATTTCTGGAGGAGTTTGTAGGAGAGTTTGGGCACTCAGCTCAAGTTCAGTACTGCATATCATCCCCAGACAGATGGGCAGTCATAGAGGACTATTCAGACTCTCGAGAATATGTTGCGCACTTGTGTACTAGATTTTAGGGATTCTTGGGAGGACCACCTCCATTTGGTAGAGTTTGCATACAACAACAGCTACCAGGCTAGAATAGAGATGTCACATTTTGAAGCTTTGTACGGTCAGAGGTATCGTACTCCCTTGTCATGGGACGATGTTGGAGAGAGAGTTTTGCTTGGGCCAGAGATGATTGTGGATGCAACGGAGAATGTTCACTTGATCAGAGACATACTTCGTGTGGCGCAGGACAGACAATGACATTTGGCCGATAGCCACCGGAGACCTTTGGAGTTCGAGGCATAGTTTAGATTTTGTTTTTTTGTTTGTTATTGGTTGTTTGTTATAGATTAAGTTCTTAAGGTGGTGTTTTATTCTAGGTGGGTGGTTTGGTGTTTCTGAGAATTTCTCCGACACGAGGCACGATTCGCTTCGGTGGAGGCGGAAAGCTTAGTCCGTGATTCATCGGAACTTTCACTATTCTAGAGAGGATCGGTGCAGTTGCTTATAGACTAGACTTGCCACCTGTAAACCCCCTCCCCAAAATAGGTATTTTGTGTGTATTTTATATTATTATATTTATTATATATTATTTTAAATATTTAATTTCTTTAGAGTATTCTCTTAGTTAATTAGAAAATAATTTTTTTAATATATTTACTTATATAAATATTTATTTAGAAATATCTTTAGGCTATTTTAGATTTTTTGAGATTTTTCTAGAATTTTTAGGTAATTAAAACATAGGAAACATAAATTTCTAGGACTTCCATGATTTACTATGAGACCATACTTGCATATTATTCCTACCAAATATTTATTTTAGGTTAAAATATTTAACTATATTTTTCTGTAATTTATTTAGAATTTTAAGAAATTTATTTGGATTTTTAAAATTATTTAGGATTTATTTGGATATATATAGTCTTAATATTAGATAGATGCTAATTTAGTGTTAATAGATATTAATAAGATTATATATAAATTATTTGTATTATCTTTAATTCTATTTAAAATTATAAATTTTTGAGATAAACTCAAACTCTATTTTAAATTAATTCAAATCATGAGTCTAATAGGAAAGCAACTTCATGCATATCCTATCCTTATTTAAACTGATCCTAGTCATATCCAAATTAGTCAATCCTAGTCGTACTTAATTAAGTAGTCTCCACCATTATAAATATCTATTAAACTTATGGAATAAACTCTTCTTTCATATTTTTCTTCCCCAAACTCCTCTCTATTTCGTCCAAAAATAGTCGAAATTCGTCATAAATTTAGCCTCATTTTCTAGTAGTTATGACGACTTAAAAAGACGATATCTCCTAGCTTCGGACTCCAAATGCGCTCCAATTTTTTTTATTAGAACTATATTAAGGTTAGTATTCTGAATATATAAATTATTTTAATAATTTATGAACCTATTTTTCAGAAAATTCTAAAAGTGCCAGTTGTTCAAAATCAGACGTGTTTCCGTATTTTCGAGATTCCGGGAGATTCCGAATTCGAAATTACGAACCGTTTGAAGTTTCAAAAATTTGACATGATAAACTTACATAAAATAATATTTCAAGAATTTAAAATATAAGTTTAATTTACTGTAAAATTTGTGCAACGTAGACGTAAATAGAAAACCACAAAAAATTATCAAATGTGCGTCCTTGTGGACATAACTCTTTACCGACTTATAATTTTATGAAACCGTCAATTCCGGTGTTCATGTAGTACTGAAATCTATAGAATTCTACACATAAGGATTTGAGTTGGTTGACTTTTTGGTCAACGACCTCGATTTGCGTGTCACGGATCACAAATCTGTAAAGTTAACTTTCTTTAGACAAAAATTAGGGTTTAACAATAAAATCAGATTATAATAAGATTAAAATAATATTTTAGGTTGTTTTATTCATAATTAAAATAGATTAAAATGGAGGAACCTATTTACCCACTTTTGTAACCTAACTTGTTTAATTTATGTGACGGGTAGATCGAACGACGCCTTGTGTTGGGACTTCATTCTTTTTCAGACCAGGCAAGATATCTTGCCAAATTGCTTACAGTACTTTGCATGCTTATTATATTTTTATATATTTATTGCATGTGTATTTTTTTAAGTCATAATTATATATTATATATGTTGACACATACTTGACACATAGTATCATGGGAGGGGAGGACAATCAGTAGGCGTATGGGCTATAACCACTCTGGTAAACCGTAGTATCTAGCACGCACTAAGGCAGTGTGTCGTGCTGGTCGCTACCCTCGAGGTATGTCGATTTCTGGTGTCGCACTGTCGCTACCCATGAGGTATGTAAATTTTTGATGTTCTAGACGTGTGTATGAGTTATGAGATTAGACAGAGTAGCCTACCCATGCCCATACGTCAAAAATTTGTCCTCATTATGCATTCATATAGATTATCTTGTACAACGTATTTATATATTTTCTACCTATTATACATGTTTACTGTATTTAAATTGGCATACTTTTATGTATCTTGTTACGTCCCTCTAAGGACCGGGTCCCTTTCCAGGTGTAGACGATCATGACTATTCGTATGAGCACAGATCAGGACTTGATACTTATCTCTTTCGAGGAGGTCTTCTCTTCGAGTCTCATTATTCATTAGATGTTCTTATGTGGTTTCTCTTATGTTCTAGTTGGTTGTCACGACCCGCACCCAGAATAGAGCACGAGTATATGGGTACGTCCAGCATACGCCACAGCATCGACGGTAGAATATTGTCTAGGTCACAATAAACACTAACATAACTCACAACCTGTCAATGATATCAACTCCATGAGGAGGACAATATACATCTCACAATAGCTCATAATGCAAACTCAATCACAACAACTATAAGAGTATAAAGGCACGATAAAAGATAAGAAGAATGACATAGTCAAACACAATATCTCAAAATATAGATAAACCACAGTCTAGCTGTCCAACATAAAGTCTCCATAAGTCTCAACGTAAACTAAGAATAAGTCTAAACATAAACTCAAAATAACCTCAAATAAGTCTCAATGCATAAAATAAATACTATCTAAACAGCTGTCAGTAGTGTCCTCTAGATCTCTGGTGTGTAGTCTACGTCTATACCTGGTCCATAATGTGTCGGACACCAGTCCTCTAAGTCGCAGTCTGAAAAAATATTTTCAGTCAGGATGGAGCAAAGTATATCTCTAACAGCAGTTCTACATCAATGATATAAACTATGTAGCAGTAAATAGATAGAAATATACAAGATGCATATACATGTACGAGAGATACACAATAAAGAAAATAAATACACGAATAAACAATATGGCAATGAACAAGAATACTAATGACTAAGTGTGTGAGTACTAGCTTTAACATGTGATCGGCTTGGGAACTTGTACAGGAATAATGACCTGGTTAGTCATACGTGCGGTGTATGACCAACACTAACATGTGAACAAGACTTGTACATGAAGGGTATGATCACATATCTACACTAAAATACTCCCCACCCCCGACTGGTATAATAGATTCAACCATGGTATGCTATGGCACGAGATTCTCTAGGAAGGTAGCAAGTCTCCCCGAGAATCAGTGTCTGTACATGCACAAGATAAACAATCAAACAAGACTTGTACAAGATACACCATATACAAGGAATAACATCTCATGACGAGATCCGGATATACCGATCCGTGTAACCATCGTGTCAAGAAATATGGATATTTACACTAGATACAATGAACATAGAGGATATCATAAATAAGAAACTATCAGAGAATGTACTCGCCTGGGGTCCTTAGCTGTCAATACCAAAGTCCTGTTTCCAAAGTATCGTCTGAATGATCCAACAGTCCTATAGACATATCATATAATACAATATTGTATCAGACATTACACTAACACACACAATCAAAACATAATGATCTCAGAGACTACGCTAGGGGTGTCACGTCTGTCACGCCCCGAGGCGTCCCCCGAGTCGTGACCGCCGTGCGGGCCTGGAGTTGCGCCCGCACAAGGCTTTAATGATTTACATAGCAAACACATATTCAGAGTACGCAGATAAATTGAAACACAGATTTGAATCATAGAAAAGTTCTCTTTATTGATAATGAACATCTATTACAAACTCTTGAACGAGTCAGCTAATATGCCGAACGGCTTACAAAAGGGTTGACTCAAAATGAGATAGCATTCCTGTACATTACATCCCTTTATAAACTTAAAACGATAAAGACCTCCTGGCTGGAGGATCGCTTTGCCACGGAGCTGCATTTGTGTATGAAGAGTTGCAGGCTCCTGACTCCAAAATGCTTTAGGGGCGCGGTGAAGATGCGCCAACAGTTGGACTGGATCGGGTAGACGACTTCGGCTCCTCGTTCGGTTCGCCTTGGTGCGGAGAACCTGTTTCAACGAGGGTCAGCATATCGAAATATGCTGGTGAAGGCGAGCTAGCCTGACTATACCAATCAACACGTTGTTTAGTGAAGCATGCATATTTTGTGGGTTTCTATCTTGCCTTAGTTTATTTACCAGTAAGCAGCATATTGAATTTACTGAAATGAACGTGCCACCGTTCGGTGGATTTTTACCTGACCGTCTGAATTACCTGTACAATACTTACCATGCCTTCCCTGAAACGAAGACACAAGTTAGTATGCAACAGGTTTAAATATACATAGGATCACTGGCTTCAATGCCACGAAGGGACGGATTATAGTCTCAAGGCAAAGTGACGTGCAACGCGGGTGGCGAGCCCCGCTGCATAACACTTGCCGGGTAACATACGAATACATACGTTCCGTCCGGATCGGATCGATCCCGGTGCCCCGGTGACCGTCCGCGGAACTCATAACATACCTTGTGCACAAGTCGTCCGTGATCGAGAATACTCATAGAATTTGTTCCATAGCATAACAGTTTTGCATAGTCATCCTGACAGTTTATTTCATAACAAGCATATATTTCCAAACTTAGCACGATTCATAGAACAGTTATAGACGAACTAGCATACAGGATGATAATCGTTCATAAGTTTGTTGACAAGCATAATAACCAAGTTATTCTCTTTTATCTTGGTTTCTTTTATTATTACTTGGTATCGTTTGATCGGGGCGAAGGAGTGAGGCTGGAAGCAGGGCTAGCTAATCGGGTTGGTAGCCACTCACTTAGATTTTGGAAGGGAGAAGGAAAGAGGCGCTTCACGACTCCGCTCGTAAGCCGCCTACTGCTCGTTCACCTGCACACGAACAGCTCGATTAATACTTCTTCCTCTCTTTCCAATCTCGGAATTGAAGTACAGTTCAATGAACGAAAACAATAAAAACCATCGAAACCGTTCAAGGAAAACAAGCAAATCCCAAAACCAACTCAAAGCACGAAAGCAACAAGCGACATCGAAAATCGAGGCAATAAAAGATAGCAGCGGAGAGGTCCCTCCTGACTCTGCCGCTAAGCCGATCCTTGGGGCGCGGTCCACTGAATATGGGAATCGATTCCGAAGAAACAAATCCATAACGAGGACGAGTTCTTAATTCAATCTATCCTGATCGAACGATACCGTCTTGTGTTTCTTAGCCGCGCTCTCCGCACCGGGAGAACGGGGCGCTACATCCTACCCAACCAATTGGAAGTTTCGTCCTGAAACTTAAGAATAGAACCAACCATTAGGGGTTATTGGATTGAGGCAGGAGCTTAGAGGGGAGTGGACAATCCCGAGCTACGTGGCCTTGCCCGCCACAGTTGAAGCATAGACCTTTTCTGCTATAACATCTATCAGTAGTGTGCCCACGTCTTCTACAAAAATCACAGTATGGTCTCTGATTCCCTTTGTGGCGACCACCGTCGTTATGTCATTTTGCAACATTGTTTTCTCCATCGTCGCTTTGGCGTTTGTGACTGGATGTATGCACAGCGCCGACAGAAACGTGAGGATATTGTGGTTCGAGAGATAGGGCGTGATTCATGACTTCACGCATTGTCCCGTACTGATTATTGACCACGTGCGAATGGATGGCAGGACGGAGACCACCTTCAAACCTTCTAGCTCGACTCGCTGCATCAGGTAAATAGGCCCTAGCGAATTTGGAGAGTCGGTTGAATTCGGCGGAATACTCTTTAACTGTCATCCTGCCTTGCCTCAGCTGCACGAAGTCATTTTCCATTTTACGTTGTACTGGAGGCGGTATAAACTCCTCTTCGAACGCGGCACGAAAGGTTGTCCACGAGATCGCCTCCTCTCCGTGATCAAATTGGAGAGATCGTCGATGCACGTCCCACCAATCGTGCGCGTTGAGACAGAGCTGTAGTTGGGCGCAGGCGACGCGCTTATCTTCGGGGACCTCTAGCAGAGTGAAGTGGTCTTCAATCTCGGCTAGCCAATCTAGAGCTACCACTGGGTCCTCAGTCCCGTTGAAAGGGATGTTGCAGACTTTCTTGAAATGGCCCAAGTTGAAGGCAGTCACGTCCCTCGGCCTTGGAATTTGAGGCATCTCCACTTCAAGCACGGGCTGTTCCACCGGAGTCGCTGCTGTTGCGGCGGAATGGTTGGCAGCCAAAGTCTGAACAATTTGTTGCAGGGCATCGACCTGCTTCTGTTGGACTGAGAATCGGGTCTCTAGATTACTCTCGAGCTTGGCTTGGCGAGCATCGTCTCGTTGTCGTTGCGATTCTAACATTTGCATAACCCGCTCTAGCGGGTCGACTTGAGACATGCCTCTTTGGCTTCGAGAGCTTCCCGAATTGCCCGAGCTGCTTTCTTGTGTTTCGATCGGTGGTTGCGCTGCAGATTGCGCTGGATCCATTCCTTCAAAAGAAGGTAAATTACATTAGGATCATAATGTATTATGAAATTATTGCATGAACGTATCTCATTTTGGCCTAGCGAGTTCAAGAGTTCGTACAGGAATTTGATCGTTAAAGGAACTTTTCCAGCACGAAGTCTAAGGAACTTTGAATCTGTGCTCTGATACCACTATGTCACGCCCCGAGACGTCCCCCGAGTCGTGACCGCCGTGCGGGCCTGGAGGTGCGCCCGCACAAGGCTTTAATTATTTACATAGCAAACAATATTCAGAGTACGCAGATAAATTGAAACACAGATTTGAATCATAGAAAAGTTCTCTTTATTGATAATGAACATCTATTACAAACTCTTGAACGAGTCAGCTAATATGCCGAACGGCTTACAAAAGGGTTGACTCAAAATGAGATAGCAGTCCTGTATACCACTATGTCACGCCCCGAGGCGTCCCCCGAGTCGTGACCGCCGTGCGGGCCTGGAGTTGCGCCCGCACAAGGCTTTAATAATTTACATAGCAAACACATATTCAGAGTACGCAGATAAATTGAAACACATATTTGAATCATAGAAAAGTTCTCTTTATTGATAATGAACATCTATTACAAACTCTTGAACGAGTCAGCTAATATGCCGAACGGCTTACAAAAGGGTTGACTCAAAATGAGATAGCATTCCTGTACATTACATCCCTTTATAAACTTAAAATGATAAAGACCTCCTGGCTGGAGGATCGCTTTGCCACGGAGCTGCATTTGTGTATGAAGAGTTGCAGGCTCCTGACTCCAAAATGCTTTAGGGGCGCGGTGAAGATGCGCCAACAGTTGGACTGGATCGGGTAGACGACTTCGGCTCCTCGTTCGGTTCGCCTTGGTGCGGAGAACCTGTTTCAACGAGGGTCAGCATATCGAAACATGCTGGTGAAGGCGAGCTAGCCTGACTATACCAATCAACACGTTGTTTAGTGAAGCATGCATATTTTGTGGGTTTCTATCTTGCCTTAGTTCATTTACCAGTAAGCAGCATATTGAATTTACTGAAATGAACGTGCCACCGTTCGGTGGATTTTTACCTGACCGTCTGAATTACCTGTACAATACTTACCATGCCTTCCCTGAAACGAAGACACAAGTTAGTATGCAACAGGTTTAAATATACATAGGATCACTGGCTTCAATGCCACGAAGGGACGGGTTATAGTCTCAAGGCAAAGTGACGTGCAACGCGGGTGGCGAGCCCCGCTGCATAACACTTGCCGGGTAACATACGACTATACATACGTTCCGTCCGGATCGGATCGATCCCGGTGCCCCGGTGACCGTCCGCGGAACTCATAACATACCTTGTGCACAAGTCGTCCGTGATCGAGAATACTCATAGAATTTGTTCCATAGCATAACAGTTTTGCATAGTCATCCTGACAGTTTATTTCATAACAAGCATATATTTCCAAACTTAGCACGATTCATAGAACAGTTATAGACGAACTAGCATACAGGATGATAACCGTTCATAAGTTTGTTGACAAGCATAATAACCAAGTTATTCTCTTTTATCTTGGTTTCTTTTATTATTACTTGGTATCGTTTGATCGGGGCGAAGGAGTGAGGCTGGAAGCAGGGCTAGCTAATCGGGTTGGTAGCCACTCACTTAGATTTTGGAAGGGAGAAGGGAAGAGGCACTTCACGACTCCGCTCGTAAGCCGCCTACTGCTCGTTCACCTGCACACGAACAGCTCGATTAATACTTCTTCCTCTCTTTCCAATCTCGGAATTGAAGTGCAGTTCAATGAACGAAAACAATGAAAACCATCGAAACCGTTCAAGGAAAACAAGCAAATCCCAAAACCAACTCAAAGCACGAAAGCAACAAGCGACATCGAAAACCGAGGCAATAAAAGATAGTAGCGGAGAGGTCCCTCCTGACTCTGCCGCTAAGCCGATCCTTGGGGCGCGGTCCACTGAATATGGGAATCAATTCCGAAGAAACAAATCCATAACGAGGACGAGTTCTTAATTCAATCTATCCCGATCGAACGATACCGTCTTGTGTTTCTTAGCCGCGCTCTCCGCACCGGGAGAACGGGGCGCTACAACGTCTGTAGTTGCTGTGCATAACAAACAGTCAATGATACGGGTCTTGCCAGTACGTCGGTGTACATATGGCAGTCCGTTAACATGTTACATGGTCACAGGTCAATGTAACTACGGGGTATCCGTGGTTACACTCGGGTCATCTAGTACATAGACATATTATACATATTATTATCTAGCAATAACATTAATATTTATAATATATATGTACACCAAATAAATGCATATACCATATATATATGTGTATATATACTAATTGAATTCATATACTATATATATGTTTATATATATATATATATATATATATATATATATATATATATATATATATATATATATATATATATATATATATATATATATATATATACCAATTATACATATTAAACATATACTAAATGAACAATATACGCATATATATATACCAATATATATATACATACCAAATAAGTAATATACGCATACGCGTACGTATGCGTACACAACAATCACAAGAGAAATGCTCCTCACCTTGGCTTCGGCGTGCGCGTGCACGAGATCGGCGATAATGACGATGACGACGATGTTGATGACGATGATGACGACGACGACATTGATAATGATGATGGCGATGGTGTTGATGATGACGATGTCAACGATGATGATGATGGTAATGATGATAACGATGAAGGCTGCCGGAGTGGAGCTCAGGCAGGAGGGGGACAGGGAAGATGAGAGAACGAGGTGGTTGTGGTGGTGGACTCGGTGGTTCAAGCGAGGGGGTTGGCTGTGCTCAGGGTGTCGAGGAGGAGAACAGCGGGGTCGGGATGGACGAGCTGCTGCTGTCGTCTGGCGGGGAATGGCCGCTGCTCGTCGTCCGGCGGTGAAGTGGTGGTGTTGACGGGAACGATGGGACTGGGCTGTCGGCTTCAGGCAGGTGCAGCGGACTCTGGTCGAGCGGTGGAGGTATGGTCGCGGTGTCTATGGTGATGGGGTATTGGGGACTGTGCAGAGGAGATGGCTGCGGTGATCGCCGGGGGAGAGGAGGTCTGGGATGAGTGCAGGCGGCGATGGATGTCCGGGCTGCTATTGAGTCAAAGGAGGGGACGTTCCGCGGGGTCCGGTGGGTCGTGAGGGATATCGGGGGGAAAGTTCAGCAGGTCAGGGTCGGCTCCAGCGTGCTGGCGGCGGGATCAGGGTTCCGGTCGGGTTCAGGTGATGGTGGAAGGAAGGAGATGAATAAGAAGGATGGGATACGGCTGAAACTTGGGGTTTTGGTTTCAAAAGAAAAGGAAAAGTAAAAAAAAAGTATTTATATGCACATGGGGTTGGGTTGACCTAGGAATAGTTAGACTTGGTCAACATTTGGAAAAATGGTTCCCATGTAGGTATTTCAAAGGGCTAGGATTTGGTTTGATTTAAAAATGGAGGGTTAGGATTACATCGGTTCAAAATTTAGAGGGTCATGGTTTGAGGAGGTTGATGTTGAGTTACGCACTACTAAAAATTATAGAAAAACTCACATGAAGGAGAAATAGGTTTCTTCAGGTGTTGTGTCCAATATGGTGGACACCTTAATGCACTTTTGCATAAAAGTGCCCAACAATTGGAAAATTGCACAAAGTTGGGTTTATGGTTATTTAATTAAAAATTAATACAGTTGATGTTCTAGAATCAATTAGTAGTACACGTGACTAAAATTAAGTGGGACACAAGTATCATGAATGAAGAAGACTCGGAATAGAATATTACCCTAATTTGGGTTGCTCAAAATGGGTCAAGATTGTGTCTCCAATTTTGATTGGAACGCACAAAGGTACAAAGTTGAATTTATATTGAATTAAATATAATCGGTTGCGACAAATGTTGTGCAACTAAAATAAAGCACATCAAGGCATAATTATAAGTTACACAAGGGTCAAAAAAGAAGGAAGGCATGTCTAGGACAAATGTGTGAAATTTGTTGGAAGAAAAAAGCTAGGGTAGCGCTCCAAATATCGAAGCAACGGTAAGACGCAACAATTAAATAAAATTACGGCTATTAAATATAAATAAACGTCATGCAATTATTACAAATAAATACACACAATACTTGTACTATATAAAAAGACAAAAATACCCCTATTTCAGAATGTGGTGGTGACATTGGTAGTGGATTTGTCTCCACCCAACTACTTGTTCTTATCAAGCATTTTATACTTGATTCAGTTATATAGTTGATTGGTTATTTGATTCTGTGGATGAGATCTAGTTATGCCCTGTGACTTGTGATAATATTTATACCACATGTGAGTTATTATTCATATTACAACGTACGTGTGTATTATGGTATCCATATACACACGGCTGACATGCTTACGTCTTCCTAGTCCTACATATTTTGGGACTGGGGTGTGACATATTTTTGTGGTGGCCCATGCAGGTCGAGATCATATTATCTCGGTTATGTTACTGTACCGAGCAAGCCTGCGCATAGGAGTAGAATATAGGATGTCATCCACTTATTTAATCACCGCCCTTAATTTCATTTTGCACTCTTATTTGCTTGCTTCCATTGCATCTTGCTTGATCCTTTCTCAACGTTAATCTTATCTTTTCTTTCGTGCTTGATAGGGGTTAGGAAGATGACTTATACTAGGTATATACACTCTATTGTTCAATAACACTATTGGTTAAATTCTTGTTAGTTGGGTAGTATGCCTCATAACCTTGTATCACATAGTCCTTTTGACCCATTAATGAAGTATAATTGAATGACATCAACTATATGCTTGCATAAGAAGATAGTATTTATCCAGATTGTAGAACTTAGAGGCCCATATCCTCATTTAGTCGACTATAGACAAGAAGTTAGTATGGCAACTGTAGAGGCACAACACCGGTCTTCTTGATGAACTTAAATTATTCTGTACCTTCCTCCATCATAATTCGGCGTATTTATATTTTCTGGACTACCTTCGCTTATGCTGCTATTTTATAGCCTAGTTTTGCAAGCTTATTCTTTTATCGAGCTTGTTTATGACATATGTGTTATTGGAGACGCTACTAATACATTGTCTAAATCAGAATCAGTGTATTGCTGTCTGATCAACCTTAATGCACTTGGTTCACTCTTTGCATGACTACTTTACGCGGATTGAGATATAGTTGACTCAGCATGTTAGACAAATATAATTACCTTTAGACATGTCCGAGCATATCTTATGGGTTACATAACTGTACTGATATGAGCATGTGAATAGAAATTTACCAAAATAAGATTTTGATCCATAACTGCCCTGAAAACTCTCTTTTTGAATTCGTTAATCGTCTTGAACCCCGAACTTGTATTCTATTGCCTCCTCCTTGAATTCTTTATTATCGTTTTTTGTCTTCCCCTAATTCGAAAAGATGAAATCTCGTGCTTGATATAAGTTTGATACACGGATAGTACTATATATGCCCCATAGGCCAATCACATTACTTGGTGACTATCTTTTGTAATTAAGGGCATAAAACATGTGAGATATTTTATGGATTGAATAACACGATTAAATAATTTGAGGAAGTTTTTCTTAAATGTATAGCCTATGTAATAGATCAGTAAATTCTACGTTTGGTAGAAGTTGCATTGTCAACTTGAGGTAAAATTTTTTTAGATTGTGATTAAGTAAGATTAGATTGAGAGATTTAAGTCATTTTAATTTTGAAATTTTTTTTGAAGAATGATTATGATAATGAGAATTTAATGAATTTTAAAATTTTGATATTGTGGACAAAATATTTATAACTTGAGCACATGATTTAAATTTTGAATATTGAAGGTTGAATCATCGATTTAAATTTTGAGAATAAATATATAATTTTAGACTTGAACAATTGGTGAATTTGATTTAAAATTTTAAAATTTGATGATTTGAATTAAAAGTTGATTTTTAAGGATAAATATAGCATACAGCAGCAGCAACAACAGCCGGAGTTCGTCGGGATAATAGCAGAATATCAGCAAGTATCAGCGGTTATAGCGACAATAGGCAGGAGACTTTAGTGACAGTTGGCAGTTTTTAATAATATTATATATATATATATATATATATATATATATATATATATATATATATATATATATATATATATATATATATGGTAATTAATATATATGTAAATATGTTCCTAATTGTTAATAGTATTTTAATATACTATATGTATAATATTTAGTGTAGCATATATTATTTTAATATGTAGTTAGCATAAGTAAGGTATTGAGTATTACCTTGAGATACCAAGGTAATTGGGGATACCCAAGGTATTGGGTGTGGGTATCAAATTTATGGTTTAGTATTGTGATACCAAGTTGGTTCAAAACCAATATGTCTATTTAATGTTATAAATAGGATTATATATATATATATATATATATATATATATATATATATATATATATATATATATATATATATATATATATATATATATATTGTTTGACATATATGTGTGATGCTTTACCTATTGATTTACGTATCCAGAGATACGGTATCCTAAGATATAGTTTTGTGACCTAGACTTTAGTATTTGAACCCAATATCTTTGTATTAGACTTATGCAACCTATAAATAGGTAGTTAACCATAGTTTGACTATAGTTGACTTGTTGACCTAGAAGTTGACTAGTTTAACTTATTTTCTTTCCGGAACCTTGTAGTGATGTTGTATTCCATATCTAGGTCTTCGAGGCACCGTATCAGACATCTGTAAGACTATTCTTTGGACTTCAGGTGAGTACATTCTCTGATAGTTTCTTATTTATGTTATCCTCTATGTTCATTGTATCTGGTGTAGATATCCATGTTCTTTTGACATTATGGTTACACGGATTGGTATATCCAGATCTCGTCATGAGATATTATTTCTTGGTATATGGTGTATCTTGTGCAAATATTGTATCATTGATTATCTTGTACATGTACAAACACTGATTCTCGGGAAGAGTCGCTATCTTCTTGGAGAATCTCGTGCTATAGCATACCGTGGTTGGATCTATTATACCCGTCGAGGGTGGAGAGTACTTTAGTGTAGATATGTGATCATACCCTCATTGTATCAAGTATTGTTATTAAATAGTGTTAATCATACACCGCAAGTATGATTAGTCAGGCCATATATATTGTATCATGTTCCCAAGCCGATCACATGTTAAAGCTAGTACTCACACACTTAGTCATTAGTATTTTTGTTCATTTACATATTGTTCATTATTGTATTCATTACAATATTTCCTTATTGTATATCTCTCGTATCTATTGTGCATCTTGTATATTCACATCTATTTACTGTTACATAATTTTTATCATTGATTAGAACTGCTGTTAGAGATGTACTCTGCTCCTTTTCTGGCTGGATATATTTTTTCCAGATGACACTGATGACTGGTAACCTACACATTATGGACCTCAGGATGTTGTGGGTTTAGAGTCAGAGACCCTGGCTCAGTAGGGACTTATCCCGATTGAGACAGATGGCCCGGGATTAGTACCTTCTTAGTATTTCTTGTACTGGATTTATCTCCAGATTATTTGTTAGCATTCTTTCAGACTCATTGATGTACTATTTTAGACTCATGAGTTGTATGTGACTATTTCTATTCTTTTATCTGATTCGTGCTCATTTCCATCTTAGTTCTGTGATTGAGTATATTATTATTGTTGGTGGTTCATTATATTGCTAGATAGATTATCCAGACAATGTTCTACCGTGATTCTGCGGCGTAGGCTGGGCGTTGTTTCCGACTTGCATCCTTACATCGGGTGCGGGTCGTGACACAAAGAAAGTGCGCGGACAAGTTAGCTAAGAGACAAAATACACAATCTGAGGTCAAAGCTCGACAGTCGATGAGCACACAAATCAATAACACATAAATTAAGAAATCAGCTAAAGCTTCGTCCCTAAGGAAACAAAGAGGGAGGAAAGTGCGCGAGCAGACCAAACATAAGAAAAGTGCGACGGCTGACGAAACATCGAAAAAGTGCGTCAGATTGCCAAACGCGAAGAAAGTGCGTTGACTAACTGTGGCGCATTTTCTCTTGGTTTTCCAGAGAGAACTTTGATTGAATACACACCAAAGTGCGCCAACTGGTTTTTCTTTCGAAAGTGCACAACTGGCTCAAGGAGTATGACTGGCACAGTTTTTCTAGGAGACTGAGTGCAATATGATTGATACGTACGAAGAGTTGGGACAGCATACCAATGCGTCCAAAGTGAGACATACATATTTCTACGCTAAAGGGGTTCTCTTGCATACTTTTCACAGAGCACTATTTTTCTTCTCTAGTCAGCCATTTTAGTATACGTATTGTATCACGTTTCAGCACTGAACTTAGTTGGACTCGAAATCAAGTACGACCAAAAGCAAAGTTACATAAATTATGGTGCTCTATAATATGAGCTAATTAGTTTCGTAAAACATAAAGTTTTAGGAGATCAAATTCCAGGAAAACAAAAGTGAACCCATAGACCCAAACTTAGGTCCATGCAATTCCAACCGATAAAATCAAGAATAAAGTATTAAAGATGAATGGGTGCTCGGTCCTAACAATATGAGCTAGAAATAAACATAAAATATTAAGAACTAAAAGCATGCATAAATACATGATTTTCTTTTGTGCAAGATGTACTTGCCTGGAGTGGCTTCTTAGCCTCTATCTCTTATGGTCCAAGTCACAAAAACTTCTCCCTAGGATTAGGGTTTGAGGGAACGGAGCAAAGGAAGAAGAAAGAAGAAATAAAGTGGAAAGAGTGAAATAACAAATGAAAGGGAGGAGAGAGAAAGCACTCATATACATATATAAGGGGAGAGGGGAATGTTTTAGCCATGGGTTCAGCCAAAATGAACCAAACCATGTGTCAAGTCTACATGTTGGTCCTAAATCGGGTCTATGACAATGCCAGTGGGTATTCTACGAGTCACGGGTAGTCTCTCTCAAAAAAAATAAATACAAATGAAATGAAGCATCATGCAAATACAGCAAAAATACATTATCAGAAAATTTAATTCGAATATCAGAAATTCAAGAAATACCAAATCAGAAAATGAGTGTGACAACTACAAACATTAAAACAGCCCCTTAAGAGTATCTCCAACTCTATTGTCTTTTAATGCATTCCTACGTGGCATAAGTTACAAGGTAAAATCTTTTCTAGCAATAAAGTATAAGAATCGTTTCTAATCCAAAAGTATTGACAAACTATGTCTAAAAAGAGACTATATCTTTTTTTTCAACCGACATGACAACACCTCCCCCTTCTTGCTTATTTAAAAATATTTTTATTATTTATAATTGATGACATGTATGTTAAGTCATTGTCAAATGTATTATCTAGAACTAGACCACAAACTTCACAATGCCTTTATAACTTTTGCTATGTAAGATTCACATTTTTTTTGACAATTGCATTGAAGAAAATATTTTTAAATAAAATATTGTCATTCTTATGTGTCAAATTTTTTCCCCCAAAGTCATAATAGGGTTCGAGATTCTTTGAATCTCCTGATGATGCTTATTTAATTAGAGGGGTATGTTAACATGTATCCTTAGAGAATATACTAATACATTGATAAATATACATTTTGCATGCGCACTCCCACTAACACATTTTTTAATGCATATTTCACTTAAAATGTATATTGCTAAATGTAAAATATGTATTGATAAATATATTGGTAAGTGTATTCATGTAAATTGTAAAATTATCAGTGTATTAATATGTATTCTTAGGACACATGTTAACATAACCCTTAATTAAGTAATAATATGACCATGTGTTTTCATGAATTGTGGAGTATCATGTGTTGGAGATTATCAAACACATGAATTGTGGAGTATCATGTGTTGGAGATTATCTTAAAGTGACGTCCAAGTTACATACTTTTCTTTAATTTGTTTTTCTTATGACAAGGACAACAACAACAACAAAAATTATGCATCATCACACTTCTCCATTAACCGCTCGGGCATCGACACGAGAAGAATTCAGAGGGAAGAAAAAAATGATTTTTTTTTTAATATGGACATTATCCATCTTACATACCTTTTTTTCAAATATGTTATACTAACATTGTTATTGGAAATATAATTCTCTTTCCTCACTAAATTGTAGGTCACGGATTCATCCATAACCTTGACCCTAAAGCTATGGACAGTTATTATCATAGTAATGGCTTCCTCCTTCCTCAAACTAGTGATATACTTTAAATATGTTTTTTGGTTTTACTTGAGTTGTTTATTTAACAATTTTAATATTAATTGGGCTGGATTGGGCTATGTTGACATTTTCAGCCCAACCAGGGCCGAAATATAACGAGGTGCGGCATGAGCCCTGACCAGCACCTCATTACAATTTTAATATTAATAGGGAAAATCCTGACCTATTTTTACGAGCTAGGTAAACTCTCTCTCTCTCTCTCTCTCTCTCTGCTCGATTTCAAAACCCTAATTTTCTCATCGAACCCCAGAATTGGGATCCGAAGATCAGTACAGCACCTCATTACATATCGGATGCTTGGGTTTCCTCAGTGCTTGTCTGAAACTTGTGAATATTTGAGGATTTTTCGTTGAAACTTTAGGTATGAGAAAAGAAAATCTCTTTCTTCCATCGGTTGTCATCTATATGATTAATTGCTAATTTTGTTTGCGATTTCAGCTGCTGATAGAAAATTGAAAATTTGAAAGCATGAATTGTTTTTTGCGATTTTAGGGTTTCTTGATAGACTGTGTAATTGATCGTGGTTTGGTTAGGGTTACGTTAGGTTTTGGTTTACTGCAATCAAAGCTTCCATATTTTCTTTATATATTATTCTTCTGGTTTAATTGGCGCCAGGTTTGAGTTTAGTTCGATACAGAAAATTGCGTCAATATGTGGTTCGGTACTAACTTAGATTAAGAAAGTCATCTATTTATTTTTGTTATGAATATGCTATTTTTTTTATTAAAAAACTTTTGTTTCTTGTACTGGTCGGTTGGGACTAGATGAAATCGCTTGAATGTGTATTCACAATAGAAGAATTGTGCATTCTGTGTGTATAGGGAGGGATGCTAAGCATAATCCTACCAAAAAGAAAACTGTTTCTTGTTCTAGAAGTTGATTTTATATGTTTTACAGTTACTGGATCCTAATGACGTGATCAATGATTCAATGGAGGCTTATTTTGGTAAAATGACATTTCTGACCCTAATCCAAGATTTTGCCTGAATATCCCAAAAAATGTTTATTCGATGTCAGGGCCGGCCCTGGCCCAGGGCGGGCAGGGCGACCGCCCAGGGCCCCATGGGCCAGAAGGGCCCAAATTTTTTGTTTGTTTAAATATATAAATAATTTTGTACCGAAAATAGAACTAGTATTTACCATTGACCATTCTTATCACAAAGCAATTGTTGTGTAGTGGTTATTACATTAGACTTGCACACAAGAGGTTCCTAGTTCAAATCTTGGTGGAGGCATATTTTTTATTTTACTTTTGTTTTATTTTTTTTACATTATGTATGAGGCCTCATTTTGAAAGTTCGCCCCAGGCCCCTGTGAGCTCAGGGCCGGCCCTGTTCGATGTGTGTGCACATGTATACATAAAATGACGGAGACAACAAAACAGACCTTTATTTCAAGTGCCTGGGGGCTTGCTTACATGATTTGTTCATTTATGTTCTGTTGGCCATTTACTTTGTTGTGGCTTAGGTTGATGTTTGTTTTTTGTCTAAGATCTGCCCCTAGCCCTAACGAATCGTCACTTTTAGCAGGACATTGTCAGCTATGTTGCACGGGCATGGGAAAATGGTGTCCGTTTCCATATATTTGTCTGTATTGTGCAACATTACTGATTATTTATCGTGCATATCTAAAAATGTCTGTACCCCGTTATGTATCATGTCTTATCTGTATCCGTGTCCATATTCGTGCAACATAGATTGTTAGCCTTCTTTTTATATACCCAAGCCATCTCAACAGACTACCGCTCTTCTTAACCGCAATTAAAGCCTCCTGTAACTTCTGTCGATTTCACTCATTTTTTATATCAATTGTATGCCTGTCTTCCATCTCATCATTCTCATTTAACCATGCCTATTTATTTGATATTTTTTGTACTGGTCATAATTAAGCCCGTCCTTTGGAGTTATCGAATGGTTAAATGGGTGGATAGATACGATCCATTTGTGGTTTATATTGCGTCTGGATTGAGCCCATTTCAGAAGGAAGCAAAAACACTTCAAAAACCAGGGCCATCTCATATCTTGTTCGTGCCAGACGTGTCTGGCACGAGGGAGATACTCCAAAAGGACAATAGGACACACCATAGTTATTGTTTTGTATGCATTGACATGTTCATATCATCTCGTGTAATATTTGCGTCCAAGCAACATAGCTTTTTAATGACTACCCCTATCCAATACGGAATTTGCTCTACTGGCTTAAGCAATTAAAACCTTAAGACCCTTTGGAGCCTATATTATTGCAATGAAACAAATAGCGTATCCACTTGTATATAATAAACTCGTAAGACAATGGAGATCTAATATAAACTGCATAATTGTTGATTTTAAAGCTTGTTAAAGGGTCACCTAGGCGCCTCAAGGGAGCTTGGTGCTTAGGCAAACATATTTAAGAGGAGAGGTAATGAGACGGCAGCCTAGTTGCCTCTCAACCCAGAGGTCACCATCTTGGCCTTTTGGTCTTTGCTCCCTTGTTCACTTGACTAGATGTTATGGATAGTGTACGTTTTTTACTCGCAGAATCATAGTTATAAAAGTACGCCTAGGCTTGTTTTTTGGCAGAGGTTGTGCCTCACTCCAGTTAGGTGCGAGCCTTGTTTTTACTGTGAACAAGTTTGACCTTATACAAGACCGAACAACATCATCGATCCTTTCCTTTGCCTCCTGGTTCCATGTCATCTTATCTTTTATTGTAATTATGGACAACGTATGAATTCTTGCAACTAAGATGTTTGATGTCCAAGGAATTTGTATAGACTGGAACTTGTTTTTTTTATTTTAGACTTTTATTCTTGAGGCCCCCAATTAGGTCTTTTGGTCTTTGCCGTGTACCCACCTTACCAATCTTGGTAATTTTTGATCCAAGGTGTATAGTTTTAGATTACATATCAACTATATGAAAAAGAATGTCCAAGTGCTAAAGTGTAAAATTGTAGAACCTGTTAGTCTGAAACTATGAGTTTTGATTACCTGTATGAGAATTTTTTTTCTTTCTGGAAGAGACATCAGGTAGACGTTGCTGCTACATTTGAAGATAGGAGTGTGAGGGAGAGACCGAATGGAGGCTCAACCATAGTTTATTTGTGTGCTTTGAAGTAAGGACAAATATTTATTGTAACTGAATGCAGGAGTTAGCAGAAAAATGACGGTGAAAAAGTTTATGTATAGAGTCGGTCTCACCTTTCACTTGTGTTGGGTTCTTATGTCAGAAGGATCTATTTACTATGTTAACTAAGGTTTCGGGCTTTGCGATGTGGAGCTGAAACTTTCGGCTTATTATTGACTGGAGATGTGAAACTCAAGAGGAATGACTAGGACGGTAGGTGATGGCAGTTTGTTGTCATTAATAAAGTTTGAGGATTGATACTACTGAAAGACTTTGCAAGTAAGCAGATGGAATGTTGTGTGCGGAGTGATATGTTGTATTATAGTGCCTAACTTGCAACTTCTTCTAAGTTCTAAACTGGTCGTCATTTTGTTACCCTAGAAACTTACTATGAGCCAGGTATGGGAAAAATTGTAGTCAGTTTGATTGTGGGATGGAGGCATCAAGACTGCCTCCCAAGTCTGCCAAGTTGGAGCACAGTTTTATGTCGGATATACTGCCTCTTTTTTTGCAAGGTTAACAGTATCGGTATCGTACCATTCCTATGAGTATCGGGATCAGCAGTCAGCTGTTTTGGATCGGAGTATCAAATTTTTTGGTATCGGAAAACAAATAATTATTAACATTTTATAAGATAAATTTTATACATTTAGACAATTTTAAGTAATTCGAGTGTTGTTTCTTAGCAGTTTTGAAATTGAATGAAAGAGTAGTCACCATTGCCGATTGGTTTACATACGATATATAAGTTTTATTCTTTTACATGTTTTTTACAACCTTACTATGCTTTTACACCCTTGTTGATTGGTCTTTTTCGTTCAATTTTCTTTGCCAAATTGACCGGAAAAGAGACCCCCAATGTTAGTATCGGGTATCGGTCTATATCGGATCGGGACATGCCAAACCGTATCGGTATCGGCCGATACTGCAAACTATGTTTTTGTGTGGAATATAGGGTTAGATGCCAGATGCCGAAGCTGACCCAACCTCTTGGAGGAAGTGGATATCTTTTTTATGTAGATCATGCTATGAAAAATGTTGATATGCATATAACGACATTCAGAAGCAAATCAACTGATATTATAATACTCATTTTTCCTATCAATATGCCTAGAAGATATATCTTTAGCTTTTTGCTTGTGATTCAAAGGCTATACTACAACTGTCCACAAAGAAACTATACATGTTCCTATAATTATTAGTAAATTCGTCTAAGTCCCCCGATGGGATCTTTTGGACATACACGCACACCCAGTTATTTTAAATGTTCGTTGTGTTTATCTAAAGCTCAATGCTTAGGAGTTTGATCTTTTATAATTTATGGGGAACTGATGCAAATAAACTGCATCTATTTCCGACCAATAGGAAGAGTGGAATTGCTTCCTTTGGTGGGACCAAACTGTAACGTCTATACTCTATACTTTGTTTTGGACAAATTTGGTTGTGTTGCTCAAGTGCTGCGTTTTTGGGTAAAATATGCAACACTGTAGTTTGTTGTACTAGAAAGTTTGATGTGCAATCAACAATTAGATAGATCTCAGAAACTTTCCAGGTTAAACGGCGCAAGTTTCTGCTTTTTTGATGTTGATGAGTGCTTGGTAGCATTATACTTTTGCAAGATTCAGTTTCCCACTTTTATTAAGATCTTGGAGACGAGGCTTTATGCGAGCTTTGGTTTCGAGGATTCCACTGAAAGGCTGGCCAAGTTATGAGCTTAGACCTTTGTTGACATTAGCTTAATTGTTACTGTTTGTGCATCTATTACAGGATAGATATCCAAACCTCTTGCACCAAAACCTGTGAAAGATCATCAAGTACCTTTCAGGGTAATTCTGGTGCAGCTTGGAAGAAATGGATCCTGGACGTTATGGTCTGCGACAAGGATGTGATGCAAACAGCGTAATTGCAGTTTTCTTCTTTAATTCCTATCAGGATGATACCAGATATTATGCCTCATGTGATTGTTCCCTATATCATCCTAACGAACAAACAGAAACCCCTGGGCAACTCTCATATGGAATGGAATTTTCCATACCCCTTCCATTAATATTTGTTGCTGACTTGGCTTATTCTGTTGAATCTACAGGCCTTGGAGGGGTATGGCGCAGTCCATGAGCCAGATTTCAGGTAACTAGATTATTGCTTTACATGAATAAATTGCACGCTTATTTATCACAGCACTATAATTTTATACTGTACGTGTTTTATTCATTAACTCTCAATCATTGATAAAGCCTATCGTTCTAGACATATCAGTTAAATACTTCCTTTAGGCACTACTACCTACTTTTGCAGGGCTAGTGGATCATATGGTGGTAGGAGGTACGATGAAAGTTATTCGAGAGACACTGGTTATGCAAGGAATGCATTCCATCGAGACATACATGATAGGGATGTTCATCCACCTCCACCGCATGTTCCCGGCATTTGGTCGCAGGCCAGAAGAAGGGTGGTTGACGAAGAATATGCTAACATTAGGGAACCGAGAAGACATGGCAAATCTTATCTTGATTCATATCGCAACATGGATGACAATCTTGAACCAGAAAAGTACCATGGAATTGATTCCTTTCACGAAGTTGATAAGTTCCATGATAACTATCGCACTATTGACGGTTATCATGATGCAGATCGGTACCGTGATTATGGATTTGACATACATTCAAGGCATGGTGGAAGAGGTAATGATGAAGATGGCATTGATAACTATGAATTGCGAAATCGTCTTGTACAACATAGACGTGAGAACAGCCGTGAGAGAAACTCTGATTTTGGTCACTATAGTTATGATTCTGATCACGAGAGAGGTAGGAGGGATAGTGGTCGGCAACGACGCGAGTCTCGTGATCGAGAAAGGGACAGGAGACCTGTGAGCCGGGAAAGTGATATCAGTCCCTACAGGCGCTATGATCTTTCTCATTCTCCCATTCGCTCTCATGGGAATGATGATCGATCGAGATCAAGATCTCCTCGTGGTCGAAGTCGTGGCCACAGTCATCGGGAGGACAGCTATGATAATGATCGATATGAGAAGGGTGAAAAACGCAGGGATCGGGATCGAGACCGTGATGATAAACGGTACAGTGAGCCTTCAGTGGTATGTGCAACCTTTAATATATCTGTCATGCTATCCGATTTTCCATACCATAGGAACTGACTTTGAAACATTGATTTTACAGGCTCCATCAGCCACGGTTGTTGTGAAAGGTCTGTCGCAAAAGATGAGCGAGGAAGACCTCTATCAAATTCTTGTATGGATCCTTAAATATGATTGAGTTTGCTGCAATTGCATCTGTATTTTATAACCCACTTATATAACTAATGTGGCTTTTTTTTTTCCAGGCTGAATGGGGACCCCTTCGACATGTTCGTGTCATCAAAGAACGAAATTCTGGCATTTCACGTGGATTTGCTTTTATTGACTTCCCCACTGTGGTATCCAGTTGGAACCTACTGTATTTTGTGCTTGTATTCTGATTCAAGATCCCAATTAACTCAATACCTATCAACAGGAAGCTGCTCGTAGCATGATGGACGGTGTTGGCGAGGCTGGTCTTGTTATTGATGGAAGGAAGCTTTTCTTCGAGTATAGGTACTTTCTAAAGAGAGGGGCAATCATTGCTATCCTTTTGAAATTAAAGACATGAAAAATCAAGCACTTTATAGTTGCCTTAGCTTTCTGTTGCATGTGGGTTCTGTGCATGTGACTTGTGGGTGGGTGGTGGTGTGTGGTCACATGTGTGAATCGTAAATATTATCCTATAAAATCACGGTCACACTTGTTAGTATATGGTAGTAACCAAAATTAGACAAATTTGGGTGTTCCTTTTAACTGAATCCGTAGTTTGGAACAACTAGTTATGTGTTTGTAATGTAATTATTGCATTCACATCTGCTGCTGTATTTTTTTTTTTGCAATAAAACTGTGCTTTTGGTCTAGTTAGTTTTGAACATTCATTCGTCAAAGCAATTACAAGGTATCATTGTTCATTGTGGAGTCCATGCTCAGACAAGATGTTAATAGATATACAAGTTCTGTTATGATAACCTACTTCTAATGCCATTGCTTTCTATTAGCCTCACAGTCTGCTTTTTTTGCAGTAGTAAGCCGACTGGTGGGATAGGTGCACCATCTGCAGGTCAAGAGAATATTTTATCTGGCCATGGGCATAGCCGGTTTTCTGCTCCTCCTGATTGGATGTGTACCATTTGTGGTTGTGTAAATTTTGCACGTAGGACCTCTTGCTTTCAGGTTCGTCTTCTATTTGTTTGCAGATTTGTTTCTTGGTTTTAAGTTTTAACTATTGTATGACAGTTTTTTTTGCTGCACTTTGCATTCTGGAAGGAGGATATGTTCTATCTTTTTTACTTTATAGTTTATTTGCTGGCACTTGTTGTCAACCCCTTTCAGATATTACTATTTATAGTAAAGGATATTAGAGAGAGGCATATGTTCTATAAGTTAAAATCCTTTTAGTTTATAGTTTACAGAATATACTCTCTTTAAATTTTGAAGAAGTGTGCGCCAATGATGTCAGCGACCTTGTTCTTTAAGTGGCTCTGAACTTGCATGATAAATTATGGACGAGTTAGAGTTTGGCTTTGATTAAATTAACATCTCAAACATATATATGTTATACATTGTTCACATTATAATGTTGACAACTCAATAGTATAAGGTATTAGGCACTCTGCAACTTGTAATATAGAATTTGTTTTTTTGGCTAACTTGCAACTAAATATCTTGAACTTTCAAGGATTTGCAGTTTGCTACCATAAACTATCAAAATTGATCAATTGCCATACTAAACTATTAAAATTAGCAACTAAATACCTTGAACTTTCACACATTTGCAACTTACTATCCTATGCTAGTAAGGTAGGGCACGGTTAAGAAATATGAAAATATGAAGGGCACCATTGTTACGGCAACTTGCAAATTTGGAAAATTTCAAGGTATTTTGTTGTCAATTCTAATAGTTTAGGGTAGCAACTTGCAATTCCGTGGAAGTATAGGATATTTAGTTGCAAATTATCCTTCTTTTTTGGATTCAGTTGCCATGGCATTTATTTACTATGCTTCATGTTTGTCTTCTAATTCACTTTCATTTAAATTTAAATGTTCAAATACATTATGGAAACAATTGTGCTTTGTCATGGGTGGGGGAGTCATAATTGAACAATTACTAGGATCCAGGTTACGATTAAACAATTTGTGGGTTGAAGCAATGCTATGGTTGTTACTTGACTCATTGACTGCTATTATAAGAAACCGGTATGATTAACTAACACTAGTTTTACTATATTTTTATTTGTCTCCTTTTTTAATATTATTAATGGTTCAAAAATGGCGTTCTTTGTATCTCAAACCTGAAATTTATAAAATTTACCAAAATAGTTAATACTTGTTAGCCTTTATTGTTATTATAGAAAACCATTCCTTTTCACTTTGGTATAAGACATGCATGGAATTCCCTATATCAAATTGTCTCATCTTATCTCTGTCTAGACTCTACATAACACGCATCTTGGTTGCATGGACTTAAATTTAATAGCCAAATTGTGTCTACCTATCTGCCAACATCACATCTATGTTTCACTGCGTGGCCAACATAGACAGCTCAACAATCCGTAATAAAATTTTGTCAATTTATTTATGAAGCTTTCTTATGCCGACCCTATTCTAATGGTAGAAGTCTAAGATGATATTATAGAGGCATGCCGCATGCCATTGCAATTTGGCCACATATGTCAACTGTTTCCCTTAGTTATTTAACTTATTCTTTCTTTCCAGTTATTTAGTGGGCTTGTTTTTTTAACTGTGATGAACTCTGCATAAGTTTTTGGTCGACAGTTATCTATTACCAGATCTTTACAATATTATAATAGTATAATGTAGTTATTTAGCTTATTCTTTCTTTCCAGTTATTTAGTGGGCTTGTTTTGTAACTGTGATGAACACTGCATAAGAAGACTAGGTGGGTTACCCTTTATAAAGCAGCAATAGTTTTTGGTCAACAGTTATCTATTACCAGATTTTACAATATTCACAGTGAAATGTTCGATCTTGCTGTCCATCGGGTATAACTCTCATAGTTATCTGATTTGTTTGTATCAAGGACAATATATTTCATGCTGAGCACGTAATAGAGATACTCTTCAGTAAATTTGTCTCTATTACTTGAGAAAAATTATGGTTGGACTGCCATAACAACAACAACAACAACAAAGCCTATCCCAAATTTATGAGGTTGGCCATTTGAACTAACAAAATCCATTTTCTTCTTTAACACTTCAAACCATGTTCATTAAGGCCTACCTCTAGTCCTAGAGGCTCCATTAACTACTATATTACCCTTCCTCCTTAAGGGAGCATCTATTGGTTTGCGTTGCACATGCCCAAACTAGCTAAGTCGATTTTCTCTCATCTCATGCTTAATTGACGCAATCTCTAACTTTTTACCAAAACACTCATTTTTTACCCTATCGTTTAATGTGGCACTCATCCATGTTAACATTCTCATTTCGACTAGATAAACTTTCTGGACATTTTGTTTCTTAATTGTCCAATACTCGGATCCATAAAGAATTATTGGTCTTATCGTAGTCTTGTAAAAATTTTCTTTCAACTTCAGAGGTATCTTGCAATCCCAAAGTACTCAAGAAGCACTCATCCATTTCAACAATTCTGTCTTAATTCTATATATGTCATCATTCTCAATCTCTTCTTCATGATGAATGATCAATCATAAAATAATGAAAGCTATCACTCTTAGGTATCTCTTGTGCATCTTTATGGACTCTCCCCTCATTTCTCTTTGAGTTTGGGTTGAAATTACGTGTCATATATTCTGTTTTCGTTCTACTAATCCTAAATCCCTTAGATTCTAAATTCTCTCTACCATGGTAGTCAAAGGCATGTCTCGGACACGCCTAAGGCACGCCTTGCATAAAGGCGCAGCAGCTGCGTCTCACACCTCGCTAGGCAGGCGCATTTCTCCGGGCGCACCCAAGACGCGTCAAGGTACAACCAAGAAAATGCGCGTCTTATATTTTTTTTATTTATACAAAAAACTTTGAGGTAAGGAGATAATTTTTACCTCATACAAGTAGTTGGTTACAGTTGAACTGAAAAAATTAAAATTTACTAAAAGTGTGGCAGGAATAAGACAAACTTGTGTTAGTTCTGTTGACAACTACTGTTGCTCTGCTAGTTTACTTGGTTATGTTTTAACATATTTTTTTTGGTTTTAATATGTTATTTAGTTTTATTTTTTACATTAATAATTTATTTATTTATCTATATATTTATTATTATTTTTTATATTTGCGTCTTAAGTGCGCCTTGCGTCTTTGATTACCTTGCTCTCTACACTTCTGTTTTAGCATCCAAGCGTTCTCTACTCTCATCAACCAAAATAATATCATGCACCATGGAACCTCCTCATGGATACACCTAATAATTTTGTCCACAAGTATCGTAAAAAAGTAAGGACTCAACGATGATCCTTGATGTAAGTTAATGATAATAGGGAACAAATTACTCTCCTCCAATAGTTCGGACAGTCGTCGTAACTTTGTCATACATATCGATAGTATCAATATAACTACTACGAACTTGTTTCTTCTACAAAGTCCACCACATTATCTTCCTAGGGATTCAATCATATGCTTTCTCCCAGTAAATAAAAACCATATGTAAATCTGTTCTCTCTAAATCTTTCCATTAATCTTCTAAGTAAGTAAATGCTTCACAATAGATCTCCCCATCATGAAACGAATATTATTTTTTGAAATTCTAATCTCTTTTCTTAATCTTTGCTCAATCACATTAGTTTCATGGTTGGACTGCCATAACTCTAGATTGGAAAAAAAGTTTGTGTTAAATGTATACATGCTTAAGAAGTGATGTCAACAGGAGAAAATGTAGAAAGTATGACAAGATTGTTCTGTTTGGTTGCAACTTTTATATGCCAGTGTAGTTTGGGCTGCCATAGGTTATTATTTGATGTTGTTGAAGTGAGTATTCACTTGTTTCCACTATGTAATGTTTCTCCGACCTTGGTTGTCGATCTTCAAGGTTAGTAGGGTGTGGGTACTAGTAATGTTTAACAATAGCTCTTGTACTAGTATTGATATACAAAATCTGTAGTATTATGGAAACTTAGAATTTGTTTGTCATAACTAATAGGTTTTCACTGTCCACATGCTATATATATATATATATATATATATATATATATATATATATATATGGAAAATTATGCATTTACTGATGATGCTAATATATACTCAGTGTAATGAGAGCCGAACTGATGATGCACCTGCTGCTGATGTGGCTACATCCAATTCATCCATACTCGGTAAAAGAGGATCAGAGGCAGGTAAGAATAAGATTCCTGGTCTTCTGTTTTGCATTCCTACGCTTGGTTGTACTTATATCCCCTGTTTAAGTTACATAATGAACATTAACAGGTCCTACTCATGTTTTGGTTGTCCGTGGGTTGGAGGAAAATGCTGATGAAGAAATGATTCGCTATGAGTTTGCCAAGCATGCTCCTATAAAGGTTATAAATATTTTGCTCAGGTAGTTTACTGATGCTTCTTCAGCTGGTAACAGCTTCCTTATATTTCTTGCAGGACATTCGACTTGTCAGAGATAAATTCACGCATGTCTCTAGGGGCTTTGCATTTGTGCACTTCCATTCGGTAAGGAACCTATCGGCCAAAGAAATACAGAAATTCCTTTTGCTGTTACTCTTATTTTCAGCCTCTTTGGTGCACCTAGGTGGAGGATGCTACAAAAGCTCTGGAAGCAACACACGGAATGACCCTCGAGAGAAATGGTCAAATGGTTCGTGTAGCTTATGCAAAAAGTATTCATGGTCCTGGAACCGGGGGATCCCAATCAAGTAGTCTTGCAGCAGCTGCTATTGAGGCAGCAACATTTGCACAACAGGTGTTGCCCCGTTCATTTTGCTGTCTCTATATTTTTCATGCTTTTGTATCTTCAACTTGATTATCGCTGTCATCATCACCGTTCGTCACCATAGTCTTCCACAAAGTAAGTTTGGCTATAACTTGCAACTCTTGTCTGATAAGGCTCCATGGAATGCTTGGCCAAATTCTGTCTGGTCATCTGTATGATGTCAGCTTCTATGTTTATACAGAAATTTGCGGAGGGGCTATTATCATGAATTATTGATAGAACTTTGAAGGCTTGGAGTTGATGGGTGGGAAAATCTTATCTCATGGATTTCATAGTCTAATCTGTAAACTCATACAACCAGGAACTAACCTTTGCATTGCCCTCAAAATATAGTCTCTACAGAGTATAGACTGCATGAGAGGTGCATATCAGATCATAATCATCTTCTAGATTAAAATGTATTGCCTAAATTCTAGCATCATCCATATAATCTCCCAAACGTTATCAAATTCCTTGGGTGATATACATTACCAATCTCTTTAGCATGATATCATTTGATAACTATTCTACCTGTATCCTGTATCTAAAAATAATGCTTTTATTTATATTTTTTCACATTTGATTATGGTTAGACCGGATATCAGCGGTTTAACTGCCTTTGCCAACTTTAGAAGCTGATTATTTGAAATATCAAATTCCCTCTGTATTTTCACTCAATGTGCAATATTACTTCTTGTTTGGTTAATTGATATCATTTGATAACTATTTTACCTAATCTTATGTAAAAATCATGCTCATATTTATAATTTTCACATTTGATTTATGTTTAGACAGGATATCTACACTCTAATTGCCTATGTCGACTTTAGAAGCTGATTATTTGAAATATCAAATTCCCTCTGTTCGTATTTTCATTCAATGTGCAATATTGCTTGTTCGGTTAAATGGTACATCATGGAACATTTTTTTAGTTATTGAAACTTTACAGGTGGGTTTGAGTTATTTTTGTGGCTTGTTAATTTGTTACACTCAGATATTCAAATGAGCAATATATCCACAATATATATTTAAAAATTATAATTGATCAAGAGTTGGATGAGTATAATTTTAGGTGGGGCACATAATGTGTTTAAGAAAATAACAAAATTCAGACGGAGATTTGCCTCACCTATCCCCAGACTGCCCTTGCTAGCATATGTATTATGTAATACCAACTATGAAGCACATGTACTCCACTAGGAAGGCGTACCCGTACTAGTACTCATTGGAGTCTGGGTACTGGCACACCTGTCTATGAACCGCATACATATCCATATTTTTATTTTCAAAGTTTGCTATTTCTTGGGTACTTTTCTAGTAAAACTTATTGGATGACACCTTGTCTTTTAAAATACTGCTGGGTACTTTTGTTTTAGAATCAAAATTTCTTTACTTTTGAACTTGAAATACATAGTTTTGACTAAAGCTCATTATCGTGAGGAAATTTGAACTTTTAGTTTTTGTCAGGAAGATCTGTTTCTTCTCTTTTGTGTGTTTATAACCTGTAGCTGTGTTTCATAGCGCAAGCTCTGATCCGAGTCTCCAGTTTCATTGCTTTCATCGATAAGGGTCTGTTTTGGTTGGTTTAAGTCATTGGAAGTGTGAAAGTGCCAAATCCAGCATATGCAAGTGCATTGCATATGCAACCCGGTTGAGTTGCAAAAAACAGTTTGGTTGAGTGTAGTTTTGTCCCGTGGAAGTGAATTGTACTATACCACCTTTTTTTGGATGCCATCAGAAAAATAGGGGGGTTGGAGAGAAAAGAAGGGGGGGGGGGGGGGTAATTATTCGGTTTTGGACCGAGAACCGAATAAGAGGTTCAGTTCGGTTCGAAAAAAATTCGGTTTGGTTTCGGTTTTGAAAATACTAAAATCCCTTATTCTGTTTTGGATTTCGGTCCAAAAACGAAAACCGAACAAGACTAGCACAATTATAATTGCCCTCTATTTTATGCATATTTTATGATTAAAAATGATGTGTATATTTTGAAAATAACACTTCTATGTATTTGTTTTAAACCCAACTTTGGTAATTTAATAACTAGTCTAAATTTGGGCCTAACTTTGAAATACAATAAACTTGTGTATAAAAATTATATATATTTTTAATATAATTTAACCATAATTATAACTTTGGTTTCAGCCCGTTAAACAATAAAAATAGTCCAACCGAATAAACCGAATCGATCGGTCTCAGTTATGGCTAATTTCGGCTCGGTTTTTTGTTTTTAAGAAGTCCAGTTTATTCGGTTTTGAATATCTCGATTTGGTGTAAACTGAATAAACCGAACGCTCATCCCTATAAAATTGGAGTTGGAAAGTCACATTGCCTACTTCCACTGTTTGGATGCCAACATGAAAGAGAGATGATCACCATTTCAGTTTGTGGTATGGTTACCAACAACAACCAATTTTGTAACCATTGTAAACAAAAATTGTTCCTTAACTATGTCACTTTACCAACAAAAGTAACAATATAACCATGTACAAAAACTACCAATTTCATAACCATCTCCCTAAAGAGCAAAATTAGTTCCTCATATCACATAAGATGAAAATTAGTTCATCAGTACATATGATGAACATAAAAGAGCGTTTGTGTTTGTACAGCCTTAGAGGTAGGGAGAATAAACAACTCTTGGCAATAACCTAAATAGCAGTCCCGGTAGAAATTACAGTCATGAACTCCTTTACAAAACACAAAACACAAAACACAAAACACAGAGCTGTCCAGATAAAGAGGCAAACAAAGCAGTCCAATGGTAAGAAGATTCTCACAGAAACTACTGCTGAATATGAGCACACACGAAATCTTAGACTGATTAACCTCAGTCTTCTCGTTTCCTCATCGTAGGCCATGGAAAATGTAGACAACAAATTAGTTCCTCATTACATAAACAAAAATATAACCATGTCAAAGTGCAATACGACGTAGTAGTGCTGATATATTATTAGAAAAGGCTCAGAGAACAACTTTAAACTCAAAGAAAGCATAGCTACAGATGTTAAAATTTCTTAAGCACTTCAGCAGTAGAAAGAAATGAAAATTTGCATTTGGGCTCACAGATAATACTAATTATCTGAAAACTGTTTCAGAATGTAGCATAGTGTATAAATCCTTATAAAAAACCCACCATCACAAACAACTATAGCCACAACCGCAGTCCCTAAACCAAATCTCTGTATGTAAAAAAAGCATACTAGAGTTTGCAAGTAGTATTCTCATAGCCCATACTCAAGATAACATAAGCAGCATTAGTAGGCAGACAACCTACATAAATCTTTATCTCATCATATAGCCTAGACTGAAGAAATTCTTCTCTCATCACTTCCCATACTTATACAAGAGTTTGTAAGTAATATTCTAAAATCCCATTCATGAAAATAAGAGAAAAAACTGGCAATCCTTCTTGCAGGCAAAAAACCATTTCTTGAAATGTAGTCAACAAAGCACATTGCTTCTCTGAAGAAACAAATATAGATGAGTAACCAGAAATCCGCTCAACATAGTTCAGAAAATTATTTTGCTGCAGGAACTCATATGCAACAACCAACCCAACCAAAAGCTCAAGTTGAGCATGAATGTATATAAGTAACCAGAAATCCACACAACATAGTTTAGAAAACTATTTTGCAGCAGAAACTCATATTTAGCAGCAACCCCCAACCAAAACCTAACTGAGCAGAAAAGTGGGGTTGGAAAGTCACATTGGCTACTTCCATTGTTTGGATGCCAACATGAAAGTGATGTGATCACTATTTCAGTTTGTGGTATGGTTACCACTAACAACCAATTTTATAACCATTGTAAACAAAAACTGCTCCTTAATTACACTAGTTTACCAACAAAAGTAACAATATAACCAAGTACAAAACACATTGATTATCTAAAGAAAACAAATGTAGATAAGTAACCAGAAATCCACTCAATGTAGTTCTGAAAACTATTTTGTAGCAGAAACTCATATGCAACAACCAACCCTAACCAAAACCTTAAATCTGGGACATTTTTATAGGAAAAAAAAGTAGTACACAACCTCCCCGTAAACAAATTTTCAGCAACAACAAAATTGCCCCACTATTTGAGAGAAAATTCAAGGAAAAGAAAGAAATGATCAACAAAAATGACTTGTTTTGGACGTCATTTTCATAGATTCAAGTACCCACTGCCCTACAGAAATCCTTGCAATGGAACCTCAAAAAGGTGAGTCAACTAGAACCAATTCATATTCCAGACATAGCTCTCAATCCTTCATAAAAGATAAGTTAATCAGAGCTTAAGAAGCCTTTATTCTTTGCTGCATGATGACCATTATAAGTCATCAAAAGTATTTGGCTCAAATGATTCACCACCCTATTCATAATCGCCAAATTATTGTATTTAGACTCGTAGTATTGATCTTATTTATCAGTCTAAAAAAATGTTAAATGTTGGCTACTTTTAGCCACTTCTAAATTGAGAGTGGAAGCCATCAACAGTAGCAGTTATTCTTCCATTCCGAAGGGGCAGATACATGTAGAACAATTATTTTAAAGTTGTTTAAGGGACTGGTCTGTGGGTCAAATTTCAGTGCAAGTGGACCATCTTCATCAATTTGTCTCAAAGGAATCACCACCGCATACATCATTGTCAAATTCAAGTGCGAAGATAAATAAGAGGCTATGAGATACTTCAATCACCACAGCATGTCATTGAACTTGCTGACTATTTCGAGAGAAATTTTCGTGGTCAGACAAATTCTTCTTATATTCTTCCCCCAAGAATATGTTATTGTCATCATCATGTACGGTTAACTTGTCGCTGGTATCCACACCAAGTATATAGTTATGCAAAAGACAACAAGCTATACAATGTCAACATGTATAGGGAAGTCATGAATTTTCTTCTCATCCAAAATGCAGAACCAATTCTTAAGTGTCGCAAAGGCACATTCTATTTTGAAACGTAACCTGGAGTGCCTATAGTTGAATAGTTTCTTCGGGTCTTTAGGGTTACAATATTTTTTGGAATTGAAGTGGTATCTCACTCCACGATAGGGAGCAATGAAATCGGGCATCTTGGTATATCCAAAATCTACTATGTAGTAATTCCTACACACATGCAAAATTCATTTTATACTTGGATCGTATGATAAATATACATGAACCAAGATATCTTGACATTGAAATCCAGAATACTAGTTACCTGTAATGACCTTAAAGGCCATGGACTGCAGGTCTAGAAAGGACATCCTTGGAGACAGTCATGTCATTAGCACAACCTTTCCATCCGGCTAGAACTTACCTAAACATCTTGTTTAGGGTAGCAACAACTAGCACATTTTGTGTTAATTGTTTTTTACCCTCAAACCTCTCTGCCAAAGAGGCTGGTAGGGTATGTAGCAAATGTAACACAAAATAATTCATTAGGAGACGATTAGTTAACTGAAACAAGGAAACCATCAAGGAGATTCTGTTATCTCAATCGGGGTCTCGTCAACAGGTGGTTTCATAAACTGGTCTTTAATAGTTCATATAACAAGTACCTTATTGAAATACATAGAGATTGTTTCTCTAAAACGGATAAGTTCAATCCTACATATTCTATTCTTGGACTTAAGTTCAACATATAATGGAAAAGTACAAGCTGCTCCTCTACACAAACATCTTGTGTATCATGCAGGGATCCATTGATACGCAACATATCAACTAGCCTATAGAATGGGCCAGTACTCATTCTAAGATAATGGACATAGTTTGTCGGCCCAGTCATCAATATTTGATACATGTGGGAATTCTGCCATTGTTCACTAATTTGGAATGCAATGCCCCATTCACTCTGTCTTCATTTTCCATTAGGGCTATGATTATTCTAATCACCCTAACTATACTACCAATATCAATTCTAATCATTGGACATTTGGGTTGGAATAATCCATCTACAAGCAAAATTTACCCAAATTATTATACAACATTTGCCAACCTCTAAACAAGTAAACATTGTCTAACAAATATTATCAGCAGTCCTATCCAATCCAGGCTTTGCAAAATTAATACAACAAGAGGCCATATTTTCATGACATGCTATTTGAAAACCAGCAACCTATCAATCATTAAACAGGAGAAAATGTACAACTCATATGGAGAAAACTTTAAAAACTTTAACCCCCCAAAAAATCAACATGAAGCCTTTTAATGAAATAGTCAAGCATAGCCATGTTCATTTTCAGTTAACACTTTGTTGTGTTCAACAATATAATCTGGACATGCACAAAGATGATCATAATATGACGCAGAAAATACACTACTTCACAAAAGCAGCATACTGCTACCCAAAACCTGGCGTAAAGAAGACCCTTGCCCTAGCCAGCATAGATCGAACAACATGCAATTGAGGCCTAGCCTTAGCCATCATAGACCGAACAACATGCAGTCGGAACCCTAACCTTAGCTAACATAGATCGAACAACAACTAGAAAAAAAGAAGATAACAAAACTAGAAAGAAAAACCATCAAGAAAATCACTTCCCCTAAACCACTTTATAACCTAAAAATTAGGTCACATCTGTCAGAAAATAATAAGGGGATCTTCGGAAGGAATTAAACCCAAATCTGTCAGAAAGATTAAGCAAAATCCACGTTCATGCAAAGAGAAGGAAAGATGTACAACTTCTATTCGAAATCGTAAAACTTGGTTCGAAAAAACTTGGCATTTATAGAAAAAATTGGGAAAAAAATGATGGCGATAATAAAGATTTTGGTTATAGACAGGTCCTACAGAGGGAAAATGGCGGGGAGGTGGTGAATGTAACAGAGAAGACTTTCAATCTTTTGATCTGGAGGAGAGGAGAGTCTGAGTTCCACTCATTTTTCTTTTCTTTTCTTTCTTTTTCTTTTTCTGAAGTGGAAATGAAGAGAATGAAGGAGACATGAACTACTATTGCAATCATCAGCCCACTTCCACATTCGATTACACGTGCAACCAAACACCCGGAGTCCCAAAATCAACCCTGCATATGCACAAAAGTAGCCACTTCCGCATGACTTTCCAACCAGCCAAACAGCCCCTAACTTTGAACTTTTCATGTTTTACTAATATTCTTGCAAGGCCAACTACATTTGAAATGAAGTCATCACAATGGATGTACTATTAACTCATGAAAATTATTTAGGTCAATATACAGTGGAATTGCCTCTGGGTTTGAATAATACTTTTCATGTAAGGATTTTTCCGCCACTACCTAGTATCTATTTTGATGATCCGATTTTAACCACTTGGTACTCATACTAGTACCTTACCTACACTATATTTGTTTAGCAATCTTTGAACTCAATAGAATTTCTTGCACTATTTGTTTACTCCTAGTTGATCACAACTGTAAATCATATGCTATTCTAGGGTGCCAACTCTGCAATTCTTATCATCTTTCGATTTGCTTGCATATGAACACTTCCATAATATGAAATGATCTTGAGTTTTTATCTGCTTCACTGCAGTGCATTATATTGCACAGACACGAATATGACATGACAAGTTGCGGACACCTTTGATTTGTCCTAGTGTACTGTATATTGGAGTGTCCAGAGCGTGTCCAACACAACACGGGCGTGGTGTGGTTTTGGGATGCCTGTGCTTCCTAGCAGTGCTTGATCCTTGCAGTCAAGTAGAAGTAGCATATTTTCAAGGCTTTTGTTGTTTCACTTGACAAAATACTCGTGTGTGATAAGCTACAACATCAGTAAAGCTGATTTTTAATGTATTACTTGGACATGTTACTCTGCATCTATTAGAGTTTGTTATATTCTTCAAAGTTGAACTGCAAATTCGAGAAAAGGTTCTATGTAATTTTTGTGAATTTTTATACTTTTTTTCGTCTCATTTTCAGTATGATGTTGTTGGTTGGGCTCCCAAGGAGTACAATCCTGATGTCAAGCAATCCATCGGTGGGATCGAGCAAGGGAATGTTGAAGCACAAAGCGGTGGTTCAGCTCCACAATCTGGGTTTGTTTGGGATGAGAAGTCTGGTTATTACTATGACGCTGCGTCCGGTTTCTATTATGATGGAAATACAGGTTAGTGTAGTTTATTTGGAATTATCTGTGAACCTATGTAATATGTTAATATCGATCGTGAACAACCACACCCCAAAGTATGGGTTGGGATTGCTAAATGTAACCTCTAAAATAAAAGTTGGATCAAATTGATGGTTGTTTTTATAAGACTTAGGCTGGGTTTGAGATTGCTTATAATGGCTGTTTCTGCTTATTTTTCTGAGAAACACTCATAAAAGCTCTTTGGTAAGAGAAGCTTGTCATTTTTTTGAAGAATCAGTTCAATTTTGGGACAGCTTCTGAAACCAGGTGAGAGGCTGCTGTCAAAGCTGCTTATGCTGCTGCTTTCTGAAAACCCCAAACCTGGCCTTAATAGTCCCCACTATAACTCTTGAAGACAACAAAAGTATATGGCACATATTCCTCATAACCATATGTTTTTTCAATTTTCATCAGAGTATTCTTAGAATATGTATTTGTTTATAGAGCCACATTCTACATTAAAGACTAATTCTATTATTTTATACTAATACTCTGAAATTTTGTTCAACGTGTCATATATGAAATTAATTATTACTCTATACCACCATAAGGTCATATGTCCATGTATCTCCAGTATATGGCTTGGTATCGGATTTCTGTTATGGTGACCTCGACCAATATGGATCCGATATCCGTTATCAGGAACGTGGACAGCAACAAGAATAATCGCAAGAACACCCTAAATGTGCAAGATTGGATTGGGTTACCGAGTTTGGCCTAGGAGAGGCATGCTATATAGTTTTTTTTTGTTCTATTATTTTGTAAGAAAAATCATGATGTCTAGTTGGTAGATGTAAGAGATTTTAATTTGGAGGTCTTGAGTTCAATTATTTCTAACCACACTGTGTCTAATTTATAGTTATTATTTAAACTAGGATGTTGGCTAGCTGAGCTTATTGTGTTGGAGTGGTGGTTTGGGTAGTGATTGAAAAGAAAGGTTGAAGAACAGCAAAGGGGGCAAATTTCAGAACTTTGAGACAAGTCTCACACCGACTTGCAATAAAGAGCTACCCGACTTTCAATAAAGAGCTATAAGTCTCAAATACTGGAGAAACATAATATTTCTTAAAAGTATCATGTGTGCAGCAGCTGTTGCTAGTATTACCGTCTAATGGGGCGGCCTGTATTGAAGAGGTTTCATAAAAATAGCACATGAGCAGCAGATTGTGCTAGTATTATCATTTATAGGGCCTATTTTGATATATAATGTTCAAATGTCCTCCCATGGAATGAATAAACAAGTACTATAATCCAATATCAATACATTAACAGAAATGTGACAAGGACTCTATACTTGAGAAGTCTCACGCTGTCATGCAATTAAGAGCTACAAGTCTCAAATACTGGAGAAACACAATATTTCTTAAAAATAGCATGTGTGCAGCAGCTGTTGCTATTATTACCATCTAATGGGGCCTGTATTGATGAGGTTTCATCAGGCAACCCAAGCGCCAGAGGGAAGGTTCAAATACTGGAGAAATTGATATTTCATAAAAATAGCACATGAGGAGCAGAGTGTGCTAGTATTTACATTTATAGGGCCTGTTTTGATATATAATGTTCAAATGCCCTCCCATAGAACGAATAAACCAGTACTATAATCCAATATCAATACATTAAACAGAAATGAGATAAGGACTATATACTTGACTCTGCGATGTCAAGTCCAAGAATCTCCGTTGCAATCGACGCCTTCAAGACTCTCAATACAGTTCTGATCCATCAACACCTTCATTTGGGATCCAGAATAAGTTTGTTATCAACCTCAAGTAGAGCCTGGTCTACAACTTAGTGACATGTCGAGGCAGCCAAATTCTTTTTATTTATTTTTTATTTAAATCCTAAGTCAAAAATCTCATTCGGTGGAAGTCTCAGGGAGTGACCACAAACCAAAGCGAAAACCTCAACCCTAGATAGAAGAACCAAGTTTTTGCTTGTGTACCACATGTAAGAACTAAGTAAGCAAAGGTGGTGAAATTTCTTACTGATTGATCGCCTGAGCTGTGGCTTGAAGTCCTTGTGTGGAGGAAATAACCTTCCGTTGTTTGATCCTTTATGTTGGGTTCTGCAGCACTAGATCGAATAAAAGAAATTAACATCATAACCTACTGTATTAAATTCCTTATCTATCCTATATTCAAAACCTGTCTGTACTAAAATATTAGAATTGGGTGCCTTTGAGCTTTACTAGGAGACTGGTTCCACGCTATTTGCCTTTCCATCTGTTTATGGTAGGAAGACCAACAGCAGAACGTCAACTTGATTGGCCAGCTAGGAGTCCTGTAGTGTCAATCACAGGAATTATATTATTTTCTTATTTTCTTAGGACAAGTGAAGTTTGGTTTCATATGATGTGCAGGTTTCTACCGTTTCCTGAATGGTTTTAGCTGATGGACAAGTAAACCGTTTAAGATGACTAGGGAATTAGATAATAAGTATTGTACGTCTTTCTAGCAGATTCTGGCTACTTTGTTATATTCATACTTACCTCTTATGTTGTAGGTCTTTATTACGATGGCAATAGTGGAACCTGGTATACTTTTGACAATCAAAATCAGCAATATGTCCCTTGTACCGATCAGAACAGTAATAAGGTACCTGGAGAATCAGCTAATGAGAATTCCAAAGCATCGGATGGTGGTGGTAGCAAAAAAGTGGTGATTTCTGCTCCTGCTACCATAACAATAGCAAATGAGAAGGCCTCGTTACCGGATGCTGTTCAGGCTGCAGCTGCGGCGGCATTAGCTGCAGAGAAAAAAGAAAAGGAGAAGTTAAAAGAGATAAAACTGGCTTCAAAAAGTAGTCTTCTAGCCAATAAAAAGAAGATGAATAATGTTTTGGCAATGTGGAAGCAAAGGAATCACGATGGGCAGGCTCCGCGGGTGGTTCTTGATGACAATAACCCTTCAAATTCTGCTGAAGACAAGCAACTCAACTCCTTCAGTACTAATGTTGGGTTACCTGCTAAAAGTAGGCTGAATTCTAATACTTATATCGCGAAGGATCCTGCAAACACCTCTGGGTTTTTATCTTCAGCTACGAGCCGCAGTAACAGTAGTTTGTCTTCTACATCCCTTGCTTCCCAAACAGTAACTGAGGATTTTCAGAGTACACCAAAGCCTGTGGGTAATAGATTGGGGGGCACGATCAAGGGGGTGATTAGAGGTTCTGGGAGAGGACTTATTAAGTCTGATACAACTTTCTCTGCTTCTTCAAGTGCTGGCAGTGTTGTTGCTCAAAGTTCTATTACAAATGCAGCTGGGCCTCTACCTGTTGTTGAACCTACTGTTACACCGTTCAGAACTGATGTGTCTGCATTGGGTTCATATGCATCACCTGTATCTGCTGGGAGTGGCAAGCGAAGGTTTTCTGAAGCACCAGTACAGTCAGTTGCACACAAGGAACCACCCCAGCCGACATATAGAGACCGTGCAGCAGAGAGAAGAAGTCTGTATGGGTCAGCTTCGTCTGGAAGGGATGATCTATCTGACATTGGGCTTGGAGAATCAAGTAAGCATTTATGACTTCCATTTCACATGCTATTGTTTCATAAAGTAATGATGCAAGGAGAACGTTTATTATAACTGAAACCTGAATTTGATGCTCCATTATTGACGATCTTCCTTGTTCTTCACTGGCCGAAGTTTAATTGTCCAAAATAGAGCTATTTCAAACTGCCTGTCAGAAGGTGGTTCTGCCCATATTTTAGCTTTAGGAACTAGCTGATGACAAATAATTAGTTTGGTGAAGTGAAGAGGGCTTAAGTTACCTATATTCATGACGTTTTGGATGGGCTTATAATTGCTGCCATGGAAATATATTGAATGTGTCTGTGGGGCATGTAAGAACTGATAGTCAATTGTCAAAGGTGTTACTCAGCCAGATTCCTTGATTGGTTATTCATTTCATTTGTTCAAGATTTATTAATTTTTTTGAGAATGTCGTTTGTCAAGATGGTGAATATCCATATAGAAAGGGCTCTTCTGCCGACCAGGGAGCAATGCCTTTTCCTCCAGGGGTTGGGGGTGGACGTGGAAGAGGTGATGCTAGCATTGTCGAAAATTATGAAGTGATTACTGCTGATCGAGCCATTGATGAAAGCAATGTGGGAAACCGGATGCTGCGTAATATGGGCTGGCAAGAAGGATTGGTACTTAACTCGCCTTTCTTTTGCTTATATTAGCATTTTTCTTTAGTAAGGGAGCCATGTGACTTTAAGATACACATTTTCCAGGTTCCTCTTTGGGTAAGTTTTTTCGATAGAATAGCAGAATGTTTGCTAGACAGTTCTACTACAGAAACTCAAAATAAGAACTTGCAATATGACGTGGACTTATTTTTCTGTTTAGGTCCTTGAAAATGTACTTACTATTTCTGCTTAGGCCCTTAAAAAATCAAGGGATGGGATGCATGTAATACAACGGTTTTCGTTGTTGAGTTTTAAAAATTAAGAACTCACAGAGTTATTCTAGAATTCTTGCTAGGTATAGCTGATTTCTGATTTGCCCTCCCGACTTTACATTTGTCAGCTTTCTTATTGGAGTATATATATTATGTTTTAATAGAATCCATCTGCTGTTTTTAATAGAAACTCGTTCACAAAGTCTGATAATAATTGTTCCCAGGGATGACTTGATCTATGTAGTGACGAGATTCACGTTTAGGCCCATGATGATATCTGCTTGTGAACATACTTCAAAAGTTAAAATTGCAATGTTGTTTTCTTAACCCGTCTGACATTGTTTTGGGTGTTGCTTGCTTGTTTCCTGGTTATTTTGTTTAAATATCTTACAGGGGCTTGGAAAGGACGGTAGTGGCATTATAGAACCAGTCCAGGCAAATGCTGTTGATGCTAGAGCTGGTCTTGGGAGTCGGCAAAAGAAGGTGGACCCAAGTTTGGAGGCGCAAGCAGGTGACAGCTATCGAACCATCATACAAAAGAAGGCGATTGCCAGGTTCCGTGAGATGTCCTAATTGAAAGCAAAATGAATCCAAAAGTGCACCTGCAAATTATCTAGCTAGCTAGGTTTCCGTCTCTGTTTGTTTGTTACCTGTATTAATTTGACACAATTCACAATTGTGTTTATAATATGAATATGCCAGGTCCTTCTCTCGCATTATTCTGTTAATTAGTTTGGTGTTGGACTCTTTCAGCAGCAGTGATTTCCTTTTGTGGCTGGAGATTTTGTTCATATTTTGAACAGTGATGCTTGTGTTATCGAGAGCAATGATTCTATTGTATTTTTCTAAACTGGATAATTAAATAATTCCAGTTTTGTGAGTCCAGAGCGCTGTCTTGCCGATGCTATTTTAAACCTTCAACAACTGGGGATCAGAACAACCTAATAATTGATAAAGGCACTTCAAAATACACTCAGGGCAGCCCAAATTTGGACCCTAGGGCTGTATACTATTTCCCTTATTTCTTTGCACCTTCAAATGTTTGGTTCCATCATTCTCTTCAAGTCATAAAATCTAATCTTAACGTAGGAATTGGATTGTGATTGTTGTGGTCCCAACGTAGGAATTAAATTGTTGTGGTCCCAAGTGGAAGAAAAATTTGATTTGGTGATTCTCCAACGAATATTTTTTGTTAAATTCGGTATGTCTTCGATAACATAAGATGAATAACTTTTTCAAACATTTGATTGTCACCAAATTATTGAATTTTATTCGACCATTGTAGGAGCCATGAACGGTCAGATCATGCAATCCATTAAATCTGTACTCCGCTCCTTTCGAAGAATACCTCGGTTATTCCGAAGCACATTCGGTACATTAAATGACAACCCTATTTCGACGTTGATTGTTTTAGAACTGTCTAAATTACTACAGTCCTATATTAATATAGGACTATCGTAATTTTTACATTCCTACATACTGAGTGGACTGTCATAATAATTACAGTCCTGAAGATAACATGTTGAACATCATATAATCTTCAGGACTGTAAAACGTTTGACAGTTCACTCAATACATTAGTCTGTAGAAATTATGACAGTCCTAATTTGGACCGCTAATAATTTGCAAGTTATTAATTTTGAATTTTTTTTATAATGGTTATAGGACCTACCTTGTACAGATGCTGTGGTACATCCTGCTATTGGGGTTGATGTGGAAAATGTATTCTCAACGGATATTCGCTTTGCATCCCATGAAGAAGCATTAAATTGGTGCAGAGAAGTTGTAAGACAACATAACATAGTCGTTGTCATTGCAAGCCGGGCAGAAAATGTTTAGAGCTAGGTTGTGAAAGAGGTGGTGTATTTAGGCACCATGAAAAAAAATCCAGTTGTTGAAAAAAAAGTTCCTGAGAAAATCTTTGGGACGAAAAAATGTGGTTGTCCATTTAATGTGTTGATTGTAAAAGTAGAAGATGTGAAGTGGATAGTCCAAGTCAAGAATGGAATACACAATCATCCTATTGCAGAGACACTTACGGGTCATGCGTACGTGGGACGGTTGAACAAAGATGAGAGAAAGCTAGTTGAAGAATTGTCCCTTTCCGGAGTTACACCCAAACAAATTTATTCTGTTGTGCGACAAAAAAAAGATGAGAACAAGTCAACCATGATAACGATCTACAATACTTTAACGAGAGCGAAATGTAATATAGTATGAAAGGAAGAATGTCGATACAACAAGTATTGAAGTTGCTTGGCGAGCATCACTATGTGGAGTACCATAGAAGACATCCACAAAATAATGAAGTCCTTTCAATGTTTTCGGCTCATCCCGATTGCACACACTTGGCCAGGTCATTCGCAGACGTATTGGCACTTGATTGTACATATAAGACTAACAAGTTCAAGATGCCTCTTTTTTATATTGTCCAGTTTACATCTACGGAAACAATATTTTCAGTCGCTTTTTATTTTATGAAGAGTGAGACAGTTGAGGATTACACCTGGGCATTGAGGAAACTACAATCCCTTTACACAGGATACAAAGAGCCCTCTGTTTTTGTTACCGACAAAGAATATGCTCTGATAAATGCTATAGATATCATATTTTCTCACGTGCATAGACTACTATGCACTTGGCATATAAATCGGAATATCCAAGCTCAATGCAAGAGCAAATTTGAAAAGATGGATGGTAAAATTGACATGCTTCGCTTCGAGGAATTCTACATTGATTGGAATATTGTATGGCGAGCAAGTACCAAAAATAGCTACGATACAACATGGTACATGTTCAAACAAAAGTGGAAGACAAGTAACCCGACATGCATTTCTTATATCAAAGATACTTGGCTAGAACTACATAAAGAATATTTCATCTTAGCATGGACGAACATGGTGAAGCATTATAGCACAATCACTACCAACCGGGTTGAAGGATCACACTCAAGTTTGAAAAGATATCTACGGTCATCGGTCAGTAATTTTGTCTGTGTTTGGCAATCGATTCATTCGATGATTATTTCATCGATAAACGAGATTCTATCGTCATTTGATACGAGCCTCAATATTGAAAAGCATGAATACACGAATGAACATCATTTGGATGCTTTAATCCATGTAATATCTCACAAGGCATTGGGGTTATTGTTTGAGGAGATTGGTAGGTCGAAGTTCGCTGATTTTGATCCCGAGATTTGCGGTTGTTCATATCGACATTCATTCGGCCTTCCTTGTGCACATGAGATTAACGAATATCACCGTCAATCTATATCTATTCCAATAGATGTTGTTGATCAACGTTGGAGACAGTTGTCGATTATGCCGATGGTGAAAGGTCACAATGATTTCTTTTCTTTGCCACAAGTGAAACTCCTTCACGCAAGATGGTGTGTCGCATCGGAACCGGAGAGAAAATCGATTGAGGTTAAAATTCAAGAACTTGCTAGCCCGACAACTACTAGATTGCAAGAACCATATGTTGTTAGAGCTTCTAAGGGAAGACCACACTCAAGAATCAGTAGAGCACAAAAAAATAAGTTGAAGTCAACTAAAAGAGATCCATCCTTGTTTGAGCATATTGAACGCAATTTAGAGTAAGCTGAGTCAACGTCGGTTGTCGAAAGTGTGGTAATTTCGAAGAGGAAGAGTAAGCTGAATGTTCGAAGGAAGAAACATAAACTATGCAGTCACGGCCGATGGTTTAGATTACTTATCTGATTCATACGGTCTATACATTCATCATTTTCTACCTGAGATACGGAATTTTATTTGGTCTATTGTTGATGTTCCTAAGGATGGACATTGTGGATTTTATGTACTTGCAAGACGTCTTGGCTATTCCGTTAAAGAAGGATGGAGACAGGTTAGGAAAGAGTTGTACGAGGAGTTGGAGTCTCGTCTTCCCTTCTATAGGCAGATACTCGGCGAAGAAATTGTTGAAGATTTATTGGCAAGCATACCTTGTACAGATACTGTTACCGGACCAGACCATTACATGGATGTCCCGCCGACTGCATACGTATTATCTAATAGGTATAAGATACATATTGTAATTATCTCAGAAGCCATTAACAATACTTACTTTTCAATGTGCGCTCCGCCGACCGAACACAGACTATCCAATCTATGTTCAATAGGGATTATCGGACAACACTTTGTCATCCTGAGGTTGATCGGTTATTCTTCTATTCCTCCACCTGCTACGCTTTGGTATAAACACGCACCAGACGAAGCGATCGCCTGGACGACACCTTACATGGATGCAATAGCTGTCTATAAGAAGATGATGAAGATGGAGGATCTCAAAATTGTAGCGAAGGACTACTATGATATTCTAATCGACTGATACATCTTACACTTTTGTATCATTTTGTACTTTTGTATGCAATAGAAATAAAATATATCATTTTGTACTTTTGTATCGTGATAGTGCAATAGATAGTGACTATCAAAGAAATAAAATAAAATAGAACATTTTGTACTTTTGCCATATTACTTTAAGTTTATAATGAGTCTTGTATGTTGTGCTTTGGTATTTGTCAACTAACATAGTAATGTTAGACTGTCAATTTAGGACTGCCAAAATTTTGACTGTCCTAATAGTACTTAGGACTGTCAAAATTTTGACAGTCCTAGATTATATTCCCTGTCTTTTTGATCATTTATATAGACGTTGCCTGATAATCTAGGACTGTCAAAATTTTGACAGTCCTAAGTTCTATTAGGATTGTCAAATTTTGACAGTTCTAGATTATAGTCCCTATCGTTTTGAACATTTATATAGATGTTGCCTGAAAGGAAATATAATCTAGGACTATCAAAATTTTGACAGTCCTAAGTGCTACAGGACTGTCAAAAAATTGACAGTCCTAGTTTATAGTCCCTGTATTTTTGAACATTTATATATAATTTGCCTGAGAGGGACTATAATCTAGGACTGTCAAAATTTTGACAGTCCTCATAGAACTTAGGACTGTCAAAATTTTGATAGTCCTATATTATATTTCTCGTATTTTTGAACATTTATATAGATGTTGCCTGACTGGGAATATAATCTAGGACTGTCAAAATTTTGACAGTCCTAAGTGCTATTAGGACTGTCAAAATTTTGACAGTCATAGTTTATAGTTCCTGTAGTTTTGAACATTTATATAGAATTTGCCTGACAGAAAATATAATCTAGGACTGTCAAAATTGTGACAGTCCTAATATCACTTAGGACTATCAATATTTTGATAGTCCTAGATTATATTTTCTGTCTTTTTGAACATTTATATAGATGTTGCCTGACAGGGAATATAAACTAGGACTGTCAAAATTTTACAGTCATTGACAGTCCTAAGTGCTATTAGGACTGTCAAAATTTTGACAGTCCTAGTTTATAGTCCCTGTATTTTTGAACATTTATATAAAATTTGTCTGACAGAAAATATAATCTAGGACTGTCAAAATTGTGACAGTCGTAATAGCACTTAGGATAGTCAAAATTTTGACAGTCCTAGATTATATTTCTTGTCTTTTTGAACATTTATATAAATGTTGCCTCACAGGAAATATACTCTAGGACTGTCAAAATTTTGACAGTCATAGTTTATAGTCTCTGTATTTTTGAACATTTATATAAATGTTTACTGTCCTAATAGACATTGTTCATGGGTACAGGCAACATAAAAGTACAACCAAATATAAGATGTTCAAAATATAAGATGCTCAAAATGTAGCAAAATACTCGAAACACAAAGTTACATCAAACATAAAAGTTTAACATGTCAAAGTTATAATCAAATTTTTACTGTTACTAACAAAGTTTGACAACACCCACATCAATTAAAATATGGTCTAAACTTTATACCACCTCTTTGTATGTTGCTCCCTATTTTCGAAGAAATGAAAATCTTCAGTGTTGTCGATGTGTTATAGCTCCTCATTGAGTTCCATATAATTCTGATCCTGGCAACTGACGAGACTTTTTCCCAACTTCTTTGTTTTCCTAGCCTGTTGATGACAATAAATAAATTTTTTTAGGTTATAAACATTTAGAATCTTCAAACTGAACAATTTATCCCTCACCATCTTGACCAATGCAATATACAAGACTGATTTGGCGAAAAGATCTGCTGATACGCGCACAATATCGCCTCTGCATTTGAACAACGTAGGTAGTCCGACACCAATGTAGTAGGCGATGTAGTCGTCACTACAGTCTGTCATATTAACCGCCGCTTCTCGTTCAGATTCTTTAATAACGTGACGTTGCCAGTTAGTTAAGAAGTCCAAGACCCAGTTGAACACCGCAGGGATATAATTTAGGAATTTTGTACCTCTCGGAGCACTTATCATTTTTAATGTGCGCTTCGGTACTGTTTGTACGTAGTCAAACTGACGGAGCACTCTATTAGGCATATAAGGCTCCTCAATTTCGTGAAAACTTATCAAACCATGATATAAAGTGATTGATTGCAATGGACGACTACTCTGTCGCAAATCCTGATTTGGATTCCAAACTATCTGCAATGCATGAAATTGAGCATAATGTAATTTAGTAAGTTATTACAAAAAAAAGTTCTCATTTTACCTCTTCTACCATCATATCTTCAAGTGCATTTCGTAGGACGGCCAATGTGTGCAAACGTTTGGCATCTTCCTTAGTGGCTTCCATCTGCACATTCTAGGAAGATTCTCGTCATACCCTCGGTTAAGTGTAGCCTGCTTCAGCGTTGGAAAGTTCTCGTATATCCATGCATGCATGTACATTACAATAGTCAAAAAATTTACAACATAATTTTGTATTATGTATACAAGTTGACAAAGATATATATATTTACATAGAGTAGAGTCTGGCATCCAGAAATTGTCTTGGAACCAATGCGGAATGACGCACCAAGATCGCAGTAAAGGTATGCTAGTATACCGCTTCCCCAAGATATTTCTTCCACCATGTCTATGTCGTCAAAACTCAAGAAATATTTAGCATGTATCAACGTTCCAGACTTATCCGGAATGCCGACAGCCCCTAAGATGAATTGCATATATCCACGGGCCACCATATCGACATTATCACCTTTGGGCTCTGGGTCATCAAATGTCTCCTCCAAATATTTTAAAGAGACGTACGACTTCTTGAAGTCTTGAAGGATTGTAAAACTAGTTACATCAACTCCGAGACAGTTTGATACATAATCCACGATATAATCGTAAAAGTTAATGTTCGATTTGTCAAAAGTTTCATTTATCATGACTCGACCATCAACCCTAAGTCCCAATATGTGATTGACGTCATCCAGAGTAATCGTCAACTCCCCTTTAGGAAGATAGAAAGTGTTGGTTTATGGATGTCAGCGCTCTACAAATGCTGATATGAGTGCATTATCCACCATCTTATATGAGTAGTTACCCAAAATTTGTAAAATTTTAGCCTTGACGTCGTCTCCGAAAAATTTAAATCCCTCATGTATTGCACTTTCTGCCGTGTTGATTACCGTTAACATACGAGGAACTCCTGAAAAGTAAACAATTGGATGAATTTAGAACTATATATAAAATGTAGTTATCTATAAATAATTGAATTTATCATAACATAATGTACTTACTGGATCGTTCCATATTTGGTATGCAATATGGTTCTCGATCGATGGCAACATATAGCAAACGTTTTGACGAGTATCGACTGGACTATCTAGCTGCTGAGAAGGTCCTGAGCCATTAGTTGGCCGATTTTGGACGGTTGGTGGACGAATCTCGAATGGACTATCTGGCTGCTGAGAAGGTCATGAACCATCAGTTGGCCAGTTTTGGACGGTTGGTATATCTTCATCGGAGGAGGAAGAAGAACCAGAAGTACTAGGAGCACGTCTCTTCGAACGAGTTACAGTCTTATTTAGTCGACGTTTCCTAACTTGAGGGGGTGCCTCGGGGTCGACGATAGTGAGGGTTGTCTCAACATCATGCTCAACATTGCATTCCTTAAGCATCGACGCAGTGGGGCATCTTTTTATGGTACCTTCATCCTCAAGGCCCTTCCGGGGGTCGTTGTCACGACCCGTACCCAGAATAAGGGCACAATTACATGAGCAACGCCCAGCCTATGTCATAATGATGGCATAGAACGCTGTCTCGGTCAATGATACTATCATCTCACACAATTTATATAAGGTACCTGTCAAGCCATCTCAACTCCAAATGGAGGAACAATATAATATATGATAAATGATAAACAATACTCAATCACAATATAAAACTAAAGGAAGATGAAGGCACGATATAGAATAGAAGAAGAGAATAAAGAGTCACAATACATCACAAGTCCAAGTCTTATCACAACACAATAGTCTAGTCTCAACACAAGGTCTGAAATAATAATACATGCCAGAAAAGTCTAGCTAGAACAAGTACAATATCATAATGGCTAGCTAAGTCTCCTCAGTAGCTAGCACTAGATCCCCAGGCGGCTCACCATCTTGTGGTCCGTAATAGGTGGGACACATCTGCTCTAACCAATCATCTGAAAAATATATCCAGTCAGGATAGAGCGAAGTACAACCCAATAGCAGTTCCAATTAATTAACAAAAATATGAAACTGTAAATAGGGATAAAATACTAAATAAGCAGGTAAAAGAAAACAGAGTATCACTAAAAGTACAAGTAACTAAAGAGCATTGGAGAAACATAATGGATGAACAAATAAGTAAGTAAAAGCAGGAAGATCTATGTGAACTAGAAAACCTGTCAATGTAAATATGCAACAAGCATGAAATAGAGTAATCCAGAAAAGACAATATCTATACTAGTGTTTTAAAATACAAGTTGACATGTGAACGACTAGGAATAATATCCGGCAAACCACATGTGTCGTGTGTGACTGCTATTATTCCAGTAAGACCATATATTGGAAATTGTATGTTCACACGTCGCCTAGGTATTTTCTCGTCTGACCAGTACTCATGGATCCAGTTCCGACACGAAGAATCTCAATAGTCCAAAAAATATCAATAGGTCAGAAATACATTAGTCCACTAGTTCATTAGTCTAGAAAAGTCAATAGACCTGAAACTACGTATCTCAAGACAGTGAACCATACAATACCAATCCGTGTATCTAACGTGTCACGAAGCAGGAAGAGCAATACTATAAAACAAGAACCATAGAAGATATCAAATAATGGAAACTATTAGAGAATGTACTCGCTTGTGGGCAAGAGCAATGAATATCAAACAGTGTTCGTCTCGGTATCCCAAGGACCTAAATATGAATTATAAGTCAAAACAGTATTTTGGAATCATAAACAAATTTATCTAGTTGAAACTAGGTTTCTAGTTCACCTCTAGGTCAAAACTAGGTTTTTGGATCAATACTAGTTACATCTAGGTTATACTAATCAATACTAGCTAATACCTTACTAAAATCTAAAGTATACTTTGCTAATACTAGGTTACTAACTAATATTAATTAATACTAGCTATTATACTAGATAATAACATATATAGATCTAATATGACACTAGCTACTAATATTATAGTCCATACACTTATCTATATAGGTATCACAAGTATCTACTATAGTTCAATTACCTAGTCCAATACATGGGTACTGCCTGTTTTATTATCTATACTTAGTATCTTGTCTCATATTGGCACTCTTGTATCATGATACATTACTTTTACCACTCCAGGATACTTCACTCATGTCTAACCCCATACCTTGACTCATAACTCACTACTACTTAATACCTTATAATATCTTAACTATCTAGTCTCACTAAGAACCTATTTATACTATCAAGTATTATCCCCTCATAGGATACCTCATCCTCACTTGGTATCGGACTTTGATACCCTACCCAAGACCTGCACCCTATACCTTACCTTCACTTTAACTCCTCATGGATACACTGGCCTGCAATACACTTAGTGAACTGTGCACAGGCCACATTGTGCACCAAAGCATCTCTGTGCAGGCAGTACTCACTGCTCCCTCCTTCATTGTGACTGAACACAGTCCATAGTGATTACTGTGTGGACAAGTCACTCACACATTACTCCCTGGATTGCATCTAATGTCAAGTCTCCAACCTCATTCCTTTATTCATCTCAGTCTCTTCATAATTACCTACTGCACCCCCTCCTTACCTGGATACTTCTGTACCCATCAACTAAAGTGCATTGCATATCACAAACACACCTGACCCCCTCCCTCATAGTCATTCAGGCACACATACACTCATTAGCCCACGAACACATGTGTTTGTGCGCCACTACAAGCACCCCAACACTTAACCATACTAACCTATTACCCAATCCTACAATAACTAGGACACCAACCTCGCATTCTCACATCTGGCAGTCACCTGCCGCTCACATTGTGTACTGGAAGTATATACTGTCACTACCCCCTCCTCTTTCAACTGTTGTCAGAGCAGCATGCAGAACCCCCACACTTAGTTTGCACAACAGACACCCTCCTACCTTACATACCATCTAACAGTCCTCACAACAATACTCACAAAATATCAATACACCTATGGACACACAACACTTCACTTACCTGTAACCTTCATCTCTCTTTACAATACCTGCACACACTAGCTGACACACAACCTTACTATTAGTCTCTAACTTACAACACCACATAACCCCACTTATTCTTCTACTTGCAGCTACCAACTTAGCATACCCAAGCCCAATACATTACCCAGAAAGCTTCGAGTGAGTTGCTGCTCCCTGTATTGCATGTAGGTTCAAATCCAGTGATCTGCACAGAGTACAGCCCCAAACCTCTACACATCCAAGCTTACATGGCTCCAAAGCACTGGACACTTATGCACATCTGAAACTCTCCTAGCTACTACAAACTGGGAACACACCCCTCCAATTACACTATTGCAGACCTCTCCCCATAACCGTGCCTCATTCAACTCATAATCGAGTACTTACACTCCTCTTTCACCCTTGATCACGACCACATGGACTAAACTTAAATCACATAGAACTGCCATCTCATGTGCAATTAAGGACATGGCAGTCACCCCCTTACTGGTGTTCACTCACCACCAAGCCTCTCACAAATGCAAATCGCCACACACTAGTATAGACAATCAATCAAACACCTAAAGTGCACCTCTCAATGATACTTTAAACATCCATGATACTCTCATGATACACTTTCTAATCACCAAGATACTCTACCATAACACCTAGAACACATCTAATATACTAAATAGGATATCATTTAAGCTAAAATTAACTATTCTAATGCAATATGAGGAATCGACATGCTAGAACCCAATACACAAGCAAATACTCCTCCTACGACACTGTATCACGACGTATCGCGATACACACTCCTTGTATCCAATTGTGGACACATACACCATTGTAAATCATGTACCTCACTCTAAAATCACTAAGAAAACATTCCAAGAAATACCTAGTGGTCCAAATTCGAATTTCAGCCAATTTGGCCACAAAAGTCAATGTAACTATCACAATAAAGCCTATTAGGACCTAATTCCTCTTCCTATTGGTAGTCCTTAACCATGTGATGGTCCCTATAGGTTTATTACACTATTTAACCATAAAATTGATAGGAAAAATAAAATTTACCTATTAGGAGATGGATTCCTAATTTATCACATCACAAGGACACAAATTGGAAGTTGGACACAATCCTCAAGCCAATGCTTCTCCTCTTCTAGTGCTTCTTGCAATCCAAGCTCCTAGCCTCCTTTGGAAATGGGAAATGAGAGTGATGGGATTGGAAATGGGTGGATTAGGGTTTTGCTTTCAAATTTGGGGATAAAATAATTAGGGAGGCAAATGGAGGCTACAATGAATAAAGAAGGCTTTATAGGCTTCATCTTAGGGTTAAGATTAGGTTGAGAAATATTTGAATTGACTCAAAGGCCCCTCTCATTCTCTCATGAATATGATCAACTAATCCTATAGGAGAAATATTATATTCTTGAGTCTAAAAATATTTAATAGACTTAATCTAGTCATGACTAATACTTAATTAAACTATTGGGTCATGGGTCATGTCAAGTCTAGTTGGGTTCATTTAGGTTCACTAACAGCTAGTCTAACTAGTGGCTGACAACTAACTATTAATTATATTAAATATATAAATACATGCACCAAAACCAACATTGTAAAATAAATACAATCAATATAGATAATATGAAATACAATTATATATCAATGGTACTAAATAGGAAGAGACAAAAATATTTCTCTCCAGGAAAGCGATAGTTATAGTCGTGGCTATAAGACAAACAAGATCTTTATTTTAACAGTCCAGAATGTATAAAGGAAAGTAATTAAACAATTAGGACTGCAAAAATTTCTACAGTCCTATATGTGTATAGGACTGTTGAAATTTCTATATTCCCCTATACGTAAAGGATTACAGATACTTCAACAGTCCAAAATGTATATAGGACTATAAAAATTTCTACAGTTCGCCCTGTTTCAGTCCGAATTGTTCGAGGAAATTCGAACTTCCTGTAGAAGCCTAAAAAAATACTACAGGCCACATAGAGCTCATGGCGCATAAAACCTGATAGATATATCCAGACAGAAGTCGCATAATAGCCTTCATATGGCCAGACCAACCAAGTAGCAAGAGGCCGTATAAAGGATCCTTGATACACTCTCCAACGCTGACAAAAAGGCCTGACAGCCTCGAGACTCACAAGAAGACATGCAAAAAGACAAAAAATTACATCCAATAATTAATGACCTCGTCAGACGAGCCGTGTTATGTGTCCCGCCTATGCGACTTCAATATTATGCGGCCTCAATGATACGGGGCCTCAGTCAGATGAAAGCTCATATGCAGCCAGGATACATATGCGGCCAGAGCACACATGCGGCCTCGACTATATACGTCATCGTCCTCCTGAAGCCAAAGTGTCCATCAGACCAAAGGCGGACGAGAGCACATATGCGGCCTCGCCAACATGCGGCCAGAGTGTCCATTTGACCAAGGCCCAAACGAGAGCACGTATGCGGCTACAAGACCCATGCAGCCTCACCATTATGCGACCAAGTTATTATGCGACCTCCAGCTCACAAGATCTTTCCATTACAACTGCAGAGATCTTCGCACAGTTGGTGTTGACTACGTGTCCAGCTGACCAAGTCACGCCTACAACGGGTTGATAACAATCCCGAGATCTCATCAACAACATATCTGAACCGAACTCATATGGCAGCTTCTCCGTGACGTGCGGCCACAGTTACAACCGCATGTTGTTGAAGTAGGAACATATGTGGCATCTATAACACGTCCATATGGCGGCTATAAATAGCAAGGTACCACACCCATACAAAAGGTTGGCTATCTGTGAACCTACACTCAAGCGAGAGAGAAGGGCTTCTGCATTGGATCATCCACAGAGTAAAGAGAGTTGCTACACTCTTAACCCTCCATCGTCACCCCCAGGAAAAAAAATTTATACTTAGATTGTCTTCTAGGACTTCTCTGTACTTTCTTTAGTTTGTTAATCAAATCAAGTTCTTTTAGTTCTCCTTTTGATTTAATGGCAAACAAGATGATGAATCTACTGGGGACGTCCTTCTCCTCTGATGAGAAGTTGGTGACGCAGTCCAATGCGGCCAAGCTCGGCTCAACGCGAAAGATGCTGGTAGTTCGCTTTGACCAGCAAGCGTTCGAGGAAATGCTCTCGAAAGGAAGTGTTAGTCCTTCGCCAAGGCTAGCCAAGCCCAAGAAGACCCACAGGACGTGGGTAGCGAAAGTTGCTGCATCTCGCCCAACAGCAGAGCAGACGCTTTCCGCCTCTCATTCTGTTGTTGTGATGGTCGTCTGGCGAACACCCAGGACGTCCACGTTTATGCGGCATCCCCGTCTGACGCAGAAACTGCTCAGCATCCAGACTCTAGCAGAGGAAAGCACTACGATGCCAGATGTTCTGATGCTGAGGCAGGTTCTATGCGGCCAAGAAGGAGGCCACATAAGACTGATCATGCGGCACCAGCTCACAGCCGTAGGCAGACGGCCGTATGCGGCCCTGACAGCAACATAACTTCTGTTTTCGATCGTATCTCATGCGACACAAATCTTATACGGCTCGCCGGAATGACAAAAGCCCAAACTTGGACACTTTGTACTACGCGGCAGCAGGTGCTAAGTCAAAGAAGCATGGGGCAGTGCGAGCTCGTCAGGCTCAAGCAACTGTCTAGTTAGCTGGCCGTCAGCAGACACCGTTAACCGTTACACGGGGCCCTGATGGAAAGCTATATAAGACCGCCTCGTGCGTCCAGCCCGCAGCGACAAATGGACAACGTCGGTCTTAAAAGTCTTTCGTTGACGATTCGAGGGAATTTTTTGTATGAACCCCGGATCAGGGAGCAAATACAACACCTACGCACATGTGCGATCGAACCTTCCGGGCCCACAAAAGGGTACAAAGGTGGAACAACTCTTGCTTTACTTGCGTAATGTGATCAATCACAAGCGCAAAGCGAGAGAAACAACTATGGCCAGTGAAATATCCTCTCCAGGGCATCATTGTGCCAAGATCATTATCAATTATTGCTGCAAAAAAGTGGCAACACCCACTAGCAGGCAGTAGGCCTTTCAGCGACTGCATCAGAAAGCACCTATCCGGCAACAACCCAAAGATTATGTGCAAGTACCAGAGGAGGAGGAGCTGCCCTTCGCCTCATGCTACTCAACTGGGAAGCTTCCCGCCACCAAGTAAGGAAAGAAGTCGGGTACCTCCAGTCCGTCGCTCTCTACCAGTGCGTTGCGAAAGCAATTACCAGAAGGACTAGCAGCGGGACCTGTAGAAGGTGTTTTCCATTGCACCCGCTCAAAGAAGAAGCTCCCAATCGCTAGGGGTAGTTCTTCCTCAGAACTACTGGGGGTTGCGCAAGCTGGGGGTGGTAATCCCCCAGACCTATACAATAATCCGGCATTCCGAGGAGCTAGCGATTCTCAAGGAACTGCCTCCTACGCTGGGGGTAGTGTTCTATCACAGTCTGAACAGGATGTAGCACTACCAGATCTCCATGATGACTATTCACTGCAAGAGTCGAGGCAGAAAATGCTACGTCAACCGTCCTTTCCTACTCGCCTAATGTAAGAACGACATATATGGCAGAGGACGATCACTAAGGCCCCAGTGACCGACAGCGTCTCGAAACCCTCGAAGCCATGATACACACTATGAGTGAGTCAATGCAAGCCTTGACCCAAGCAGTGCTAGACATCAAGGCAACTATAGCCTTCCAACCGCCAAGGACCTCAGGACAAGACCCTGGAACTAATGTAGATTCAAATGCAACCGCTCCCCCCGTTGGCTGCCGTCATGCTCTACCAGGGTCGTTTTCTCCTCCCACGATAGATGAAGCTAGGGAAGCTATAAGGGAGGTCCGAGAAATCTGAGCCCGCATAGATTCCATGAGCAATCGGGACTCACTTTGCGATCTCGGAGTCCGGCAGCCATATCCACTGGAATGGAGGGATGTACCATATTCTCCCAAGTACAAACCCTTCAATATTGACACATTTGACAGATAGTCCTCTCCCTGCCGGTATATGAGCTACTTCGAAACTACGACGGGGAACCTACCCCGCAATGATGTTATCCTTACTAGGCTCTTCGTCGGGGCATTATTCGGGGTGGCCTTCGACTGATTTTGCAGCCTCCAAGATAACTGTATCTCATCATTCGACGACCTCAAGAGTCTTTTTCTCCAAAGATTATACGAGGCGGGAAGTGACATGACTATGTCCTCCCTGATGGATGTTGCCCATGAAGAAAAGGAACTAGCACAAATTTATATCGAGTGGTTCCGACAAGCTGTGTTGAGACTGCCTCCTAGCAATCCTGAGACGACGCTGATGGAGATGTTCCTAAGAAACCTGCTTCCGACAGTTATGACCCACAAGACAGCCGACAAATTCTATCCTAAATGGGAGGGTCCGTTCATCGTGGAGTCTGTATTCTCCAATGGCGCCTATCGACTAGCAAAATCCAATGGAGACTTACTCATGATGCCTATCAACGACAAGTTCCTAAAAAAGTACTACGTCTAAACTTGACTTGTACTCCCTCATTACCAGCAGGACAACCCAGATGTACATCTCTATACTCTTGGTTCTTCACCGCCAGCAAGTGCCTATGTGCAACATTTTTTCCTTCTTTACAAATTCTTATAAAAGCCATCATCGGTATCCAGGAGCCCTGAATACGCAAAGGATGATGGATCCTCAAAGTCTCCCCAACGGAGCAGTCCTCATGTCCACTTGTACACTCCCGCGGTGACCACTCAAAAACCAATCTTGTTAGATGCCAGTCATATTCATATTGCCTCTGAGCTATCGTGCCACCAATCTCATCAGCGGAGCAACCCTCGGGTCTATCTACACTCTCAGGTGGACCATCCTCATTAAACTACTCCCCAGCGAGTCCTCAAAAAATTGGTTCATGTCCATATTACCTCCGAACCACTTTCCTCATATTTCTCCCCGGCTAAGTTTGCAACGTCCATATTACCTCTGAGCAAACTCCCCGGGTCCCGGCTATCGATCATCACGTCCATATTACCTCTGACATCGGTCGTCGTCTAAATTTATCACCCGTACTCGATTCGGAGTACGCCAACGGTGCTAAGTCCATAAAACCTATCACGTCCATATTACCTCTGATAGGGCTTGTTTCGAACTTATTATTTGCACTCAACGTGCGCAATAAATAATAGATCCACCAAGGATCCCCCAGTGGGATATCCTCAACAAACACGATATTATACCACATCCATATTACCTTTGGTACGATATCTGAAGTTCACACAAACAATCGCAAAAAAAAGGAAAAGCTTTTATTTCATTCTACTAAAGTGAAAAGAGCAAACTACACTTAGGGGACTATCCATGTCCCAACCGCAAAATAAACTTCAAAACAAGAACAAAAGACAGTTTCAGAAAATGAAACGCAAACTACTGCTGCTCCTCATTGGTGCACAACTCCTCTATTCTCCCTTGGAGCCGAGCAATGAAAGCGTCAATCTTTGCTCTGACTCTACGCCCGGCTTCTTAAGCCAAAGCCACAGGATCCTCCAAATGGGCATAGGCCTGGTACTTGTCCTCCAGCCTCTTCAACGTATTCTCTAGGGCAGCGAAATACTGGGCCACCCTGCTAGTTTTCTCGCAGATGGCCTCCCTCTCTCAACGAGCCTCCTGAAGGTCGCCCTCCACGATAGCAAGTTGGGCTTGAAGGTGAGCAATTTGCTTGTCGATCTTAGCCATGGTATGGGTTGCAGAGTCCTCCTGAGCAAGACAAACCTCCCCTCGATAATTCAACTTGTCATGCTTGAGGGCCTACTTCTTGAGGTCACGTTCCAGGGCCTGCTTGTTCTGCACATATGCGGTCTTCACCTGCTCCATGGACTTCAGAAGGAACTCACGTTCCTCTTCCACTGCGATGACCGGGTCGACCTCCCGCACTTGCTGTTATTCATTTAGGCGCCACTCCACCTCTGCCAATTTTTGGCTCAAAAGGTCAGCCATCTTCTCATGACCAGGAAGTGTCCTCAAAAGCTTGGCCTGAATCTGGGTACAGTGCTTGGCCCAAGTAAAAGTCTTGCCTTATCCCAAGACGGTTTGCACCCCTCGCTTCAAATGCATGTAGAAGCTCTGAATAGTATCCTTCGAGGATTCTTCCACGTCAGCAAAAGTAGAAGGAGTCAAAGGAGTCCTAAATATTGGGACTACAGTCGGTAGCGGGGGAGGCAAAGCAACATTAGATGGCCCAGGTAACAGAACAACAGCCACGGAACGTCGAGATGCTTTGGCTTCTATAAACTGCCTCCCAGTTGAAAGAAGCGTTTGGGCACTAGGCAATCGAGCGATATCGACCGCCGTAAGATTGACATCTGAGGATGTGTCGTTGTCATCTGGTCCTATAACATCAGATGAGGAGACAATCATCTCAGCCCCAATAACATAGGCTCCCTTTACACCCCCTTGGGTATCCACATCAGATGGTATCACGATAACATCTGAGGATGACCCAGCAACCATCGGGCCAACAACTTCGGGGGCAGCTGCCTCGGAGCGAGTTGCTCCACCATCAGGAGTGATAATGGTGGAAGCAATCATCGTGCTAGAATAATCCGCTGCAGACCCTGCAGGGTGTTCCTCACCCCCAGAAGTACTAGGAAGAGGTCTAGACTTTCTTAGGACAAGCCCACTAGTCTCTTCCTTGACGCCCTCTTCAGCAGCCACGTTCACCGTTCTTAAGGGGGAGTCGGCCATGTAGATTCAGAATAACATGTGATTAGCTTCGCCCGAAGAATGTAAAGCTGAAGACAAAATATTCCTTCATGGGTAAATATACGGGATAACATACCAGAAGAAGGCGACAGGGATTGCGGCTCACCCAGCGTAGTCATAGCCTTCCCCATGGCTTCTATATCATCCACGGAGACGTGCTCAATAGTGTGAAGGGCTCCACCACCGCCACGCCCGTCTCTTGGGCCCCTAAAGTTTCAAAAGCGGGCTCTGACACGCCTGCTTTTGCCTCTTGAAACCCCAAAGACTCAAGTACAGACCCTTAGGCACCCACGTCAGACTCTGGGAAAGTCTCCTCATCCGGCTCCTTATAAGAGACAACCGAGGCAGCCGCTCATCGGGGACGGTCCCTTATCCCTTGCATCTGCGAATTGTCAAAAATACCAGAACCAAGATATTTATATAAAGGACCAGGAAGAATCAAACTAAGGGGTTCTACTGGTACCCCCTCAGCGTCCAAAGTAGGGTCTATTTCAGGATCCTCCACCATGAAGGGTCCTACCTCTCCCCTTGCAGCCTAATTCGCGAAAGGTTTCGCTTTTGTTGAAGACCCCTTCCCTGGTGCCACCTCGGTCCTGGCCTTCTTCGAGTACCGAGCATGGGGGGTCTCCGCCTTCGCCCTCCACTTGGCAGGCGGACGGAGAAGCGTTGGACGGAGAAGTCGTCTCCTCTTCTCCCGTCGAGGGATCCAGATCCACAAGCAAAGGATGGGCGACGCCATTGCCTTTCTTTGGCGTCCGTCGCACTTTTGTGTCCGTAGGTATCAGCATGGTGCCTTCGATATATCTCATCTCCGGGTTAAAGCCAGCCGGCAGAGCGTTGGTTGTGCAATAATATGTCGTCGTCGTGTGTAGCATCCGCGGTACTACCCCAGCCGATGGCAAGCGGAACTGGACCTGATTTTCAGTGGCATTGTGTAAGCCCCCTGATTTTCAGGAATTATTAATTTGGACTTTTCACAATTTTCTGGAATTTTTCAGGATTTTTCTGTAATTAAAACCTAGGCTCTTGGTAATTAAATAATTTTTATTTTGCTGTTAAATATATTAGAATATTATGAAAATAATATTTTTGGGTGTAAAATGAAAAACTGGACTTAGGGTAATTTTTCTGGAATTTATTGGGCCCCGGACCTATTTTTAATCACCTAAAAACTATTAATTATTTATTTAGTTATTTATTTATTTAATTATTTATTTAATTAAACCTAACCCAGCCCACCTAACCGGCCCAAACCCTCGGCCCAGCCCATTGGGCTAACGGGTCGGGTCGGGTCCGCCCAACCGAACCCGACCCGCACCCGCGACCCGCCCCGTGACCCAGCTCCCCTCCCCGCACGACTCGGTCGCCCCCGCGTCCGTCGCTCCATGCCGGCCACGCAGCCCCGCACCCCGCACCCCTCGCCACGACCTCCCCTCCTCCGCCTCACCCGCCGCCTAGCCCGGCCACTCCTCCCTCTCCCTCCCCTATATAACCCTAGACTCCGGCCGCCCCCTCGAATCCCCAACACCCTAGCCACCGCTCCTCCGCTCCGCCGCCAGACTCCGGCGCCACCCCCGCGAGGCCGCCCAGCCGCCCGCAGCTGCTCCCCTCTCCTCCTCCTTCCTCCTCACCCTCGCCGCAGCGGCCAACCCCGACCCCGATCCAGCCCGACAGCCGCTGCCGGCCGTCCTCCGCCCGCTCCGGCGCGCCGCCGCTGCCGACCTGTGCCGCCACCCTCGCCCGCGCCGCCCTGGCCCCCTCCGGCCCGCCTCCGGCCGCCTGAGAACCCCCAAATCCTAACCCTAGTCCCTGTGTCGGACACGAGATTTCGGGTTTTTCGGACCCTGTTCAGGTACGCATATCTCCCTGCTCGTTTATCCGTTTTTGATTCCGTCAGTTGCATTGCGTAGCCTGCATGACCCCCTCGGTGCCCGTGCAACCCGCTCGGGGCATCGCGTCCTGTGGCGATCGCGAATCGCGATCAAAAAATAGGAAAAACAACGCCCTATTTCACCCCGGAACTGAGTACGCCCCGCCAAACGGGACCACTTGGTCGCGTGCGGTCTTCACAATACGTGCGCGTCGTTGATACGGACGTGTGGAATTTCGTGAAAGTCGATTCGGATGTGCGTGCACACCGGAATCAACGCGTATCCGCGGACAACGTCCCGTATCCGACTTTTCTGAATCGAGCCCTAACTTTGTGTACACACGTCGGATCGAAACGAAACTTGTGCCATCGGACTTGTAGCAATACGCTGGTCCTGTGACCCAAGTTTGGTTCAATTCCGAGGACGTTGACGAAATCGCGTGTCGTGGGTCCCATAGGCCCCGCTCGATGGGCGATTTTGTGATCGGCTCATCGGAATCCAATTCTGGAAGTTCCGTTGGGTTCGTATCATTGTTCCTGACCTGTTGACACTAAGTTTGGTGAATTTGGAGACCTTTGACCCTGACATATTTTTCGGTGCAAAGCGGGCCCACATGCGGACCCCGTTTTGACCCAAAATTGTCATTTTTGCCCCTGTGTCCTAATTGGACTCAAGGACAGGCATTTCTAGCTATTTGATATCTTCTGAGCATGATGGTAATGGTTATTTCAGCATCCGGAGGCATATCTAGAAATTTTCCGAGGACAGAACCGTAGTTGGAATCCAAACATCAGGCAAGTATCTGCACTTCAAGTTTATTCTTTATATTATGATAATTAGTTTCTTGCTCTACTAGCACCATTGGATGATTACACTTAGTGTTAGGATTTGGATTTCATGTCTTGCTTTTCGTGTCGGGAGGGAGAATACTAGGAGGCATGTAGTTACCCTTTCCTCATGTCCTGACTGCTAGCTGTTGAGTACGCGACTGTACCATCAGCCTTATACTCGATTATTCCTGACTGCTAGCCGTCTATGATGTGCCTTATTAGCCTTATAACCCCCTACATGCCAACTATGTATTCTAAATACACAATTTCACACACATAGTTTCTTGTCTTGTTGCAGTTCTATTTTCTTGTCTCATTATCTTTCTGTTTTACTCATATCCCTGATTTCTAGCAACTAACCCTTAGTTAATTTTACTACTTATTATGTATAATTTTTATCGTGATGCTTAGTCAGTTTTTTACTACTTGTCATAATTATTTAGTTTAAGCTTTGTTGTGTATTGGTACTTTGCTCCTTTCCTGACTGGATCCGTTGATATTAGGCGATGATGAGGACTATGCCCCCACCTTTTATGGCCCATATGACGTAGCAGATGATACCATTGAGGAGCCGATTCCTACTCAGGAGACTACTTTGAGGAGTAGTTAGCCAGTTAGCTAGTATTTTTTTCAGCATAGTACTCGGGTTTGTTCCCGATTTATCTTCTGGTTCTGTATTAAACTGTGGATTGGATGTCCCAAATTGTCTTATGAAATCTTAGCATTCCTATTTTCTGTTATTATCCTTGCCTATTTATTCTTGTGAATGAGCTAGATTTTAAATTACCTGTGAATATGATCTAGACAGCGTACTACCGCCGACACTGCGGCGTAGGCTGGACGTACTCACGAACCGGTGCCCGATTCATCTGGGTGCGGGTCGTGACACATTGTAGTAACTCCAGGCCCGGGTTCCATCAAACAAGCTCCTGCCATATCCGAGGGAAGCACTCGGGTGACCCAACACGAGCTGGGTATAACCAAACCGGCGAGCAAAGTGACTCGGCAGGTAAGGCTCCGCAAAGACTTTGTCCCGATTCTGATATACCAAATGGGAGGGACGAATAACTTGAAGCCAATAGAAAAGCCTCTCAGACAGATTCCGAGACTCTCCTCCGACATCTTGATGGACGGTATCATGTTCCTCGGACTTGAAATTTGGCTCGGAAGTAAAGAAAATCCAGTCAGTCATAAATGAGAGCTTCCTCCTACAAGAAGGGACTGTGTCGAGCCTCCACTTCATCCCCCGATATTTGCGGATCGTGGCATCGACCGGCACCATATCATCATCGGTTCCAGGGCTCATTAGGGAAACATGATGTAAGAGAAGCCAACCCATCAAATAATGATAGGGGAGCTCAATCCGGCTAAAATGTCCTTTGCCCAGATGATCCTCGAACTTCTGGGGGAAGTTACAAAGCCTCCGATTGGTGCAGCATACCATCACTGATAGAAGAGCCACCTTGTGGCCGAAAGCTAAATTCACGGCCGGGAGAATGATGGACGACTGATCCTGTCTATGGTTCCGGACCCGCCTGGGATGACGCAATTTCGCAACCAGAGCATCAAGTATCCTGCCAGCACGGCTTTGGCGGATAACTTGTGCACGTCCATGTATAAGTAGATAAGCTCCACTTCGGGAGTAGTCAGCTCATCGACGAGTTCCTCTTCTTCCTCGCCTGTGGAACCCTCAGCTTCTTCTTCCTTTCCCGCGACCAGTTCTTATTGCGTCCGAATCAGGTCGGACACTCCCTGTTCAGTATGCGGCGTCCGAACATGAACTTTCTTGGACTCCTTCAGGTCCAGAAAGAGGTAGCGAGTCCAGGTTGTGATATGGGGGGAAGACCCCTCGGACCACTTCTTCTTCTTTAACATCCGCTGACAGATGCTGTGGTGGCAGAGTAGTTCCTGGTACACCGCCAGGATTTTTGGGTTCTCCGCCTCTAACTCTCCAAGTTTTTTTTTGCTCGGGGTATACTCCTCATAGGGCTTGTCGCCCCAAAGAAGTTTTGAGATGGCATGCATTTCGTGCAAAGCCAGTTCCATTTTGCCACCGAGTGTGAAGAAGGTCCCAGTGCGACAATTGTACAACTCCATCAAAGCGATGAATAGGGGCCGGTTAACCTCTAGTCTGTAGTATGTGCCTCGCATGACAAAGAATAGATTGGCCGCCCTAGCTTCTGCTCATACTTTCTCAGGATCCACAGAGTCAGGCGACACCAGGATTCACCGTAGTGTGCCCAGCTGAGAGCCCACAACTGGCTCGTAGGGTAGGAGCCCTTCTTGGCAACCTGATGAAGAAAAGTGCCCGCCGCATATATACTTATGTTCAGTCTCAGTTCACTGCTGACGAGACCAGGCCTCAGTTTGACTAGGGAATAAGAGGGTGACTTCTTGGCGCTATGAAATACCCCCTTGTTTTGTCCAGTTCCGGGACAAATGCTGCCCAGAGAGGCCCCCTTTCGGCTCAGGGGTCAGGTCCCAATCCATCCGTCGCGGACCCATCAGCACCTTCAGGTCCGATACAACCAAGTGACAGCTGTAGGAAGGAAATGTCATCTCTGACCAATTAAAAGTAAAAGACCAGTCTTTCCTGATGGGCCCCACCCGAGGAGACTCCAGTACGTCCCTGAACAGGAAGTACAACTTCTAAAAGAAACGTTTTCCATCTTCAATAGGGATCGTTCCCGCGTTGATCTGACTCAGAAGGAAGGAAGGCGTCTACTCGACGACCTTATGTTGACGCTCCTGCGAGAGGTCCTTGTTAACTTGGTTCCTGATAGCCACCGCCAAGTCTCCAATATTCTTGTTGAGGGGTAGCAGGTTCTGCCTTAGTACCAGTTTGCCAGAGGGTGATACCACTGCAAATTAAACAAGGGAACATGGTCAGAATTAATTAAAAGAATTCGGCCAAGGGGAATGTGTAATCCCTCTGATTTTCAAAATTTTGATAAATTTGGATTTTTCTGGATTTTTTAGGATTTTCCGGAATTTTATTGTATTTAAAATCAGGTGTTTTAATTTTTAAAGGATTTTTAAATGTTATTAATTAATATTAAAATATTATGAAAATAATATGTTATGGTGTAAAATGGAAAACTAGACATAGGATAATTTTTCGGAAATTTATTGGACCCCGAAAGTATTTTTAAAACCCTAAAATCTATTTTGTAATTAAACCAAATTGAACCATTTTAGACCCGGTTTATTTAGCCTGAACCAACCCGGTCTAACCAACCCAGGCCCAACCCCTTAGCGGGTCGGATCCGGGTCAGACCCGACCCGCTAAGCCCGACCCGACCCGAACTTTCATCTTCCCCAACCTCTCCTCTGCCCGACTTCTCACCTCCCCCGCCGCCGGAAACGGCCGCCGCCACCGCTCCGACTCCTGAAAACTGCCGCCGCCGACCCGCTCTCTCTTCCTCTCCCACCACCGGCCGCCCCACCAGCTTCCCGCCTCCCCTCTATAAAACCCCCGCCTGAACCCTCTTCCCGCTCCGCCGAGGCCGCTGCTTCCCTTCCTCCTCCGCCCGCGACGCTTAGCCGTGCCCGCTGCAGCCGCCAGTTTCCAGCGAGCAGCCTCGCCGCCTCACCCCCAGCCGAGCCCCGCAGCCCCTCGACTTCCTCTCCGCTGCCAGCGTCGTCACCGCCCTCCAGAACCGCAGAGCCGGCCACCCTCGAGAGCACCAGCAGCAGCAGCGGGCCGGAGCTCCGCCGAGCCCCAGCCGCAGCAAGCCCAGCAACGCCTCCGGCTGGTCCCTGCGCCGCCGCGCCACCTCTGTCAGCACCCCTCCGGCGAAACCCAGCCCCTGAATCCTAACCCTAGACACGGACTCAGCCCTGACACGGCCGGACACAGGAGCCACAAACCCTAGATCCTTGGCGTGTCGGACACGAAGAATATCCTGTTTTTGACCTTGTTCAGGTAACCGTAACTTCTTGCTCGTAGCTCTGATTTCGATTCCGTAAATTGTATCGTGTAGCCTGTATGACCCTCTCGGTGCCCGTGCAAATGGCTCGGGGCATCGTGTCCTGTGGTGATCGCACACCACGATCCAAAAACAGGAAAAACCAGACCCTGTTTTACCCCGGAGCTGAGTGCGCCCCGCCAAACGGGACGACTTGGTCACGTGCGATCTTCACAGATACGTGCGCGTCGTCGATACGGATGTGTGGGATTTTGCAGAAGCTGATTCGGATGTGCGTGTACACCGGAATCAGTGCGTATCCGCGGACATCGCCCCGTATCCGACTATTCTGATTCTCGCTGTAACTTAGTATACACACGTCGGATCGAGACGAAACTTGCGCCATCGGACTCGTAGCAATACGCTGGTCCTGTGAGCCAAGTTTGGTTCGATTCTGAGAACGTTGACAAAATCGTGTGTCGTGGGCCCCACAGGCTTCACTCGACGGACGATTTTGGATCGGCTCATCGGAATCCAATTCTGTAAGTTCCGTTGGGTTCGAATCATCGTTCCTGACCTGTTGACACTAAGTTGGACTATTTTGGAGACCTTTGACCCTGACGCGTTTTTCGGTGCAAAGCGGCCCACATTGGACCCCGCTTTAACCCGAAAATGTCATTTTTGTTCTTGTCTCCAAATTGGACTCAAGGACAGGTGTTTCTAGCTGATTGATATTTTCTGGATCTGATGGTGATGTTTGTTTCAGCAACCGGAGTACTGCCTGCAAACCCAGCTGAGGCCCGGGCTAAAATTGGAAACAAAACCAAGGCAAGTATACCTTGCCAAATCCTGCAGTTTTGATACTTGTCTCCTGGTTTTACTGTTCATTATCGTGCAAGATACTTGTACAATATTTGCATGTTTTTCAGTTGATACTTTCTTGTCATATATATAGTTCTTGATGCTTGTTGATTTATTCCTGCTGCTCTAGTTTTATTTTCTCGTTTTGCGTGCATGTACTTTATTTGCTCTTTCCTTGGATCACTACTTGTTCCATAGACATAATGTGATGGTTTATATGTACTCTACATTTTCGGAGTTGGCTTGACTGATTTCTTAGTTCCTAGATGATTGTTATTGGACAATGACTACACTTGAGCAATCTCGATTGTGAGTACCTATTGTACTGCAAGAGAGACTTGTTCATTTGACTACCTCCTTCATGAGCTCCCGTTGAGCTGCGAAAGAGCCATACTATAGACTGTGAGTCCCCGTTGGACTACTTTCTATAGGATCGTGATCTCCCATTGAGATGCGGTTACCCCAATTTCTTGTAGTCATGTCTGATAGCATCACTGGCATGCCACTGTCTTAGATATAGTGATTTCTCGTGACTCATTTGCTTGTGTTTACTTTCTTCTCTATCTTGCATGTCATTTACTGTATGTTGGCTCATATTCTTTTGTATCTTGCTATGTCCCCTGAGGACCTGGTTTTGTTCTCCAGATTTAGCAGACGAGGAGTACCGCAGCTTACGGACCAACACCAGATGAGAGTTTGATTGCAGTTGATGGCCCTGCTTATACTTAGTTACTTTCTAGCATGGTTTATTTATCTCTTTTTTGTCTATATTTTCTTGTTTGTCGGTAGTGGATTTGTCTCCACCCGACTTAGTATTAATTCTTGCTGGATATTCGACAGTGACTTTACTTTCAGCATTTAATTCAGTTTTGTTTAGTTCATGTTGTTTTGTGGATGAGATTAGTAAACCTAATTAATATTATACAGCTTAAGTACGCTCCGATGGAACCATTAAATTGGGTTTATCCATCGGTACGTGTTGCTGGCCATTATCACGTGTTCAGTCCCTCGATGTTCTGGGACTGGGGCGTGACATGGTTTTTGTGGTGGCCCATGCAGGTCAACGACTAAAATGTCCGGTTTCAACTTAGGGACCGAACAGGCCTGCAATAAGAATAGGATAAGCTTTAGGATCTCATCCACTTGCTTGAAACGTTCTTGATATCTATATCGGATTCGAATCAATTTCTTGAATTGCATCATGCCTTGATTCCTGAGCGCCTCTTATTGTTTATTTTGTTGCAGAGTTATGGATTCATGAGCAAACGACGAGGCTCCTGCAATATCACCACAAGATGTTGTGGTAACCAACGAAGATGAAGCAACACCAGTTGATGAAGGACGATCAGCTCAACAAGCAAGTCATCATGCCACGAGAATCCAACAAGATAACATTCCACCATCGACGCAATTGCCCGTAATTCTACTAGGACAGGCCATGGACGGGCAGCAGATGTTTCAAATGATCTATACAATAGTGCAAGCTCAACAAGAGGCTTGGAGTCGCAGCTTAGTAACAGTACTAGAGCAGGCACGACGGCCAACAACGGGTTCTATCGCCGATTTTTGCCAGCTGAAGCCCCGTACCTTCTCAGGAAAAGAGGAGCCCACAGAAGTTCATGAGTGGCTCACCAACACACAACATCAATTAGAAGCAGCTGAACTTCCAAGGGAACGTTGGATGACTGCTGTCAGAATGCAGTTGACGGACAATGCTCATCATTGGTGGCTATCTGAAGAGACACGACTTGGACCAGACCGAGTCACTTGGGAAGAGTTCTCTAGACTCTTTCTGGAGATGTACATTCCAGCCATTGCTCGATCAGAACTACGGGACAAGTTCAATCACCTCACTCAGGACAATCTGACAGTGGAAGAGTACAACGCGAAGTTCATTCGTCTGAGTCGTTTTGCCCCTACTTTGATTCAGACAGAAGAAGAAAAGGCTAAGAAGTTCTTCGACGGACTAAACATTGAGCTGCAGAAACTGATTGGATCTGTTGCGCCTACATCTTATCCGGACGTCCTTGCTGCAGCACGACGCATGGAACGCGTCATCAGGAGAGAGACCAATCTGAAGAGGTCATCCACATCAGCAACAGTCGGAGCACCACAGGAAGAAGTTGCAAAGAGACTTCACAGTCACCAGCCACCAGAAGCATCCCCACAGGCAATACCTGTCTGTCCATATTGTCACAAGCGAGGCCATATTGAGGACCAGTGCAGACGCAAAAAGAGATTATGTTTAGCTTGCGGATCCAGTCAGCATTTATTAAAGGAATGCCCAGAGCATCAAGATAGAGCACCAAAAGTTAACCAACAAGCGTTACCAGTACCGAGGACAAACTATCCAACATTGGGAGCACCACAAACGGAAGTTCAAGAAGATCTACCACCAGCTTCAGGAGAGTATCAGCCGAGGCCACCTTTGATACCCCAGGCACTGCTCTTCCAGCAGGTTCAGCAGCAGCAGAGGAATCGACGGCAAGGACGTGGACAAGCCCTCGCGATGTCTTTGGAGAACGCGCAGAACCAAGGAGTAGCTAATGCACGTAAGTTCTTGTAGTTTCTGTTTCTAGATCGTGCCTATTGGTTCGTGACCCTAGCCTTACCCTGATAATCTTAACTTGTTAATAAATGATAACTTAGTGTTAACCTAGTAATTTTGAATTTGATAATAACCTAGAATTGTTAACCTAATATGTTTTAAATATAACCTGGTTTTCTAAAACTGTAATTTCCTAAATTTTCCACATTTGGGAAATTGTATAACTTTTAATGCTTAGGAAAAAAAAATTTCTAGGTGCTCTTTGATTTTGGATATACTTCGAACAATGGTTGCAACCGTGTCATCTCTGTTGACCGGTTAATCTTTGATTGCGAGGACGCAATCCTCTTAAGGGGGGGTAGATTGTAATCCCTCTGATTTTCAAAATTTTGATAAATTTGGATTTTTCTGGATTTTTTAGGATTTTCCGAAATTTTATTGTATTTAAAATCAGGTGTTTTAATTTTTAAAGGATTTTTAAATGTTATTAATTAATATTAAAATATTATGAAAATAATATTTTATGGTGTAAAATGGAAAACTAGACATAGGGTAATTTTTCGGGAATTTATTGGACCCCGGAAGTATTTTTAAAACCCTAAAATCTATTTTGTAATTAAACCAAATTGAACCATTTTAGACCCGGTTTATTTAGCCTGAACCAACCCGGTCTAACCAACCCAGGCCCAACCCCTTAGCGGGTCGGATCCGGGTCAGACCCGACCCGCTAAGCCCGACCCGACCCGAACTTTCATCTCCCCCAACCTCTCCTCTGCCCGACTTCTCACCTCACCCGCCGCCGGAAACGGCCGCCGCCACCGCTCCGACTCCTGAAAACTGCCGCCGCCGACCCGCTCTCTCTTCCTCTCCCACCACCGGCCGCCCCACCAGCTTCCCGCCTCCCCTCTATAAAACCCCCGCCTGAACCCTCTTCCCGCTCCGCCGAGGCCGCTGCTTCCCTTCCTCCTCCGCCCGCGACGCTTAGCCGTGCCCGCTGCAGCCGCCAGTTTCTAGCGAGCAGCCTCGCCGCCTCACCCCCAGCCGAGCCCCGCAGCCCCTCGACTTCCTCTCCGCTGCCAGCGTCGTCACCGCCCTCCAGAACCGCAGAGCCGGCCACCCTCGAGAGCACCAGCAGCAGCAGCGGGCCGGAGCTCCGCCGAGCCCCAGCCGCAGCAAGCCCAGCAACGCCTCCGGCTGGTCCCTGCGCCGCCGCGCCACCTCTGTCAGCACCCCTCCGGCGAAACCCAGCCCCTGAATCCTAACCCTAGACACGGACTCAGCCCTGACACGGCCGGACACAGGAGCCACAAACCCTAGATCCTTGGCGTGTCGGACACGAAGAATATCCTGTTTTCGACCTTGTTCAGGTAACCGTAACTTCTTGCTCGTAGCTCTGATTTCGATTCCATAAATTGTATCGTGTAGCCTGTATGACCCTCTCGGTGCCCGTACAAATGGCTCGGGGCATCGTGTCCTATGGTGATCGCACACCGCGATCCAAAAACAGGAAAAACCAGACCCTGTTTCACCCCGGAGCTGAGTGCGCCCCGCCAAACGGGACGACTTGGTCGCGTGCGGTCTTCACAGATATGTGCGCGTCGTCGATACGGATGTGTGGGATTTTGCAGAAGTGCGTATCCGCGAACATCGCCCCATATCCGACTATTCTGATTCTCGCTGTAACTTAGTATACACACGTCGGATCGAGACGAAACTTGCGCTATCGGACTCGTAGCAATACGCTGGTCCTGTGAGCCAAGTTTGGTTCGATTCTGAGAACGTTGACAAAATCGTGTGTCGTGGGCCCCATAGGCTTCACTCGACGGACGATTTTGGATCGGCTCATCGGAATCCAATTCTGTAAGTTTCATTGGGTTCGAATCATCGTTCCTGACCTGTTGACACTAAGTTGGACTGTTTTGGAGACCTTTGACCCTGACGCGTTTTTTGGTGCAAAGCGGCCCACATTGGACCCCGCTTTAACCCAAAAATGTCATTTTTGTTCTTGTCTCCAAATTGGACTCAAGGACAGGCGTTTCTAGCTGATTGATGTTTTCTGGATCTGATGGTGATGTTTGTTTCAGCAACCGGAGTACTGCCTGCAAACCCAGCTGAGGCCCGAGCTAAAATTGGAAACAAAACCAAGGCAAGTATACCTTGCCAAATCCTGCAGTTTTGATACTTGTCTCCTGGTTTTACTTTTCATTATCGTGCAAGATACTTGTACAATATTTGCATGTTTTTCAGTTGATACTTTCTTGTCATATATATAGTTCTTGATGCTTGTTGATTTATTCCTGCTGCTCTAGTTTTATTTCCTCGTTTTGCGTGCATGTACTTTATTTGCTCTTTCCTTGGATCACTACTTGTTCCATAGACATAATGTGATGGTTTATATGTACTCTACATTTTTGGAGTTGGCTTGACTGATTTCTTAGTTCCTAGATGATTGTTATTGGACAATGACTACACTTGAGCAATCTCGATTGTGAGTACCTATTGTACTGCAAGAGAGACTTGTTCATTTGACTACCTCCTTCGTGAGCTCCCGTTGAGCTGCGAAAGAGCCATACTATAGACTGTGAGTCCCCGTTGGACTACTTTCTATAGGATCATGATCTCCCATTGAGATGCGGTTACCCCGATTTCTTGTAGTCATGTCTGATAGCATCACTGGCATGCCACTGTCTTAGATATAGTGATTTCTCGTGACTCATTTGCTTGTGTTTACTTTCTTCTCTATCTTGCATGTCATTTACTGTATGTTGGCTCGTATTCTTTTGTATCTTGCTATGTCCCCTGAGGACCTGGTTTTGTTCTCCAGATTTAGCAGACGAGGAGTACCGCAGCTTACGGACCAACACCAGATGAGAGTTTGATTGCAGTTGATGGCCCTGCTTATACTTAGTTACTTTCTAGCATGGTTTATTTATCTCTTTCTTGTCTATATTTTCTTGTTTGTCGGTAGTGGATTTGTCTCCACCCGACTTAGTATTAATTCTTGCTGGATATTCGATAGTGACTTTACTTTCAGCATTTAATTCAGTTTTGTTTAGTTCATGTTGTTTTGTGGATGAGATTAGTAAACCTGATTAATATTATACAGCTTAAGTACACTCTGATGGAACCATTAAATTGGGTTTATCCATCGGTGCGTGCTGCTGGCCATTATCACGTGTTCAGTCCCTCGATGTTTTGGGACTGGGGCGTGACAGAATGCCCCTATTCTACCAAAGCTTAGCCATGGGCAGAGGAGCTTATGCGGCTGGGGCACCCATGCAGCAGAGACAACCATGCGGCCAAGGTCAACTATGCGGCATGGTCACCCATGCGGCAGAGCCATTCATGCTGCTAAGGCCAGCCACGCATGTGACAAAGTTGGTCATGCGTCCGAGTGGCTTATGTAGCTAAGCCACCCATGCGACAGTGAGTAAGTTGGCACATAGACAGATCCATTCGTCCAACCGTGCATATGTGTCTCTGTGTTCAACTGAACCCTTTCATCTTCCTCGTTCGAAACCTACCCTTGATCGGCGACTGAACATCGGCAGGGAGCAGCGAAGGGTCCGCCACACCGGAGCGGGCCTTCCCCTTGCTCTTGGCTTTCCTTTTGCTCTTAGTGGCGGCAGCAGCGACGGAGGAAGCGACTTTGGGGGCCATGTCAGCGAGCGGCAGCAAAAAGGGAAGAGGAGAAGAGGAGAAAGTATAGAGTTTCTTTCTCTCTCCTCAGGACCCCTATATAGGTAGGGATATGCGGTTAAGGATAAATGCAGTGGCGGTTCGAATCCCAATGCCTAGATCCACGAAATGTCAGAAAGATGACGGCGACTTCTCGTTGGTTGAGTCACTTTATCTTCTCTGAACCATCGCTTCAGACTCCGTGTCAACTGACAGCACAGAATCCCAAGAGATCTCCTCGGAGATCAAACCAAATCCACCCATTTAATGACTTGACAGCCTGACAGAACGTGTTATGCAGCAACACAGAGTAATGCGTCATGTCTCTACTATGCGGCCAAAAGTGCTCGATCATGCTTCTCATTCAAAGTATTCCAAACTCATTATTTTAGAAACTTTAAAGGGGGTCTTGTAGAAGCCTAAAAAAATACTACAGGCCGTATAGAGCTCATGCCGCATAAAACCTGATAGATATGGCCAGACGGAAGCTGCATAATATCCTTCATGCGGCCAGACCAACCAAGTAGCAACAGGCCGCATAAAGGATCCTTGACACACTCTCCAACACCTGACAAAAAGGCATGACAACCTCGAGACTCGCAAGAAGGCGGCATGCAAAAAGACAAAGAGTCACATCCAATAATTAATGACCTCGTCAGACGAGCCGTGCCATGTGTCCCGCCTATGCGGCTTCAACATTATGCGGCCTCAGTCAGATGAAAGCTCATATGTGGCCAGTACACATATGCAGCCAGAGCACACATGCTGCCTCGACTCCATGCGTCCTCGTCCTCATGAAGCCAAAGTGTCCATCAGACCAAAGGCGGACGAGAGCACATAAGCGGCCTCGCCAATATGCGGCCAGAGTGTCCATTCGACCAAGGCCCAAACGAGAGCACGTATGCGGCTACAAGACCCATGCGGCCTCACCATTATGCGGCCAAGTTGTTATGCGACCTCCATCTCACAAGATCTTTCCGTTATAACTGCAGAGATCTTCGCACAGTTGGTGCTGACTACGTGTCCAGCTGACCAAACCACGCCTACAACGGGTTGATAACAATCCTGAGATCTCATCAACAACATATCTGAACCTAACTCACGTGGCAGCTTCCCTGTGACGTGCGGCCATAATTACAACCACATGTTATTGAAGTAGCCCTATGCGGCCACTAAGCAGGAACATATGCGGCATCCATAACACGTCCACAGGGCGGCTATAAATAGCAAGGTACCACACCCATACAAAGGGCTGGCTGACTATCTGTGAACCTACACTCAAGCGAGAGATAAGGGCTTCTGCATCGGAACGTACATGGAGTAAAGAGAGTTGCTACACTCCTAACTCTCCATCGTTACCTCCCAGAAAATAAATTTGTACTTAGATTGTCTTCTAAGACTTCTATGTACTTTCTTTAGTTTGTTAATCAAATCAAATTCTTTTAGTTCTCCTTTTAATTTAATGGCAAACACTTTCATACCCTAAAATATGGTTCGATACTCCAGAAATACGTCGATACTATATACAAAACCTATTTTAGCTTATTATACTATAATTTTAAGCTATTAACGCAAATTGGAAAGAATTTTTTTGGATTTTTTTTTGGAAATGCAATATTTTTTAAAAAAAATAGAAAGGGAGAAGGAGAGAGAAGAATTGTACCAGAAGGAGGAAGAATAATTGTACCTTACTTTTTTGTAGGGTTTGGAAGCCATCGATTAATGGTTAGAATTGGAGGAGATGGAGATTGCAAAATTTTAGTCTTTAAATGGAAGGAGTGGAGGAGGAGGACAAGTGCACCGATTGTAGAGGTTTGGGGGTGGAGTTGGGCAGCCCTGAAACAAATTTGGGCTAGTATGAGTGAAAGTTCTTCGTTAATGGGCCAGCACCAATACTAGCCTAGCCTTGAGTGTATTTTGTAGTGCCTTTATCAAGAGCCTAATTATATTGATTTGAAGATAGCCACTCAAACCTCCTTACCACACACACCCACACCCCACTTTCCCCTATTTTTGTACTTTGTGCCTCTTTCTACTGGGGTGGAATTAGAGATGAGCGTTTGGTTTCACTGAATCAAAATAGTAAACTTAATAAACCGAAATATATAAAACATAGCTGAAATTATAAACCGAATAATCGATTCGGTTTGTTCGTTCGAGTTATTGCTATTGTTTAGTAGGTTGGGTCCAAAGTTTGGATCGTAGTAAAATTATATTAAAAATTATATTTTTTATACATATATTTGTTGTATTTTAAAGTTGGTCCAAAGTTGGACTAGTTGTTAAATTACCGAAGTTGGATTTCAAAACGTTATATAGAATTGTTGTTTTTAAGAACGATATATATTTTTAATCACAAATATGGATAGAATTATGGATATAATTAAGAGTGTTTACATAATTGTTTAAGTATTATTCGATTTTTGACCAAAAATGAATAATTTTTTTAGTATTGTTACAACCTAAATCAAACTAAATTTCTTTAAAACCGAACCGAATTTTTTATTCGATTCGATTTGTTTTTTGGTCAAAAATCGAATACTGCTCACCTAGAATGATATGTTATTGTGATAATAAAATATTGTGGTAGATTTTATCGAAAAATCTAAACGTCCATCTTTATTCAGGCATGGAGTCAGTGTTAGGCTGCCAGCTGGACACAAACTTAATCTTTGAGTAATACTTAATGGCCTCCCATTTTTTTGCCCCCGTTTTGCTCCCGCGTTGACGTGACGACCCTGGATTGGAGGGGGATGGCCACGTCAATTGGGGCCATTTTGGCCCCGATTTGGTTCCTGCGCTGACGTGGCGGCCCGGATTGTGGGGTGGGGGTGGGGGGCTGGCCACGTTAGTGGGGCCAACCGAAGTCCCCCCGGGGGGGGACAATAAGGTATTGTTGTAATCTTTTGTGGTTGCAATATGACGTTCAGACCAATATTTATCACTTGCAATCGGATTGTGAATGTTGATCCAAACTTGTTGTATCTAAGAAAATTACGGGTGCAACTCGGACGGGTTGGGTCGGGCTTAAGCTCAACCCGAGCCCAACCTGATGATTCATAAACCTAGCCCGAGCCCAAGTCCGACCCGATCGCGGGTTCAACATGTGTAGTCCAAGACCAAGCCTGGAGGATCGAGTTGGACTTGAATTGGGTTGTGTCCATCGGGTTTATCAGGCTCTAATATGATATTTAAAATTATTTTAAACACGAGTAATATTAAACACATAATCAAATAACAATCAAGTCTAAAATATTACAAAATACTTATTGAAATAAGATTTAGGATAAGAAGTTATAGAGTTTGGGTGATCAAATTTAGGGTTAATTTTTTTTAACAAGTATGAAACTATATATATATATATATATATATATATATATATATATATATGATTTCATATTCTTTGGGTAACCCAACACATGAATCTGAGCCCAATTCGATTTTTGTTCTGGTTCAAATATTTTAATCTGCATCCGATTCCGAATCCGAGTATCTTCAACCATAACCCAATCCATTAACGAGTTTACCCGATCGAACTCGGGTTTAGCCTGCCTGAGTTGCACCCGTAGAGAAAATACTAAGTTGCAATTGAGTCCAACTTTCACATTATCTTTTGCTGATTTCTTGCAATCTATACTTACACTATTTTAAGTGTAAAAGATAAAGGTACTTAAGTGCAAATTAACCTACATATTACATACGGATCGGATCTTTCATGAATTCGACCCAAACTGGACCCCTTCTCCGAGTCACCTTCCCGATCATAAATAAAGGCTTTTGATAAGGGCACTACAAACTTTACTAAGGGCTAGCCCAGTATTGGGGCTAGCCCATTAATGAACAAAGTTTACTCACACTAGCCCATTAGTTTACTCATACTAGCCCAAACTTGAAACCCTCCTCCCAAACCCTCCAAACCCCACCGGAGCCCTCCCCCCTCCCGCCGGAGCTGTTCTCCTCGACTTCGTCCTCCTCCTCCTTGTCGATGGCTCCCAAAGTCTCGAAAGAATCAAGGTACAATTCTTCCTTCTCTTTGTTCTATTGTATTTACAAAATATTCCAAAATTTTTAAAAATTCCTATTGCATTTCAAAAATTTTGAGTGATTTTCTTTCCATTCTTCAAATGAGGGCATACAAGTCCCGAATGTAGTTTAGGATGTAGTTTAGACGTTTACTTGGATGGTCGTACCCGATTTTAGGGCATACAATGTCGACAATCATCGAAAGTATCGAGCAATATCGGGCGGGACTGTAGAAATTTCTACAGTCCCATATAGATTTAGGATTGTAGAAAATTCTACAGTCCTATATACATTAAGGACTGTAGAAATTTTTACAGTCATAAATTATAAATGACTGTAGAAATTTCAACAGTCCTAAAAAATTAGGACTGTGGAAATTTTTGCAGTCCTGTATATGTATAGGACTGTTCTACAATTCTGAATGTTAAATTAATTTAGGATGTTAAATAAAATTTTATTTTTTGTCTTATAGTCATGACCCTCGAAAGGTCACTGTGGATGAAGATATTATCAGAAGACGCCCTACTGCGTCGATGCATAAGGAACGCAATGTTTTGCGTACTATTGAACCAGGTGTCACTATCCGCGACCCCGAGGCACACCCTGAAGTTAGGAAACGTCGATTGACGAAGAAGACTGTCACTCGTTCGAAGAGACATGCTCCTCCTAGTTCTTCAGGTTCTTCTTCCTCCTCCGATGAGGACATGCCAAATGTCCCAAATCGGACAACTGATGGTTCAGGACCTTCTCAGCCTGCATATAGTCCTGTCGAGAGTCTCCCATAAACCCTCGAAAACCGGGCTACTAATGGTTCAGGACCTTTTTAGCAGCCAGATAGTCCAGTCGAGACTCATCCAAACGGTTGCTCTATGTTACCATCGATCGAAAACCATATTGCATACCAAATATGGAACAATCCGGTAAGTACATTACGTTATGATAATTTTATATATAGTTATAAGTTTAAAGTTCATCCAATTATTTATAGATAAGTACATTTTACATAGAGGTATAACTTCATCCAATTGTTTATTTTTCAGGAGAGTTCTCGTATGTTGACGGTGATCAACCACGGGAAAAAATGCAATACATGGAGGTATAAATTATTGAGAGACGATGTGAAGGCAAAAATTAGTCCCACCGGTTTACAATATTTGGGTAGCTACTCATATACGACGATGGATAATGCACTGATATCAGCATTTGTAGAACGATGGCATCCAGAAACCAACATTTTCCATCTATCCAATGGGGAGTTGACGATTACCCTTGATGACGTACATCATATATTGGGACTTAGGGTTGATGGTCGAGTCATGATGAATCAAACTTTTGATGAGTCGAGCATCAACTTTTACGACCATATTATGGATATTTATCAGGGTGTCTGGGAGTTGATGCCACTAGTTTTACCACTCTTCGAGAATTCAAGAAGTCCTACGGACTTCCTTTAAAATATTTGGAGGAGATATTCGCTGATCCGGACCCCGAAATGGATAATAGCGATAATGTGGCCCGCGGATATATGCAGTTCATATTAGGGGCTGTTGGCATTACGGATAAGTTTGGAACGTCCATACATGCCAAATATCTTCTCAATTTGGACAACATTGACACGGTGGAAAAAATATCTTGGGGAAGCGGTATACTAGCATACTTTTACCGCAAGCTTGGTGCGGCATCCCGCGTGGGTTCGAAGACAATATCCGGATGCCAGACTCTACTCTATGTATAGATATATCTTTGTCAACTTGTATACATAATTTAAAATTTTGTTGTTAATTTTTGGACTAATGTTTTTTAACCTGGTTACGTGAAGGCATGGATATACGAGCACTTTCCAACCCTGCAGCGGGCTAAACTGAACCGAGGGTATGACGAGAACCTTCCTAGAATGTGCCGATGGAAGCCAACTAAGGAAGATGCCAAACGTCCTCACGCATTGGCCGCCCTACGAAATGCACTCGAAGATATGACGACAGAATAGGTGAATTGAGACCTAATTTTTTAATGTTTGGTAATAATTGACTACGCTATGCTAAATGACGTTATGTTAAATTTTATGCGGTGCAGATTGTTTGGGATCTATATGTGATTTGCGACAGACTAGTCGTCCATTGCAACCAGTCACTTTATATCACGGTCTTATAAGTTGTCATAAAATCGAGGAGGCTTATATGCCGGATAGAGTGCTCCGTCAGTTTGGCTACGTACAAACTGTCCCAAAGCGCACTTTGAAAATGATAACTGCTCCGCGAGGTATAAAACCGCTAAACTATATTCCTGCGGCGTTCAACTGGGTCTCGGACTTCTTCACCAAGTGGCAACGCCACATTATTAGAGAAACTAAATGGCAAGCAGCAGTAAATATGACGGAATGTAGCGACGACTACCTCGCCTACTACGCTGGTGTCGAACTACCTACCTTGTTCCAACGCGGAGGCGATATTGTGCGTGTACCTTCAGATCTTCCTGCCAAATTGGTCTTGTATACTGCATTAGTCAAGATGGTGAGCCAACTTCTTCACTTTCAGTTTGATATTTGTAAATGTTTATAACATAATTTTTTTTTTAATTCTCATGAATAGGCTAGAAAAGTGAAGAAGTTGGGAAGAAGCCTCGTAAGTTACCAGGATTCGAATTATATGGCAATCAATGACGAACTACAACAAATCGACAACGCTGAAGATTTTCCTTTCTTGGAAAATAGAGAGCAACGTACAAAGAGGCATCATAAAGTTTAGGCCCCGTTTGAAGACTTGTAAAACTTTCAATGAATTTGAATTTTGAGACATGTAAAAGTTTTAAGTTTTAATTTGACTTGTAAAACTTTGAATAAATTTGCTACAATTCGCACTTTGAATATTTGTGTTCTAAGTTTGCTATAATTGCTACAATTTGAAAATTTGCTACAATTGCTACATACATACAATTTGTGTTCTAAGTTTGCTACATACATACAGTTGTCAAATGTGCAGATTTTGACAGTGGAGAAAGTTTAGGACTATCAAAATTAGTATCTTCTAGGACTGTCATAATTTTGACAGTCCTAAACTTACATATAACTGTGCAGACACAATGGGTAAAGTTTAGGACTGTCAAAATTTTGACAGTCCTACTATCTTCTAGGACTGTCATAATTTTGACAGTCCTAAACTTACATATAACTGTCCAGAGACAGTGGAGAAAATTTAGGACTGTCAAAATTTTGACAGTCCTATACTAGGACTGTCAAAATTTTGACAGTCCTAAACTTACATATAACTGTGCAGACACAGTGGGTAAAGTTTAGGACTGTCAAAATTTTGACAGTTCTACTATCTTCTAGGACTGTCAAAATTTTGACAGTCCTAATTTCCTGACAGTTTTACATATAATTTTGACAGTCCTAGTATCGATTAGTATCAATGCACAACAAACAGTCAAAATCGATTAGTATCAATGCACAACATACAGTCCTAGGGTTTAGATAACTTCTTTCATTGCACAACATACAGTTCAATATACAGTTAAACATACATGGCTCTTTGCACAACATACATTTCAATATACAGTATCAATCGATTACAATAAGCCCAAGGCCTTGTGAGATAATACATGGATTAAACCATCCAAGAGATGTTCATGCTTGTATTCATGCTTGCAATATTGAGGCTCATCTCAAATGATGCTACAATCTCGTTCACCGTGGAAATAATCATCAAATGAATCGATTGCCAAACGGAGACAAAATTATCGACCGATGACCGTAGATATCTTTTTAAACTTGAGTGGGATCCTTCGTCCCGGTTCGTAGTGATTGTACCATAATGCTTCACCATGTTCGTCCATGCTAAGACGAATTGCTCTTTATGTGGTTCTAGCCAAGTATTTTTGATATAAGATATGCATGTCGAGTTACTCGTCTCCCACTTTTGTTGGAATATGTACCATGCTGTGTCGTAGCTATATATAGTACTTGCTCGCCATACAAGACTCCAATCACTGTAGAATTCTTCGAAGCAAAGCATGTCGATTTTACCGTCCATATTTTCAAATTTTCTCTTGCATTGAGCTTGGATATTTCGATTTATATGCCAAGTGTATAGTAGTCTATGCGCATGAGGAAATACAATATCTATAGCATTTATCAGCGCATATTCTCTGTCGGTAACAAAAATAGAGGGCTCTTTTGTAACCTGTGTAAAGGGATTATAGTTTCCTCAACGCCCATGTGTAATCCTCTACTGTCTCACTCTTCATAAAACAAAAAGCAACTGTAAATGTTTTTCCCGTAGACGTAAATCCAACAACGTGAAAAAGAGGCATCTTGAACTTGTTGGTCTTATATGTACAATCAATGATCAACACGTCTGCGAAGGACCGAGCCAAGTGTGTGCAATCAGGATGAGCCCAAAACAACGAAAGGAGTTCATCAGTTTGTGGATGTCTTCTATGGTACTCCACGTAGTGGTGCTCCCCAAGCAACTTCAATACTTGCTGCATCGCCATTCTTCCTTTCATACTATTACATTTCGCTCTGGCCAAACTATTATAGACCGTCCTCATGGTAGACTTGTTCCCATCTTCTTTTTGTCGCACGACATAATAAATTTGTTTCGGTGCAACTCCGGAAAGGAACAATTCTTCAACCAACTTTCTCTCATCCTCCTTCAACCGTGCCACGTAGGCATGACCCGTAAGTGTCCCTGGAATAGGATGATTGTGTCTTCCATTCTTAACTTCGATTATCCACTTCACATCTTCTACTTTTACAATCAACACCTTAAATGGACAACCATATTTTCTCGTCCCAACGTTTTTCTTAGGGATTTTTTTTTCAACAACACCCTTTTTTTTATGATGATCTCTAAACACACCTCCTCTTTCGCACCCCAGCTCTACATATTTTCGGCCCGGCCGAGATCTGATGGATCTTGCAATGACAATTACTATGTTATGTCATCTTCCAACTTCTCTGCACCAATCTAATGCTTCTTCCTGGGTTGCAAATTGAATATCCGTTGAGAATATATCATCCACATCAACCCCAATAGCAGGATGTACCACAATATCTGTACAAGGTTGGTCCTATAACCAATATAAAATAATATAAAAATTAATAACTTCATATAATTGACACTTCAAATAATTTAGTCTTTAAGATCCAGAGCTGTCACTATTTTGACAGTCCTATTAGTATATAGGACTGTCAAAATTATGACAGCCCTACTTTTATAAAGGACTGTCGAAATTCCGACAGTCCTGTATTTATATAGGACTGTCGAATTATTGACAATCATATATTTATATAGGACTGTCTAATTTTATACAGTCCTTACACGATGACTGTCGAAATAGGGTTGTCGTTTTACGTACCGTACGTGCTTCGGAACAACCGGCATGTTCTTCGGAACGTCCGGAGTGCATATTTAATGGATTGCATGATCTGACTTCGTCATCGAAGATATTTTCATGCATTGTTCCTACAATAGTAAAAAAAACTAATTTTTTTTCTGACAATCGCAAAACTTATTCATCGTATGTTGTCGAAGACATACCGGAAGAATATTCGTTGGACAATCACCAAAGCAAAATTCTCTTCCACTTGGGACCACAACTATCAATTTCCAAATTTAGGTTTATACTTGGAGAATGAGAGTTTCTTCAAGTGAGGGTAAAAAGCCTAAAATAGAAAATTTGTTCACTTATATAGCTTGGTGTGGGCTAGTCCTAAGTAACTTTAAGAGTGACAAACTTGTAATTTTGGAAAATAATTATATTGGGCTACCCCAAGTCATATGTGTAGTGCCCTTATCAAAAGCCTAAATAAATAAAGTAAAAAGTAAGAGAAAATTCTCCGCGCAAAAGGGAAAAAAGGGAGGGGGTTTTCTCGATCTCGCTCAGAGAGAATCGACAGGTATTTTCTTTTAGGGTTTTCATTCTCGATCTATTATATCTAGGGGTTTCTTCTCCGATGGGTTCCTGATCCAAAAGTTAGGTTTTTTGTCCCGAATTATAGGGTTGCGATGGCGGCGGCGAGGCTACAGATGCTGAAGACGAAGGCGGCGGAGGCTTCCCGGTTTGTGGCGAAGAACGGGTGCGCGCACTACAAGGAGACGATGGAGAAGAACAAGAAGTACGTCGTCGATCCGCCCACGGTCGAGAAGTGCCAGGAGCTCTCCAAGCAGCTCTTCTACACTCGTATGGCTAGGTCTGCTCCATTCTACTCTCTTTTCTTTTTTCTCGATTCCTTGGTTTTTTTAGTGTCGAGATCGCTTGATATTTGCTTTTTGTAGAAATTTTGTTCCATTTGTTCAGTGAAATGGCATTGTTATATTTGCTACATTTTTTTTATTCGGTATGTCAGCCATTCTGAATTTTTTTTTTGTGATATTTTTTAGGTTACAAAGCATAGATGATTCAAATATTGGTGCAGTGTCTTATCATTTTTACATTGTTATGTGATCGTGGTTTAGTTAAGTGAGGGGTAGGGGAGTCAATAAATATAACCTTGCTTGGATTGGAGGGAGAGTTAAGTGGGGTATGTTTAATAAGGGACCGGCTATCCACACCCCATAACCTATTAAGCACACCCCATATAACTTAAGTTGGAAAATAGATTCATGTTAAAAGACTCATATACCCACATGACCTACTAAGCACACCCCACCAGCCTCCATCCTACACACTAGTCATCTTCTTCTTCCTTCTTTAATTTTCACCTTCTCTAACCCAACCAAAAAACCCAAAAACCTAAGAACAGGCATCATGGAGGAAGAAAGTCCACTTCAAAGACATAATGTACGTTCTTTCTTTACGTAATTTCTCGGTTTGAAGTAGTGTATGAGAAGTGTTGGACCAAAAAAAAAAATTCGCGATGACCACGACCAATACTGGTAGAACTGTCCGTTCTACCTGTATTAGCCGAATATTTCAGTAACAGTTCGACTGGCAGAGGTCAAACATGACATGTATAGTTCGAACAATGATTGTCGAACATGTCGGTTAGTGTTCGACCTGTATTTGTCGAACATAAGAGCTCTGTCCGACTAATGCTGGTCGAACATTGTGTTTTTTATTTCATTTTTTTTCAACTTATTAAGCTGTAGGTCTTTTTCTTTACAGTAAAACACTCCAAATGACACTGAAATGAACATTATTAACCATCCCATGTATGAACAACTTGATTTCTCAGAAGAATTTCGGACGAATGAGATATTTGACAATCGTGAATCTTTGGTGAGTTGGCCATATACGGTAGGAAGCGGTCTGTAGTTCCTGCAGAATGGGATCTATAGGTCCACCTCATAGCAAGTGGTTCGTCCACCTTCTAATTGACATTATGGGTTGGCCTTATGACGGAGAAATACTCGTATATCCAGACCTGCAAAAAAATAAGAAGCATATAATAACATACAAATCGGACATAGAAGAACATAAAATCGTGCATATAAGAAGGAGAGATAGCTACCTCCAGTAATGTCAGATATCCACATATTTGTCGCACCCCACTCCGAGATGCTAATCCAAGATGTCGATACAAGTATGCTAGAGCAGCTGATCCCCAAGCATACTCATGGACGCGGTTGACCGTCTCCAGAAGACTGAGAATTTTTGTGTCAACACGTGTGCCACTTGTCTGCTCCCCAAGAGCTTTCTTCTTTGGCCTTCTAACCGGCATCTTTGATGTCGCATTTGATAAGGATGGATTGAAATCAGCAATCATTAAATTCAGCATCTAAATTGATAAGATTTTTCGGCACATTGATATCAATCCCATCAATTGTCTCCATAACATCATCTTCACCACTTGTCTAATATTCATTCAGCATATCATGGGCCACGACAGATATTTCTCCATTTGCTCGATTAGTTCCGTATAGTTGAACACATTTTTCATAGTTACGGACCTCCTTGTTCATCCATCCCCTTGCTACAAGTTTGGACTTGCGAAAGGAAAAAAACATAGTGTTATTAAAATTGGTACACCTGCTAGCATATCTTTAAACCCATCACGCAGAAAAAAAGAAGTTTGCGACATAATGGTAGACAGCAAGCAGGAAAAAGAAGTTTACGACATAAGGAATAAAACTTGTCGGTATCAAACTAACTCCACATGCTTAAAACAAAAAGCAATAAATTTAATGCATAGTATATAACCTTGCTTAAACTAAACAAAACTACCTCCACATAGTATATATACCATTTTATGCAGAGTATATAACCTTGCTTAAACAAAAACAAAAAAACAATAAATTTAATGAATAAAACTTGCCGGCATCAAACTAACTCCACCTGAGCCAATTACAAAGTCAATCCCACCATAATGAATGCAGAAGCAGAATTTTCTAGTCGTGTAAATAAATAATAGACGACATTATACGGTAGACATGAGCTCAAATATAATTACAAATTTTCCAAAAAATCCCTCATATACTTCTACATCTTATCAAATTTATCATAATTCTATAATTGGTTTGAAGCTTAAAATAATTTCAAAAAAAATTGATGTGTACAAATAAAACATAATGGTAAGATCAACAATGACATAGTGCAATACTGAAAGATTATGACAAAAAGATGACATAAGTAATACCTCAATCAAAGTTACCCAAACTTCAGGCTCCGCAGCCTATGTGCAAGTAATAGGATTCCAATTAATCCCACGAGCATTCTTGAAAATGTCGTAAGAAACAGAAAATTTCGCCTTAATCTGTTTGATGCGGTTCTTCATTTTTTTTCCTTTGTCATTCATGAGTGAGGAAAGCTTAGCTACAAATTCCTTGTATGCATCACTTGTAAACGTCCCGTTTGACTTGTTGTTCTTGATATGTTGTTCTAAAAATGCATCAATCAATACGTCATCCATGTCGTCCGACCATCTAGTTTTGCTAGACTTTCCAAGCAGACTTTTGGTATTGTCGTTCACATCCTCAACAATTGCAGTTGCTTTTCTCTTACTCATGTTACAACATACAATATTAATTAAAATATAAATAATATTGAAAGAGGAAATTGAAAGAAATTGACTTTCATGCATGCTTATTGAAATAACTTAAAATGGCATCTTTTGTGCACATGCACATAAATATCACTTTGACATAAATAACCAATTCTCATAAAAATAAATATATAAACCACACTTGTTTTTATTGAAACAATTTAACAACAGAAAATTAGGGTCACACTAATGCTGATATTCAGACCACATTGCATTCACAATAACATCTCTTTTGACTTCCCTTATTGCATCTTCTTGATTGTTCTCTCTAGCAGTACGAGTAAAAGAATCGTAGGTGCTTTGATTAAGCTACTCATCATCAACTTCAGCAATGATAGACTCATCTGGATCTACCCCTATTAAGTAATTATGCAATATGTAGCAGGCTACTAAAATTTTGTTTGGGGTCTTAACAGTGTAAGTTGGTTCTTTTCCACAGGATCTTAAACCGTTTCTTAAGTACACCAATAGACTAACTAATTGCGAAGTGAAGAATGACGTAAATTGAATAATTCACGAGCACTCCTTGATGGATTACGTGAGTACTCTTTCAAGAGATATCGCTCTCCTCTGTACGGTGTTATTAGCCCACTCCTTATCATGTATCCAGCGTCAACCAAATGAAAATTTTCGATTGAAATTTTCGATTGCAAATATGTTAATAAAGTAAATAAAAAATACATGATTAAATCTATTATACAAGTTTTAAGTTTACCTTCTGAAATCATAAGACCCACGGTCGTGCTAATGCATTCTTAATTATTCTCGAATATGATGTCGTACCCTCCCATCTGGTCAACATTGCAACACATACGTAAATTTCAAATCAAATGTTCAAGCAACCATAACATTGTGAGTTGGATATTCTTTTCTACCATGATATCTGGAGGCATCAGTTGCGAGGACTTTAGCTCGAATATGTGTACCATCAATGACACTTAAGCAATCTTTGAAGTGCGGATAAATCGTTGTTGACGATTTCTTGTGGCACCTTTCTACCATCTAGTTGTCTTAAATATAGAACATGTAATTTTATTATAGCTCCAAGCACACGATGCATATGACGACTAATCGTCTCACCGGATCTACGAAATATAGTATGGAGGGACCTATGTCTTTGATCATAACCGATAATGTAAAGAAACTTTATAATTTGTTCGTCAACGGTCGATAGTCTAGTTGGTTGGAGACCTCCATATCTAACTAAAATAAAACACAATATGAAAAAAGCTTCTCGACTCATTTTAATAAAACCATGACGTTTTTTTCACTGTGAGTCCCATGTTTTAACAATTTATTCCTAATTTGTTTTCGTTTCAGCCACAACATTATTGGAATTCGTACACAACGGCTTCCTTCGTGTTTGGAATGGTTGAGAGTTAAATAATATGCAGACACTAATAAAATATGTAACACCATATGCCAACACCAAAACATTGTGTAGAACACAGTCATCTAATCCAGCAATCATACGACCCATCTGATGAAAGAATTAAACATAAATAAAAAATTAAACAATGTACACAAGAATCAAAGAATTGTAAGAATCAAACAATGTACACATTTGATTCTTGTGTATATTTGAAATATAGATGCCATCAATAAACTAAACATACATGGCAAATGAATGACAGAAATAATAGCTATATGCAATGCATTATTCTCTAACGAATGCAATGCAAAATATATGACAAAAATAATAACTATATGCAATACATATATAGCAGAAATAATACATATGTGGAAATAATGGTCATTATTCTCATATAATATATTATGTGGCAAATAATATATATATGCATTATATATTTTTTATAGGATTATTTATAGGTCGTTATCCTATTATAGGCATTAGAATTAAATGTATACATTGTATCTAATCATCGATTAGATGTATTAGAATCAAATCAGATGCATTGTATATTATTATATGTCGTTATCCAATTATAAGCATTAGAATCCAATGAATACATAGTGTATATTATCGCCAATCAGATGCATATAATTGCCAATCATAGTAATAATATATATGCCACAACAACGAATGCATTCAAGACTATTGGAATTCATAGGATGCATCGTGGAAAGCAAAAAAAAGTCTAAAAGTCGAGAAGATACAAAAAATTTTATTAATAGATTGGAATTTATAGGAAGTTTAAAAGTTTTTTTTTTTTTATCAACGATGAGTAATAAAGTATGAGAAATGGAGAAGAGAGGACATACCATGACAAAGTCAGGAAGCTACGAGGAGCAAGTTAAAAGCAAAAAAATGGAGAAGAAAGTCATAATATTTTATAGGACAAATAAGGGATATTTATGATTTTTTTAACAAAATTCTTCACTTTTTCTCGTTAACCCTTTGATTTTGAGGGTTGAAAAAAATGGACAAAAGAGGGTTAAATAAACCCTCACTTAACCCTCTATTACCCTCCTCATAAACCTCCACACCCTCAAACAAAGCATGATTTTTCTCCCTCACTTAACTCTCTTAACCCTCAATCCAAGCATGATTTGTCTCCCTAAACTCTCTTAACCCTCAATCCAAGCATACCCTTAATCTATGTGTTTCTTCTCATTCTCTTCGTTTCTAATGCATTTGATTCTAATGAATATAATAGGATAACGACCTATAATAATATATAATGCATCTGATTTGATTCTAATACATCTGATTGGCGATTATATACAATGTACACATTTGATTCTAATGCCTATAATAGGATAATGGCCTATAAATAATATATAATGCATATATATTATTTGTTGCATAATATATTATATAAGAATAATGACCATTATTTTTGCATATATATTATTTCTACCATATATGTATTGCATATATCTATTATTTCTGTCATATATATTGCATTGCTTTCGTTAGAGAATAATGCATTGCATATATCTGTTATTTCTGTCATTCGCTTGCCATGGATGTTTAATTTGTTGATGGCAATTATATTTCAAATGTACACAATAATCAAATGTGTACATTGTTTGATTCTTCCAATTATTTGATTCTTGTGTACATTGTTTAATTCTTTCATCAGATGGGTCGTGTGATTGCTGTATTGGATGACTATGTGTTCTACACAATGTTTTTGTGGTGGCATATGATTTTACATATTTTATTGATGTCTATATATTATTTAACCTATGTTATTCGGACTCTCCACTTTAGGGAGAAGTACCCGTGTCCACATGATAGGACATGAATATGGGTATGAAATCCATATCCGATCCTCCATGGTGACAATCAGATCATTCATGGTCCTTCATGGTGACAATCGGAAGACTAGTAGTGAAGTAGATAGTTTATTTTAATATGGTAGATTGGTAGTAAAGTTATGAAATATTACAAATTTAATTACATGATGTCTTTTTATGAAACTATATAAATTTAATTATAAGCTTAAATATATGAAATCATGCAAACTTTATTACAACTGTCTTTTTATGAAATCATGCAAATTTAATTAGAGAGTATGTCTTTTTATGAAATCGTGCAAATTTAAATACATCTCTTTTATGAAGCCATACAAATTTAATTACATGATGTGTCTTTTTATGAAACCATGTTCAAATATATTTATTTTAATAGTCATATTTCCTTATCCGTATCCAAAGTTTGGATCCTTTTTAGCCGAGTCAATGTGTCCTTCAATTATGACACCCGTATCCGAGTCCAGGTAACATAGTATTTAACTCTTAACCATCCCAAACACGAAAAAATTCGTTGTGTACAAATTCCAAGAATCTTGCGGTTGAAACCAAAACAAATTAGGATGAATTGTTAAAACATGTGACTCACACTGAAAGAGAATCTCGTGGTTTTATTCGAATGAGTCCAGAAGCTTTTTTTCGATTGTGTTCTATTTTGGTTAGAGGTGGAGGTCTCCAACCAACTAGATTATCGACCGTTGAATAACAAGTTATAAAGTTTCTTTTTATTTTCGGTCATGATCAAAGACATTGGTCCCTCCATACTATATTTCGTAGATTCGGTGAGACGATTAATCATCATATGTATCGTGCGCTTAGAGCTATAATAAAACTACATGATCCATGTTTAAGACAACCAGATGGTAGTGAGGTCCCACAAGAAATTTTTAACAACGGTAGATTTTATCCCACTTCAAGGATATCTTGGGGGTCATTGATGGTACACATATTTGAGCTAAAGTCCTCGCAACTGATGCCCCTAGATATTGTGGTAGAAAAGGATATTCAACTCAAAACGTGCACATTTGATTTAAAATTTACGTATGCGTTGACAGGATGAGAGGGTACAACATTAGATTCGAGAATAGTTAAGAATACATTAGCACGACCGTGGGGTCTGATGATTCTAGAAGGTAAACTTACAGCTTGCATAATAGATTTAATCATGTATTTTTTATTTACTTAATTAACATATTTGCATTCTCAAATTTCGATAGGAAAATCTTATATGGTTGACGCTGGATACATGATAAGGAGTGGGCTAATACTGGATACATGATAAGGAGTGGGCTAATACTGGATACATAATAAGAAGTGGGTTAATAACACCGTACCGAGGAGAGCGATATCTCTTGAAAAAGTACTCACGTAATCCACCAAGGAATGCTCGTGAATTATTCAATTTACGTCATTCTTCGCTTCGCAATGCAGTTGAACGTTCTATTGGTGTACTTAAGAAATGGTTTAAGATCCATGTTAGTGGGCAAGAACCAACTTACACTGATAAGGCCCAGAACAAAATTATAGTAGCATGCTACATAATACATAATTACTTAATGGGGGTGGATCGGTAGATCCAGATGAGTCTATCGTTGCTAAAGTTGATGATGAGCTGCTTAATCAAAGCATCTACGATTCTTTTACTCGTACTGCTAGAGAGACAATCAAGATGCTACAATAGGAAAAGCCAAAAGAGATGCTTTTGCTAATGCAGTGTGGTCTGAACATTAGTTTGACCCTAAATTTCTGTTGTTACAAAGCATAGATGATTGAAATTAGACTATTTGTAGCCTTTAGGAACGGTAACAGTTGTGAATCTTTGTAGAGAGACAACTGAATGAGACATTAATTCTGAGCTCTAACCCCAGTTCAAGAGCCCGTATAATAAGAATATGAGCATCATTAGGATCTCCATCCTAAAAGGTGGTCTAGGCGGTCGCCTAGGTGCCTGATGTCCGTCCGATTCCCACCTAGGCGCCCGCCTTAGCCTCCCCCGACGCTCGACTATTCATGTTTTTGGGTTTTATGGCTTTTTCTACAATTTTCAGTAGTTTTTTTTTTTTGGGTTTTTATTTATTTATTTTTGAACTGCCTAGATCTAGACAACCGCCTAGGCTGTGTAGGCGCTAGGCGGCGGGTGCCCGTCCGGCTAGCACCTAGCGCTTTTCATAACCTTGGTCCAATATGTTGTAGAAACAACAAGATCCACAGTATCGGTATGAAACTCTTCCTCAAGTATCGACATATTCAGTTTCAGCAGGTTTCAACACGTTTCCCTGATTTCGAATTTATCGTCAGTTTTAGTTTCGGTATCACAAGCCACAAAAAATGGACAAGTTCTTTAGGATGAAGTTTGTTAGATCTTCCTACACCACTACTGGCTTTCTAGGTTATCTTGTGTGGCCCTCGCATGGTTATAACTACTTTAGCTGTGAATTTACACCAACTTAGAGAACTGCCAATAGTTCGATAGCTGGTCGTAAAAACTGTCAATTCTTATTTCCGTAGTTGACACCGGAGAAGGCTTGCATGATGATGCTGGCAATCTTTATTTGTTAAGTTGCTTTAATATCGGTGCAAGTTCATGGAATGTATGTACCTAAAAAATCTCCATGATTCTTCAGTTCTGTGCACTGTTATTTGTCCACTAAATGATAGCTTCTTTAAGTAATGTTAGTCACACCTAATCTACTACTATCTGAAAAAGAGTTTTTATTTATTTGTTTTGGGTGTCTCATGTAGCTTCTTTAAGTAATGTTAGTCACACCTAATCTACTACTATCTGAAAAAGAGTGAGTTTTTATTTATTTGTTTTGGGTGTCTCATGCCCGCTTTTGCTGGGTTGTCTCATGCCCACTTTTGCTGACCTAGGAGACCTGACAGCACTCCTAACTTACAACCCTACTTCCCATTTGTCTATGTGATATTAAACCTTCACCCTTGTTCTGATGCCCATCACCCTCACTTCCCCGTCTCCTCTTTTTTCTCATCACACTTGCTCAGAATTCCAAAGGGGAAGAAAAGGGAAACTGAAACAGTGTAGCTTACTCTTTATTTGGGAACTTCGAGGCAGGCTACTTATTAGCCTCAAGGCAAGCAGAATATGCTGGTAACCCAGCTGCTCTTCTCTTTACTTCACATCATAATTTCCAATTGTGATCCGTCTGTCTGATTCTTGAGATACTTTGGAGAAATCCATTTGATCTTTGACTTTGCTTCTTCTTCTCTGACTAACAAAACAAATCCATTTTATCATTGGGTTCATTTTTTGTTTCCCCTTTGAGCACGGGGCTTCTACGGATTACTTAAAAAGGTATACAGCCTATAAAAGTTCCCTCTAAATTTCCAAGATAACACATTGTTAGTTCTTTTTCCCAAGTTTGCTAAGTTGGAGAAACCATTTCTGGCTCTCCCCTCTTATCTTTGTTTCTTTCTGTTTGGTGTTTTAAAGTTTACCCGATGTTTTATAATTACAAAATTTTACTAAAATTTCATCTTGCAGCTTCCTTGGCTACTTCAAGAAGTTGATTGGTCTTTGGCGTAGTTTCTTTTTCCTTGTTTGTCTTGTTCTTTGATATTGTTTTCTTCCTCTTCTTTCAGTTTGGTGTTATGGCTGTCAATTGATGTTCTGAATTTGTTTTGGGATTGGAAAGGTTATCTGTTCGATAACAGGGCACTTGTTTTTGCATAACTGATCTTGATCTAATCAATTGAAATATTTTGTATCTTCTACTGTTGGGGAATTTTAAAGTTGGGTATTTAATTATATTTGTGTCTAATATCAATGCAATTCCTTGTTGAAATCATATTCTCCTCCATTTAGAAAGAAAAAAAACCGGACAAGCCTGTAGATTGACTTATTAATGCCTCTTGTTTAGTACATGTTATCTTTCTTAGTTGCAGCGAAGCTTTGTTTTTTAGGTTTACATCATGTGGTCTTAGGTCTGTATAGAACAATTCCACCCCCCCCCCCCCCCCCCCCCTTCTCTCTCTCTCTCCTCCTCTCTCCATCTCATTGCCCATTGTTTTCTGGGTGTTTGTTTCTTACCCAAATGTTGTTTGGTTGCCTTACCCGCCTTTATAAAGCTTGTTCCATAAAATTAGGTTGCACGATTATGAAGCGGATTTGGACGTAAATATAATCCGGATTTAATATTGCATTTTAAAGAAAATTTAGGATACATGGATGTGAAAATATATCTATATACATATTTTCTACACAAGATCTTAATAATGTCTATATTTAAGGATGTCTCAGATAGTAACTAGGTTCCAAGAAGTTCTAGAGAAGGTTTTTTTTTTTTGGGGGGGGGGGGGGGGGGTGAATAGAGAGCATTTGTTGCTGTTATTTCTTACATCTCAATTATGTTTCACATGATCACGACATCATCGTGGTTCGGATCACTTTGGAGCTTAGACATAGACAAAGACATATCCGACATGAGTATCAGGGAACTATCATGTCGGATACGTGTCAGAGTACAGACACATACGTTCTTCTATTCTTCTAGAGTATTCGTGGAGCGTAGCATACAATGGAGTAGTTTTGTTTGTTCCAAGAAAATTTTGACAAGAGAGCAACCAAGAAACGATACTCATTTTTCATGTTTAGCTAACCTTTTTTTGCTAAAACTGCAACTGAATCATTAACCCCATCCCCAAATGGTGGTTCACTACCGGTCTTAATATCTTGTCAGATATCGTGTCCCAAATTTATATAACATGCTTCATTGCTGATTCTGTTGTGATGGAAGGGTTTGATGATGCTGATGAAAAGTGAGATAATAGGAGTATGTATGCTTATTATTATTTCAATCTCTACCTATAAGCATGGAATTCTCCTTTTGGTAAGTCTTTTAAGAAACAACTTGAAGGATAGAGGCAGGTGTTAACATGTGTCCCTGCCAAGCATCAGAAAAAAGTTCTAGGATCCAATTACTATCTACATTGGTTGTATTAAATGGTAGCATTGCAGAATGTTCATTCTTGTACTGCTGAGCCTACACCATGGACGCTCAAACATGCAGCATTGGCGCTTTTCTTTGGCCTCTCGGAAGAAATGCGGCCATGTAGAGCTTTTCCTTTGGCCTCTCGGAACAAATAGGGTAGGTCCTCCTAAATATGGTTTAGGTGTGGAACGAGTTTGCATGTAGGACTTAACAACATGAGAGTGTCACAGTTTTTCGGTGGGGTAAAAGTGATTCTTATTGTGATGAATGAAGCAAAAGTGCTTATCCACAGTTATTGGAAGCCACTTACCTCCTAGGAATCACTTTCTGATCCCCTGACCCCAACGAGGTTCCAATTCAAATAACCTAAAGTGGTGATCCGGATGATCCCAATTTTACAAGATGGAGTTCAACAAAATATCAATTTAATTGTAATAAAGAAGGCATTAAATCAATTATTTTTCAAAGTGAAGCATTATTTATCATGTTGTAGTACTGGGTATGAAGTATTCCCCTCTAGACACAAATAATACACGCACAGACACTAATGAACACTAATGAGCGGCTCTTAAGCAAGCCATGAACTTGAAATAGAATTTGGTTAAGCCTATCCTTCTGTACTGTGTACCATGGAAAGTAACGACCCCTATCGCACCTTGTATTCAAGCGAACAATGACCCAAGCAACTATGCTTCTAACATTAGAGCGAATTAGCTATTGTCCCTTCCATTCAAAAAGGAAAAATAGTTGTCAACATTCTTTGCCACTGGCAAATTCAAGCAATGCACGTCCCAAATAACTATGCTTCTAACATTTAGAGCGAATTGGCTGTGGTCTCTTCCATGCAAAAATGAAATAATAGTTGACAACATTCTTTGCCACTTGCACATTCTGTATCTCTCTCAAAATTTATGAAATTGTTACACAGGATGTTAAATGCATAAAGCAAGCAGATATAATCAAACTATCAAAGTAGATTCACAATCCAGATGGAATAATCACATCAAAAGTTGCAGTATTGGTTATCTTCATTGTGAAGTTGGTATTATAATTACATCTGTGTTGCACTAACAATGACAGAAATAATTACATTTATGGTTTCATTTGGACTAAAAGCATAGTGGTGGCGACACTTGCTTTAAATACTTGTATAAATGTGATATTGATCCATTAATTTTACAGTCTCCCTGGTCGTTATGATGCATTCTGGAAAGAGCTCGATGGTGTGAAGAACGCTTGGAAGAACAGGCACGAGCTAAAGGTGGAGGATGCTGGTATTGCTGCCCCTTTTTGGGATAGAGTTATATGCATGGTTTTGCGTTGGTGAGATTATGGGAAGAGGGTTTACTCTCACTGGCTATTATCCATGATAAAATCAGGGGTGGTATCAAACCAGGGGTAACGTAGGATAAGAACAAGAACCGCTTTCCACCAACATTTTTCTTCTCCAAGTTTGTCATTGTTTGAGGGAATTTAGTTTTTGCCTCACTTTCACATGCGGGATTTTGTTTACCCATAAAATTTTTATTTAGACTGGTGAATCAGCAAGACGAACATCATTTCATCAAATAATTTGTCGGCTTGTTTGATGTGTTTTAACTCTGTATATCTATAGTTGGCAGCAAATGTATTGGACATTGCATGCTTCTTATAACTGTCGTTTATAAATTCCTGAGATTTAAATTTATGTATTTATTGGTTACAATTAATTTATGAGTGTCCTGAAATTCATAGATAACAATAGTATTTAATATTGCTTCAGTACCATGGCAGATAGAACCCATAAGAGAATTATGTTCAAAATGCATCCCCACTTTGATACTTGAGCCTCTTTGGAAAGCCACAAGGAAGTAGATATGTTCTTCCCACGTCACTCTTGATCTTTCTGAACTGGAAAAGCACACGAAGATTGCTTAAATTGAAGTGAGCTTTTATTAAGATGAGATGTTCGACAAACATTTTTGTTTCCCTCTCGGAATCTTTATTTTTTTCTCTCAAGAACTTTCAAAATTTTGGAAATCATAAGCATAAAAAGTAAATAAATGAATTATGATTGTCAAAATTTATGATGACCCTAATACTCTAGGTTTATATTTTGACCACGGAAGGGGGGACCGTCGTTGGACTGCTGCCACGTGGCGGCCATCCATTGGCCTCCATGCTAGCACGGGCCATCTTCCTATAAACCCAAGCCAAGGGGCCAAGGGGCCAATGGGCAGCGTTTTCCGACCACCACTATATGACCTAGGAAGAACTTGGTTGCAGATCTTCATTTTGGACATGATTTGATTATAACTAGCTGCTAGTCTTCAAGGCATCAATAGTAGATAGCATAATGCATGTTGAGGTCCAAATTTATAATAAAAAAATAAATGTAGAACGAGTTGGATTTGTATGAGAATAGTAAAAAAAAAATGAGGTTCAAATGAGATGAGTGGATATGGATCCATGTGATATCATTTTTTTTTTAATAAATAAAATAATATCTAAAATTTAGAAATTGAGATTCTAAATTGAGTCTTTACTATTTTATAAAATAAGTTCATACATTTTGAATATAGAAATTCTGAGGTCAAAATTATAGCACTTTGGTTGGGGACTCCAATTAAAATTTATTATTTTACAAAATGAGTTTACATTCCGAATCTATAATCTAGAAATTGAGATGAGCTCCTATGCTCTAAGCCGCCGTCCTTAGGAAATGGTGTCCCCATAATGAATACCCATAAGGTTGATATTTGATATACATCCAAATCTGAACTTACTCAAAACATAAACACTCATTTGCTCTTAAACTTCTAGTGGATGCTGCAAGTTCTAAGTGTAGAAAGTAAAAAATAAAATAAAATAAAATAAAATAAAATTTCCTAGATTTATACTTTTAGTCAAAAAAAAAAAAATCAATATTTTTTTTTTTACCACATATTGGATAATTTGATCAAATCATCCCATCCGTCCACTGGTCATTACAATAATTTGAACGTTAGAGTAAAATTTTGACTGAAAAAAATATTTGAAATATTCAAAATACTCGTTTACGTGACCATTAAGATTGCAACGGTCTTATCATCTTTTTGTATATAGATTTAAAATATTCCTATTTTACCATTCTTTTATTATTATTTTCCTCTCATATTTTGCTCCTTTCCCACTATAATTCATATTTATATATTATTATTTTATTTTAATAAGTCTTTTTAACCGTAAATTGATGATATGTTGACGTCGTCGTTCAAATTGGATACAAATTGTATCCAAAAAATCGCTTTGGCAGTACTTTTGCATGTGCTTGTGCATGCGCACCCCCCTCCTCCCCCCTCCGCCCCACGAAATCTTTCTTTCCTACTCCGCGTCCGGCCTGCCCGCCGCCGCGTACGTGCACAAGCACGCGCAAAAAGCGTGTGCAAAGTAGCACGGCTGAATTGTACCATATTAAAAATTAGATTTTTTAAAAAAAAATATAATTGAGAGTTTTTTTTTTCCACTCTTATAATAAACTTAAAAAGTTAAGACCCTTGTGAAGCATAAGGCAAGTAGGTCGTTTTCCTGCTGCTGCAGACCTTCAAATTGCTCTCTTGATCTTGGGTCACTGCTCTCGTCATGTTGCTTGTATGCATTTATTCTAATATACACACTATATTCACAAAGGTTTTATTTTCTTTCTTGAAGAGCTGATAGAGAGTAGTATTTGGAAGTACTGATGGTGATATGTGAAGTAGTACTCATGGTTTCTTTTTTCAGCTCACTATCAAATAGGGGTGCAAACGAGCCAAGCCGAGCCAAGCTTTCATAAGCTTGAGCTTGGCTTGATTAGAATTAACCGAGCTCGAGCTCGAGCTTGATAAATTTTTTATTTTAGAGCTTGAGCTTGGCTCGAGCTCGTTTATATTAAGCTTGAGCTTGGCTTGATAAGCAAGCTTGATTCAAGCTTGATAAACAAGCTTGATAAGTTCAAACTCAAGCTCGTTAAGCTTGATTTTGAGCTTGTTCAACTTTATTTCAAGCTCATTAAGCTTGATTTCGAGCTTAACGAACTTGATTTCAAGCTAGTTAGACTTGAATTCAAGTACCTATAATGTTAACAATTTATTTATAAAAATTCAATTTAAAAAGTTTCTTAATATCAATTATTAAGGACATATAATTATATACAATGTACACAACCATATTGTTATACAAACATGCATACAATTAGAATTCAACAAAGAACAAATTAAAATTAAAATAATAAAATAAATTTGTAGACTGCCAACAACGAGCTCCTAAACGAGCTTCTAAACGAGCCAGCTCACGAGTCAGCTCGCAAGCTTCTAAACGAACCAGCTCGCGAGCTCAAACGAGCCGAGTACTTTTAAGCTTGAGCTTGGCTCGTTTATTAAACGAGCTCGAAAATGAAGCTTGAGCTTGGCTTGTTTACTAAACGAACCGAGCTCAAACGAGCTTTTATCAAGTCGAGCTTCGAGCAGCTTGCGAACGGCTTGGCTCATTTGCAGCCCTACTATCATACCAGGAATAATGGTACTGTTAGGAGGTTTAGTCCTGCCGGCCGGCTTAATTGCTTGTTTTTGCTGGGTCAACCTGACCGTGTCACTCTGGCCAGTTGGATTCTTGTACTGTTAAATCAAGAAAATGATGCGCTACTTGAGTATAAATCAAAGACAATGTCACAAAAGGAAAGAAGAAAACAATTGTTTTGTAAATCTTTTAATGTGTCAAAGATGTAAAGACACTTCGGATTTATTTGAGTTTATGCTAGTGTTGTACCATTTGTGAGGAAACAATTGTTTTGTAAATCTTCAAACATATTAACGGTGACTGCTGAAATAGACCCTATAGTCGCAAAGGAAAAAAGATCAGACTGATTTGTGCGAAATTAATATGGTATTAAGTTGCAAATGGTTGATGCTTGAAGCTATTAAGTTGCGATTCATTCTTTTTTTCAATTCTCCTATTTGTCTTCCAACAAATTTGGATATACCATCTTCTATTATGTGACATCTTACGTAGCAGCTGACATGACAAATTTTAATCCAAAAAAATTAATTATCCAAATTCTTTTTAATATTAATATTAATATTAATTTTAATGTTAATATTAATATTAATTTTAATGTTAAAGTTAAAATTAAAGTTAATATTAATTTTAATTTTAATATTAATATTAATGTTAATATTAAATTTAATGTTAAATTTTGTTATGTCAGCTATCATGTCAGTAGCTGTATCATATGTCACATAATTGGAGATAACATTATCCAAATTTTTTGAGAGACAAATAACATTTTTATTTTTTATTTAATCGTTGTAGAATAATGTTTACAAATAAAGTAATCAACGAAGTCCTAAGTGGTAAAAGGCTTGGGATATGGGAGGGGTGGGCAGGGTTGGAAGGTCTCGGATAGTTAATTAAGAATTTTTTTTTTTTTCTTGGGTAAAAAAAAAAAAAAAAAAGTCCTAAGTGGAAAAGCTGCACTTGTTACATTAACAAGGCGGGCTCGGCCAACGGCTCCTCCCAAAATTCTAAACAAATGGAAGCTATAGTAGGTCCCTTTCAAAACCCTGATTTTTTAGTAATTTGTTCGTTAATTTCCTTGTAATCAGTCAATAAATCAATCATTGATTCTAAATTTTCATTATTTTTCCCTTAAATTTCACTGTTGGAAATTGAGTTGAAACCCTAATTTTTAAAATCTGAGTAAAACCCTAATGAAAGGGACAAATAATCGGACTTGGAATACTATCGGTTGCTAACTGGAAGATTCCGTGAGCTTGATTATATTATAATTGCCGCTCAATCGAATAATTTATGTTAGTGTTGACATCATTGACATATTTTGTATAATTGCAGTAGAAAACTAGCCTAGGGTTTTGGTATGACCTAAGGTTTCCAAAAAGGAGTCATCTTTCGGTGTTTATTTTCTGGGTTTTGATTGCAAATTCACTTAAACTTGAGCGATTTAGTATTCGATCGTCGAAATTGATCTTGGGGTTTTAAGTTGTGATTGGGTCGTCTATCGTGCGTTGAGTTCTGGTAGATTGGTATATATTTGGTAGTGTTTAAGGAAGTGGGTAGGGTCTAGCGCACATTTTCTGCAAGATCAGGATTCACATAAGGGTTCCATGGAGATGGAAGGTGGGAGGGGTTTCTCGGACTTGCTTAGGAATACAAGCGAAGAGATGTTTCTAAAGACTATGATGGAGAATCCGATCGGGATCTCCGCGCCAAGCATGGAGATGCTGGGTTTCAAGAACATTTCGCAGAGCTTCCGAGGGGACAGCGAGGAGCTGTTCACTAGCTGGCTGACGAACGGAGAGGCAAGAATCCATATTTTCTTATATTTTTCTCCTTTTTCTTTCAGTTCTCATCTTGAACAGAAACTACTCGTAAGACCCATAATCTTAGTTTTCTTTTAGTTATCAATCTGCGGACCGTCCTCATTTGGGTTGCTCAGGATGCAGTAAATAAGACTCCTGGGAGTTGACTTAATAGTTACACATCAAAACTTGCAGTTTCATGTCTTACTGGAAAGGATGTGTCATCGTGTAACTATTTGTTTACTCTTCTGATAAGATTTTATACCTACGAGTATGCTAAGGTTACTGTTGATATGCCTATAGCATAGAACCAAAGACGAACATTTATTGGCATAGGATGGGAACTCATTCATAGGAATGCTCTGCATATCCTGCTTTGTGTGGAATATACAGAATCAACTCTCATGCTAATGTGCGCCCTTCGATTATCAAGGTTCAAACTTGTGCTATTAGAGTGGCTATGCTCTGTCCATCATTTTAAAAGGAATTGCTATGCTGATGTCTTGGATGCTATCAGGGTGTGTATGCTACGAACTGTCTTTTTGTTTCATTTTTTTTATCAAAAAAGAAAAAGAAAAAGAAAGTCTATTTATTTCATTTTTCAAATCAAATTGTTCACTGATATCTTTCTCAATATGTTCTATGAATCTGATCAGTTGTTAGTGCATTTAGTTCTTTTCCTACTGTAGTCAGCTCACTGAATGCTTTACTATCTGAATGCACCAACATATATATATATATATATATATATAACTAACAATATCAGTTCATGGAACTTCTGACATACAAAAACAATGACAAATTCCTCAGTCCTCACAAGTAATCACATAGTTATGCTCGGGAGTCATCTCACTTTTCTGTTTTTGTTTCTCATTGTCTCATATGAGCCTCCTTTTAATGGCAAGATTTCTGTGTAGAAACTTCAACATCACATTCTGGCTTCTGGGTTTATCTAGGTTAGTCTCTTTGCAACCATTATGCTATCTGTCACCACAGTTCAATATAGTATTGCTAGATAAAGATTGTTATGCTTCGTGCTCAACTTCCATAGTATCTTAAACATTCTCTTTGCTACCCCTCCCTCCCATCTTGTAGCTCTCTTAACCCATTGTGCACTTTTACACTTACACGGTATCAGTCTCAAGCTTCCTGATTGGCCCTCTTTTTGTTTGTGTGATTAGTCCTCTTTTTTTTTTTTGTGTGTGTGTGTGTGTTTTTATATAGTGGAAATCTTGAAGCAATTATGTTCGTGTGGATTGCAAAATATAACATGGATCTTTTGGATTCACTGTGGAGATCACTTATTTTCAGTTTAGTGGCATTTACATAGGTAGTTGAGTAAAATTCTCAAACTTATTGAAGCTCTTTGATGTGTTTATTTGTTATATGACTGTATTTCATGGTCTTTGCAGATTCCTGGTTACAGTTCTGCAAGCGTAGCTCATCGTACTCGGACAACATCTCGAAGGTAAGTGGGTAGCATTAAAAATTTGTAGTTTTTCTGTTAAATATTCTCCCAAGCGATTCTCTTTATTCTTGTAATTATTAGATGCCAGTGACAAGTGAGACTTCTTCATGTTAATCCGATTTACATAAGTACATAATACTTTGAACGTCATAGGTGACGACCTTCTACAGTGGGAAGAGTCTGTAGGAATGCTAACCAAGGGTAAAATTATTCATGGATATCAATGATTATTAGGAAATGTTATTACGTGAAAAAAGATGTGTGGATTTGACTTTCCTTTGCTCTCAATATGCCCATGAGGTTATGGTGATTTTAGCTTGTAATAATAACTAATAAGTCATACACAGTCACTTGAAGAGTAATCATAGCCAACAACTTCAGTTTGTAAGTTCAATGAAACAATGATTATTTAATATAAATCGTCTAAAATTTGGTGCTAAAATATGTTATTGTTGTCGAAGAGTTTTAGAGGGCTGTAAGCATAGGCAATGGAGGAAAAGAAGGGATGCTGATCCTTATTGTGTAAAGAAAAATGATTTTTTAGGGAATCTAGCATAGTTTCAAAAGGAGTCTCTTGTCATTTATAATGATCAAGGGTTGCAAGTAGGTAAACTCAAATAACCTTGAAACCAACCTATCCGGCCTTGACATGCTGGAACTTCAACCCGTTAGGAATTCCACTAATAAAGGACCGCAGTTCCAGTGCTTCTGACCATATTCTTTTACAATTGTAATATTTCTTCCAATAAAAAGAAAGGAGCTAGCATACATTAGATAACTGAAGGGTAACTTATATCAACCGCCAACCAGTTGAGCCCCATAGTATTTTCACATAAATGTGACTGATTGACTGATCGATATACTTTGCAGCATTTCCTTTTTCTCTCCCTAAAAGAAATACTAGATGGTATTTTTTAAGGTAAACCTGAAGCTCAAGTTGTACCTCTGAGCTTAAGCTGCAGACCTGACATTAATTCCCAAAGTCTGTTCTTGTAATGGTCCTCCAAAGTGGTCAAGTGCGTGCATGTCAAAGGACAGGTCTACTTTATGGAGACAGAGCTAGCCTGAATTTGTCATAGTGAAACTGTTAACGTTTCAAGCTTGCTTTCTATGCAAAAATACCTGCTAACTCTGGAATATATCACTTTCAGAAAGAAGGGTAATTTTGTTTCTGGCTATGTTCTTACTTTAATTTTATTTAGCCTTATCATTTTACCCACAGGGCCTACAGTTATATGTCTTGCATTAATCATAGACCAATTGGAAGAATTGTGGAGGGTAATTGGCTAACCATTTTTATTGGCAGAAATGTTCATTAAATGCAAAGTTATTCTCTATGCAACGAATATGAGTTTGGAATCTAGCTAACTCAGTTGTACTGATTGTGGGCAACAACTCATGCTGCAGTGGATGTCTTAGATTCCTTTCAAGAACTTTCTAGTTTTCACATTGACTTTCTTTGTTGGGGACTTTCTATCTTTAGTTGCTTCCTTCCTTGGGGCATATTGCTTTCACTTATCAGACATTTTAAGGTGCCATTTGGTATATACTTAGTGGGATACTCTTTTGGCTCTTTGTCTCATTCTGCATTGTATAGATCCATCTGAATACTAGCTTGTAGCTTATATACTCCTGAAATATTAACTGCATCATTGATCTGATCTTATTCCCTTATTGAGCTGTTCTCTTCAAGTAACATATATGACAATTTCATAATGGTCTAGCAGCTGATAGTGCAGCTTGCATAGATTGTTGTTGGTAATACTATCCTAAATGTATGTCATCATATATCTGAAGATTCTTGGTTATGTTGTCTACTATTATATATTAGTTTATTTAGCAATGCCTTGCCTTCTTACATTGGTATGCCTCACTAGGATATCAAACTAATAAGTGAGTGTTGTTCACAAACTCGAGCTATTGGATGTTGGTGCTACACTTGTATTACATAATCATATGGAATGATTAGTTTAATTCATATAGGTGTCTAATTTGTTCTTTCGTTGAATGTGACTGCTACACTTCTTAATGCTTTATTCTAGAATATTCTAGAATGAAATTTTACCTTTCAATGGTGACCGTTGACCTATGAGATTTGCAGGATTGCAACAGAAGTTGCTACAAGCCAACAAAATGGAGTTGGAATTCAAAAGAGAAGTAGCAATGAGAACTTATTTCATCAAAGTTCAAGCAAGCCTGCTGGACTGTCAGATGACCCCAGCCAACGTTCTGTCAGGTGACTACTATTAGAGTACTAGCAATACTTTGGCCTGTAAAACAGCAGTTTTAGTTTAAAGATTCTGTAAGTTCATTAATACACTGGTGAAACCAATAGTTATTCTCTTTAGTTGAGCTTGCATTAAGTACATAGTATGGAATTTGGATAAGTGTACATCTCCTGTTCATATTGATCTGAGAAGTTAAATGCAAATCATACACTTAAGGAGTGTGTATGACCTGAATTTATGCCAGTTACATGTGTATGCTTCTTTCCATATGGGGAAGGCTTGTCCCATCACATAATAATGTTTCAGCCTATGATGATTGTCAAGACTTGCCTTTCAAATGACAACTCTATGATCTTCAGATGTCTGTACCAGGAAATTAGCAGTCCAAGATTTGAGACCTCGTTATTAAACAAACTTAAGTGTGGTTATGCAGAAAGATGACTAGTTTAACATTTGGCTGCTGAGTGTGCAAATGTTTCCTGTCCCCTCTCTCTTTTGCAAATCCGATGTCATATTGTAGCTGAAATTTTGTAAACTTAACCACTACGAATATTCTTCACACGTATTTATATATACGTGCACACGTGTGCATGCACCTTAACCTAACCAAGTAACCATCATACTGACTTTGAAATTTTGTGTAATACTTAGCTGGTGGAGGCTTGAAGTATTCTTGGATGCTTCTTCTTCTTGACTGTAATATGCTGATTGGTATACTTAGGATAATTATAATCTATCGTAACTGTGATGGAAGTATCATCATCAACTACTCTGCAGCATATATTTAATTTTTGTTAACGGTGTTGCTAGAAGTAGTTCTCCTTGGGATCGGCATTCTTTCATTCTTTGGTATAACGTGTCATAGAGATGAATGCAATTCTCTATAGCAAATTGTATCAAATTACCTCTTCTTCTTGACTCTTTATAGTCTAGGGGAACTTGGAAGGTGATTCTTGGTAGCATGAGCTTAAAGCCATAAACTTCAACCCAAAAGGTATATCTACCTACCTGCCAACTAGACACCTAGATTTTATGGCATGGACCTCATTCTCATAGCTACCTTGTCTAGAAATTTGGCTTCCGGTCATAAAATTTTGTCAAATTTTGCATTGAGCTTTCTTATGCTCCATAGCCGACCCCATTCTGATTGGAGCAGGCTTGTATTATGATGATGATGATGATGATGGGGTTGCTAGAAGTAGGGTAGATCGAAATCAACATTAATATGAGGCAATAAATAAGGATATGGAGGTTCTAATAGGCCTTCAAAAGAGCTGGATGGCAGAAAAGGATTCATGTAGCTGACACCAAAAAATTGGGATAAAGGCTTCTGATTATTTTGTTATATTTTCTGTGATGATTTCTGTTTGACATCTCTTATATTGGGTTCAGCATCCTACCTGCATATGTGATAGATCTTGAGCTGTAATAGTGAAGTTTATACTGTTTGATATTTTCTTTATGATCAGGAATGCAGCAGACAAAGGAGTAGAAGCTAGTAATTTACAATTCGCAAAGGTTAGGTTTTTAAACAATTTCTGTGAACTAGCATGCTTGAAGTAAGACGTGATCTCATTTTTGTTGTATAGAGGTTTCTGTTAATCTTACTCCTTTATCCTAGCAGGCATGGTTTCAGAGCTCTCAACCAATGACACGAAGTCGATCCTCTGAACTAAGGTAACAGTTTATTTGTGTTTATTGTACTAATGAAAGAATTTGTTCATCTTAATTACAGGTCATTCACTTTTAAACTCCTAGATGGAAATTTATTTTCAATTATCTGCGGCAAGTGAAATCTATAGTTTTTGTTATAAGGGAAGTTTCATACAGATAGTGCTTCATCATAAAGTTTTTAACTTTTAAATTCCCTTGATAAAGTTCTCTTCTTATTCATCTGCCACAAGTTAATTCCATTGTCTTTTGGCACTACTCTGAGGTAAGTGCCACTGAAATAGTATGATCATAGGTTAAAAAAATAATCTAATGTGCCGATCATATAATTTCTGAGCCTTTTTTAAGGAACTTTCTTTTGTTCTTCTCCAGTATTATGTTGAATGTTCATTTGTTTGGTCGGGTTGACAAAGAGCTGTCCTCCTTAAATTTCTTTATCTTTTTAGAAGCATCATTTTTTGAACCCAATACACGATTGTTAACTGATTATAATTTTTTGTTGACGAAACTGAACCCAGGTTTTCAACTCAAATCAGTATGATATATGGTATACCTCTGAATGATTACTGTAGTTTCATGTGTTGTTCACGTGATTCATGTGTATGATAGTAGTTGACCATATAATTATGATATATACAGTGTTATTGATATATGCACAGGTACTCCATGTTTTTCGCAAAAAGTTGAACGAAGGAAAACTTTTGTAGTGAGTCGTAGATAGTTACAACTCTTCAACAAGAGCTTACAAGTAAATATCTACAATAATACAGAGAGATGGGGAAATGTGGCGGTGTAGACTTGATCAACGCGTGATCACTTTGCTCCATTGATGATCCAAACCAAGTTGCTTCTCGACGGGGATGAAGTTCCTCTCAGATGCTTCCGAACTTCTCGTTGTCGATGATGAAGCGAAGGGACCTCTCTGGAATAGAGTAGCTCTCTCTATGCTCTGTGGACTTCTCAGCTCTCTATGTTCTCTCAAGATTGTTAATTGTCAAGTGTTGAAAAGCCAAAAGATGGGCTATTTATAGCTTCACAAGAGGACTGCCCCCTTGCAACTGCCTTGGCGGTTTTGCAACCTCCAGCGGAACTACTTACTGGTTCCACGGGACTAAAGCAACATTTGAATCGCTTGGGGAGTGGCCCATGTTCTCTTCTACTCTCGCGGAAAGCGAGGCCACGATGGCCTATCAGTCCTCTCCACTTAACGAGAAGTCAGGACATGATGTCCTGATGATAGGGTGTTAAGCATTTACTAAGAATGTTGATTGTTACACCCTAATAACCACTCAGTCAGTTTGGCACACCGTGACGTGAAAGTGGTGCGGAGACATGCTACGGAAACAATGTATGACAATTCCGCGGAAGCTGACATTGCCGTAGAACTAGTGGCGTCGTGGAAACAACACAGCTGATAATGGCATGGAATTGGTGGCGCTTCATCAATGCAGAATAGTGCCGTAGAAGTTGACAATGTCGCAAAACTAGTGTTGCGACATCAATCCAGCACAGTTCCGCAGAAGTTGACAATGTCGTGGAACTAGTAGCGCGGAAGCAAAATTCTGCGACTGCTAGACAAATCTGTTAGTTCCGCAAAACTAGTCAAATATATATTCTAGTCCGTTTTGGACTTTGAATGTCCAGAATGACTGTCTTGTCCTCCTATGTTTTTCTGGCCGCCAGTTGTTGTAAACTGTCTTTTTTATGTGTCAACATTCCATTTACGAAGGTGTACTTGTACCGGGTATTGGTACTCCTTGGGTACTCTTGGGTACCTATCGCTTACATATCGAAGATTTATTTATTTATATTTCAATTTTAATTTGGGTACTTTGTGGATACTTCTTTGATACTTTCTAGTATTCGTCATTGTGTATCAGCTTATCCTTTAAAATATAGATTTGGTACATTTTGTTTTAAAATTCAAAGTTTGTTTTATTTTAAAACTTTTTAAAACTAAAATTTGATGACTATGATGAAAGAAATTTTGGACTCTTAGTTTTACTTGTGAAGTCATCAAGATGTATAATTAGTTTTTGGTCTTTCTAATATATATATACCCCAACTGTGCATGTACTGTGGATTTTAAAAAATTTCCTTATCAACATACCAGGTACATACCGTACGAGATACTCGTACCAGTACCTAGGCTTCATAGGATATCTATGATATCGTCCAATATTTCGGTTGAGGCCTAAACCGACATATATCGACCATATATATCGCATATATCGTTTTAACAAAAATCGGCTGGTATACCGGTCGAAATCTGATATATCGACCGTTATCTCTTGATATATGAAAATATCAGATATTAGTGGTGAAAAAGTATTTTCGGGTCAGGTTTGGTCGGTTTGCTATGAGGTTGAGGACAATGAAGTATAAGAGTGTGCAAAGGTTAGTAGGTTTTTATACTGTTACGATATTATTAATAGTGCTAGTTTTTTTATTTCTACTTGTAATTTTATAATTGTTAGTTTGTTACCATGTTATGATCTTATGTTAGATGTTTAATGTTAGTTAGTTTCTTAGTTTTAGCCTTTCAGGACATCAAGAACATCTAGAAATTTGAATTTGATAGGACATTTAGTACAATACACACACACACACGCACACGATATCCGATATTTCAAAACGCAAACCGTTATGAACCAGATAAACCAGATATCGCTATCTCGAACATTGGATATATAGAAGATGTGTAATTTAATATGGTTCTTTTGCTCCTTAGTTATGTCTTTATATGGTAATAATTCTGTTTTACTGAATCTTTCATATATGTTTATATGTTTATAACTCAGTTCACCTGATCGCTGGCAAACCCTTCCATTATTTTCCAAGCCAATCTGAATGTGACTATATGCCTTGGCAGAGAGTGTGAATTGACGTATTATCAAACATTATAGGTAGTCTGGGAAGAATCTATAGAAACTCTTAAAGGAATAGTTGAAGATTTCATATTTTCATACAGAAAAATTAGTTGGGATACTCCTAAACCTGAATTTGTAAGTTTATGGTTTGGATATTGGATATGGATCTTGCACTCTTTCAGTCACTTGGATCCTCGCATCCATCTTATATAATTAAAACTGATCGGCAAATTGGTTTCTTTATTAAAGAACTGAAACAAACATATTCCTCTTTCTACCCTTAAAACTTTATGTGTTTCTTATCTTTCAACAGTCAGCTGAGTTTTCAAAGTAGCAAAATTCTGAAATTCAATCTAGAACATCTCTCAAACATGAGTCCAGAATCTTTATATTTTTATCCAATCTTGATCTTCTTTTAAATTGGAGATTAGTATTCCTATAAAACTTCAATGTATTATCACTTGGGGGACATATCTTACAAAGAAGAACTTGTACTATCTATTCTCAAAAAATAACTGTACTATCTTTCTGCAGGAAGAGGTACGCAGCTATGCAAAATTTTCAGACACCAACAATTCCAGAAGTTCCTCATGAGTTTCCAGGACAAGATGCTATGAAGCAAGAATTTAATAATGGTAGTAATTTTGGTGACATCTCAATCAGTGATATGCACAATCAACTGCAAACATTCATGTCTCCGTCAAACTCATCCACGACTGCATTCAATACTCCTCCAGTGGCAAATGTAGATACAGTTTCTTCTGTTGTGCACATGCTTAAAGGTGCTCTAGAACGCAAGAAGCATGGTAACCAAGTCGATAAAGAAACTTTAGAAGGAAGTTCATTTAGCTTTTATAATTCTCAAGAAGTTCTAGGAAACGTTAGCTTAGATCAAGATGCAGGAAATCAGGTTCTTGAACCACCCAGTACTTTTCATGGATTTCCAGGCCAAGTGCAAGATTCAAGTAACATGATATCAGTAAAGAGGTCTATGGAACTTACAATAGAAGGATTTGTTACTCAGGCAAACCAAATTCAGATGGGCACAATATCACAAGAACCTTCACAGAGTGAATCTTCTGCTGCTGCACCTGCACTTTCAACTGGTTTTGAAGTATGTGATGATCCTGTCAACTTCTCTGTTTGTGAGAGCTCTCGGAGACAATTTGGAAATGGAACTGCAGGTCATGGATCTAAGGCAAAAGGTATGTTATTCTTTTACCTTCTGGATTTCTTGGCCTTGGCCCCTGGTAAAATATGGATCTAATACATGGTTTTTAGCATTTTAAATTTTTTGAATATTCATCCAGACACCTATCTTCCAAGATCATGAATTATCCTTCCCAGGATTTAATATTACTAAAGTATTGTGATTAGCATATACAAGCATTCCTGGAATGTACTTCTCAATAGGGAATCATAGAACACTTTCTAGTGTCGCCATCACCATTTAAGTAAAACTTACCACATCATATTTACGATCTACGATCCATAAATCCATTGCTCAAGTTTATGCAAAAGCAGGATATACTATTACCAGAATATTAGGTCTTCAACATGTTGATTAATTGATCTACCTATAACTATGTTGTAGACTGCTGATCTAAAGACGATAGGCTTGTGTGCTAGGAACTGCCAATAATCTTCTCGGGATTTTCATGTGAGATATAGACACCATTCTGGAAGAATCTTAGACCCTTGTCATTTCTCGTATAGTGGGTATCCAGTTAAAAGTTCAGGAGAACTAATGTTGATGACCAGTTTCTATAGTATTATTTTAGTCAAAGGTGGAATTGTTGTAGTTTCCTTATTAAAGTGAATTGGCCCCAAAATTTTGGGGTAAAGGCTTTGTTGTTTTTGTCATTGATTTCATATTAAAGCAGTGGATGATGGAATCCAGTGTTTGGTTTGTATGCATTTCACATATAGTGGACCGTGCGAGTATTTTTTAGGCTGGGGGTTGTTGGAATTATGGAATTTGATTTACATATCAGCATGTAGCTGGTGTCTGTTGTTTTCTGTTCTTTGAAATCTGGTTTTCTAGCATCAGGCTTAGCTGAAGTTCTGTTATGAAGGCAGGAAATTTATCCTCTGCCTTTTCCAAGTACAAAAATGCTAAAATTAGTGCCGGGTTTGTTTCTTATCTGACAGACATTCCAAAACTTGTAATCTTGCTGTCACCGAGGTTATATGATTCATCTTGCTGTATTGGTGCAACATAGACTATGATATAACTATTACATCTTGTACCTAGAAATTCAAAGAAGATATATTACTGAACTGGTTGCATTTTTGTCTTTGTGAATTGAATGTGCTTAACAGCCCAACTCATGAAACGTAAAGTAGGGGAACAAGAACCACGGTTGATGCCTTGATGTTGGCAGTAGGCATCATATTTGTTCCTTTTTCAATAACACCTACTTCTTGTCCATTGACATCTTGAGATGAATGGAGCGGTGTTATGTATGCCTTACTTTATGCTTTGATTCACCATAGCTGTTAAAGTAACGTTCTCCCTTATCTGATCCAGAATGCAGAGAGAAATTTTTGGAGAACAATTTAAAGGATGATAGAAAGGTATGTAACTTGAATGTAGTATTTGGAATCATGATTCTTTCTTACCTAGAAAAGGACATAGTCGAAGATTTTAGCTAGTTAATCATATTGCCGATCCATTTACTTTTTCCAGAAAGGAAATATAGTTCGGATGGGATCTGTTTCTTCAGGTGGTTCAGGTACGATCAATCCAGCTATGGTTCATACAATATTTGTATCAATGTTCTTTACACTGCTGACATTACGTATATTTCCCTACACTTCTAACATTCTCACTTTGCTATGTAATAAGTTATATGTTATTCTTCATGTGCCTTATGTTGAAGATGGTAGAAAATGCAGTAGTTTGAGCCTCACAGATTCATTTCCTTGCTGTCATAACCTATCTCAAGCTTATTAATATAATAGAACTATGAAAGTGCGAGTAACATGGTTTTATCCCTTAAAAGTGCAAATCAATATTTGTAAAGATGGCATTGTAGAGTAAATATTATAGATAAAGTAGGAGAAAACCTTGAAGGGATATCTTTTAGATTTTTCTTAACTCGGTTTTGAGATCTGCAACCTAGCCACATCCTTCTTGTTGCAATCAGTAACTGGTGTTCCAAATTCTATGAAAATAGTCCAGTAATGTGTTTAGTCAAAGTATAAGAGAACAATCAATAAGTGTGCAGTTAAGTCAGAGATGCAATTGGGAGAAAAACTTGAGGGATAACTCTAACTCAGATTTGTGGGTTACAAGCTAGCCACATTCTTCTTGTCGAACAATCAATACTGGATCAACAAATTCTAAAGAAAAATAGCTGATGCATTATGTCAACGCATAAGCGAACTTCGCAAGGCAAAAACAGTGCAGATGTCTTTCTTCTCATCTTCGATAATTTTATTAGCCAACTTCATAGCAGTTTTTACTGCTTGAATTTCTATAGTGGATTATCCTGCTTGTTACTTCTATAGAGTTTAAATTGCTTTTTGCTGCTAGTTATACTCGATGTTTAAAAACCAATTTATGGTTAGTCTTATAGACTTGTAGAGTACTTCAATAGCATAGTCGGGGTAAGAATGAATCTAGTTGAAGAACCAAGATTTACTATTGTACAATGACCTACCATTAATGTATTAAAGAAAAACTTTCCATTGCTTTGCTAGTCGTGTCAAGATTCTCTAATTGGATTCTGTAGGTATAAAGTTTTATCTACATGCCATTTATTTTCTTTGAAGGGGAGAATCAGGAGTCTGAGCATAAAAAGCAAGACTACGATTGATTAGTCTGGCATATAGTCCTGCACCAGCCCATCCCCAGCACTAATACCTGTTAAAGTAAAAAAACAAAACAAAAACTCTGTAGGGAATTTTGCATGTCGCCATGTTGGTATTGGACTTCTGAAGTAGATTTTTTTTTTTGGCTAGGTCAGCCAATAGCTGAAGTTTAATGCAGTGAAAGTGTGAACTTCTTTTTTCCTGTAATCATAAATGATGCTACTATCCCTATAAGAATAAAATAAGGGTCTTCTGGCCCAATATTATATTATAGGGTGAGCTTACTATGATTAGTTATGCTAATATATTCCAAGTAAACCCCATTCTTTCTAAATACAGCCATAGCCTTAACTATAACCAGCAAGACTTGTCTATATGACCCTATATATCACTTTTCATATTGAAATTGGTTTTACTATGATTATTTATGCTTATATCTGTCTAGTAAGACTTGTTCTTTCTAAACACAGCCATTGCCTTAACTATAACCAGCAGGAGATGTCGTAACTATATGTGGTTTTAGTACCACATCCTTCTTTGCCTATTCCTCTTAAGGTCAACATCTGTTGGTGTATATTAGTCAATCCTTTCCTAAAACTTTCATCCATGTTACTATATCCCCTCGTCTTTCCGTATCTTAATACTTGTTCAATGCATGTGAAGTCTTATCTGATCGTGAATCCTTTCTTATATGTTCTTGTTTAAAAAAAATCCTTCACATATGCAGACTGAATTTATAAGTGAAATTTGCATCTCTCAAACTGCTACTTTATTGGCATTTAGTCTTGAATTTTTTCTAACTAAAAGAAAGCTTGCAGTGGAGAAAGGGGATCCAACAAAGAAACGCAGGGTGGAGCGCTCACAGCAAGTATGCATTCTCCAACTCAAAATGCCAAACCTTTGTTTATATATTTATCTCAATAGATTGAAAAAATAATAATGTGGTAAAAATTATCTTTCTATAATACCTACTTAGTTGCAGATAATTGGCTTCTCTCTTGGCTTCTCGATATAGATTCAGAATTCAAAATATCATGTATGAATAATGTGATGTCAATGGCGTGCACCAACTAGGTTACCTAAATCTTATACATTAATGGGCTACTTTTGCTTCATGAACAAATGTTTTAATACTTTCCAACATAACAAGGTATTTCTCTAATATTTTAAGAAATATTCAGTTGTTGTGATCAGTGGTTGGCATTTTACTCCGTATAATTAAATTCTTAGATTCATACTAGCTTTATCCACTTGCCTTTTAGTCCCATCAGACTCTCTAACTATAAATGAAATATATATTTTTGTTGTGCAAATTACCTTTTCAATTTCATCTTGATGTAGGCTTCAAATTCTATTCTACTGATTCTCTTCAAGGATAATGAACATAAGTTCTTCCTAGAAAAAGATTTTCTTGGCACCCAATATCTTCTTAGTCGTTCCCTTAGCATATTGTAATTTATGTTATCCATTGATGCTTGAAACACCATACAATGATTTTGAAATTTGGGAATAAAAATTTCATGGTTGGGGGGGGGGGGGGGGGAGGGAATGGTGTAGTCGAATCCTAAATTTTGGGATAAAAGCTTTCTTGTTTTTGTTTGTTCGGATTTGATTGACATGTTTCCAACACGCTTGGAGTGATTTATGTCACTTCTTCATTATGCTTGATTAAGATGATTGGAAACTTTCTTCCTGTGAAGTGCAAATTCTGATTGCTTTTTCCTGTTGGTTTTAGAATGCAAGAAGCAAAGGAGAGAAGCTCAACACCATCACTCCCCTCAGATATGCAATCAGTGCTGAAGCGCTGTGAAAATCTTGAAAAGGAAGTGAGATCACTCAAGCTGAACTTATCTTTCATGAATAGGTAATAAGAACACTGCCCCCCATCTTTCTTACCTCTCCTCAAAGTATAGTTTATTTTCATTGCAAATTAAACAGCAATGTTATGGTATCATAACTGCATCAATATGACTTAGATATCCAGTGCTCTCCTGAACTGCTGTAAAATAAAGGATGGTTTCTTAGTGTTCTCATAGCCTGAAGATGGCTAGTTACATGTAACATGGATGTTTTAGAGCTCTTGGTTTATCGGGTGATAAAGATTTAATCGGATGTTACACTATCCCCATTTCAGGAAAGATTCTGAGCAAACCAAACAAATTGAGGAGCTTCAGAAGCAGAACGAGGAGTTGACGGACGAGAAGGAACGCCTCCTGGAAGAGATTGAGAGGATCATCTCTGATTCCAGCAGGATGTAAAGCTTAGAAAGCCGACATGCCCTCTTCTCCAAGACCTCCTAACCTTCTTTTCTGCTTACATAGCTGATGCCTGATGGGCAGGCAATGGCCTCGTAAAATTGATGCTTTCAACTTATACCTCCTCTCGGGGTCTACATAGAAAAGGGGTTTTCTTTCCATAGATTTGAAGATTTCTTTTCGACTTAAGAAAAGGGGTTTTGTTTTCATAGATTTGAAGATTTCTTTTCGACTTGAAAATAAGGTGTACATGATCCAACATTAAATTTACATTGGTAAGAAGCCCCTTAACCTTTACCAGGTTTTTAATATAACTGAATCTAGTACGATGAAAACAATTATTATTCTTGACACTGTGATTACATATAATCCTCGCCAATCTTCCATGAATATGATACTAATTTATGCAACTACAACTAATTTTGACTAGAAGATCAACAACAGTTCATTTCATTTCTATCAAACATTACAAAACAACTGAAAAGGAAAGGAAAAGAAGAAACATAAGTAAAGACGAGTAGACTAGCTCTCGAAATCTATACCAGAGGAAACTTCTTCCTTGGAGAGGTCCTGCGGACCCCTGCCGCCTTGGTAACCTTCTTCCCTTTCTCCGATGCCACCCTCTCGAACTCGTACATCAGCTTCCTCTTCCTCCGAGACATGGACAGCGTGGTCACCACAGCATCATTCTCGGATCCAGATCCGGAATCCGTCCCGGCAGCCTTCTTCTGCAACCGGGTCCGAGAGGAGACCCGAACCACCGCCATCTCCTCCTCCAGCTCAGAGTCAGAGGAATCCGAGTCCGACTCAATCTCAGCATCATCCATCTTCTTGTTCTTCTTCAGTGATGGCGACGTCATTGCCTGTTTGTTCTGGGACCGGGTTGAGACCCGACCCGCCGCCACCTCCACCGGTACCCCATTCTCGGGTTCGGATTCAGAGGAACTCGAGTCCGACTCGATCTCCTTTTCCTTCTTCTTTTTCTTGAGAGAAGGAGACGGTGACGCTAGCAAAGCAGCCTTCTTCTTGATTTTCTTCTCTTGTTGTTGGTGGTGGGCGCGGAGCTTCGAGACGGAGCCCTCGATGCGGCCCTGCAAGCGGAGGCGGCGGAAGCTGAGTCCGCCCATGGACCAGTGGGCCTCGTGGGCCCAGGAGAGGAGCGGGTCCAGGACCGGCACGGGGGGGTCGATCCGGTCGGAGCTGAACTTGACGTCGGTGTAGTAGCGGGGGCGGGGGAGCCCGCTGCCGTAGAATTTACCAGGTCCCAGAGCCACCACCATCACTACTCACTACTTGCTGGCTAGAGAGAGAGAGAGAGAGAGAGAGGAATGGGGGATGAGAGAAGATATCGGGGGTCTTATTTAGGGATTGGAGGGTGTAATGGCGGGAAAGTCTTGCCGCCAAGATTGTGGCGGGAGAATTTGATAAGAAAAGGAGCGGTTTGGCGGGAGATGATTGCCCCGCCAGCCGGCTGTAACCCGAAAAAAAAAATATATATATATATATATATATATATATATATATATATATATATATATATATATAGAGAGAGAGAGAGAGAGAGAGACGGATCAAGAGCTCTGTTTATAAAGTTTCTAAAAAGTTTCGTCACTGTGGTTGGATAGTACTTTAAGTCATATAATCTTGACCGTAACGACGGTCAAAATTAGATGACTCAAAAACGATTCAATGGCTAGAAATAACGGAATGTTTTTGGGACTTTATAAGCGAAACTCTTTATATATATATATATATATATATATATATATATATATATATATATATATATATATATATATATATGTATGGTAACGGAATATGAATCATAATGATCATTTTTTTACATGAGTCATGCACATGTGGACCAATAGGAATAGAGTGTACTAGTGAACATAGGTGCACATGGGATGTGGGAATTTATTGGGTCCACATGTACATGACTCATGTAAAAAAATAAGCATTATGGTTTATATCCCGTTTATATATATATATATATATATATATATATATATATATATATATATATATATATGCGGAATATTGTACCAAGCAATAATGTATCAATCAATCTCAACCACTATTTTTTTGAAATGTGTGGTCATAAATTATTCCATAAAGTTACTATCACGTCAGCATACTTTATAAACACACATTTTAAAAAAAGGTGTGGTTGAGATTGCTTGATACAATAAATGATTCAATAAGTCTTTGTGCAATATATATATATATATATATATATATATATATATATATATATATATATATATATATATATATATAT